>JAOXJM010000004.1:18012196-18025525 GCA_026413425.1 Tringa solitaria
TAAACAGAGTTACTTTATAGAGACAATTATCTAGAACAGACACTACTGTAAACTTCTATGTACAGACAATCCTTCAACAGGTAGGTTCACCTAAATAATAGGTTCTGGTATAACCCTAATAAAGGCTGATTTGTGAAGAAGACCTAGAATAGGGAAACTTTATGAAAAGTAAGCTTGTAGATCTTTTTACATCATTGCCAATCACATAAAAAAAGGATTATGAGCACAAACTAATGTTTGACAGTTTCTTCTCTTACTTTAAAAATGCTAAACACACAAAACGGTAAAACTAGACAAACTTGCTTGTTCTGCTGTGAGTGCTTTGGATTAGTGATTATAGATATTGCAAAGTACATTTCTCCCCAGATACAATATCTAAGCTGGCAACTCACTTAACAGTGGAGAATGCAGTTTCATTTAAAATCAGGTAGTGTCCTGTAGCAAATTAAGAGATAACAGGAATTTACAGGCAGTACAGAAACTTTTCCCACATTGTATGACAACTGAATGATTACAAGTAAATCTCCAGAAATTATTTTTTGCACCATTTACAAAACGGCAACTCAATTACAAAACATACGAAGTCCCAGTCAACCAACCCTCAAAAGGCATTAGTGCTGTGTGTAGGCTTAGGGAAGCAGCTGCTCTGAGGTCCAGATGCCTGTGTGTTCACCACTGTTCTATCAGTGCAAGTTTTCCTACTATTCATAAGCACTTAGAAAAAGCTATTATTTTTTTTTTTCTTAAGTTTTTACAGCATTACTACCTTCCAAGTTGTTTCTGGAGATCCAACATATATTGGTAACATTGTGCATAATAGGTCATCTGAGCTTCAACAAAATCATTCAGACAGCGAAGATGATGTGCCTATAATAAAGCAAAGAATTTGAGTTTTTAGTCTGTAAAAGTACTACATCGCATTAGAAAGACTGGTGTGCTAATCAGGTGCTAACACCAGTACTGGCACACACACTGATGCCACATAGGCACAGTGCCTGGATTTACCAGTTAAATGGGATAAAAAGTCACAAAAATTAACATTTATGCACAAACAAAAATAGGTGCAACACAAGCACCATGCCATTTACCTACCTTGTTTTCACAACGGAGTAAATATTTTAGCACATTTTTGTGGTTTCACCATTCAATCGATCAGCTGAATGGGAAGCTGAGCTTAAAGGATAAAAATGAAAGCTCCTGCATTCTCCAGGTTAACAGGAGACTGAAGTTAAATTCAGTGGATACTAAACCAGAATTCAAAAAATAAAAAACCCCATGGTTTGATGCTTTAACACATTGAAGTGAAACCTTGTAGCTCAAAGTTCCCAAGTAGCTTACTGTAGTTATTTTTAGAAAGTGCCCTGATTTTGACTTTCCTCCTTTCCCTCTTTTGGGTACTCACATGTGTGCTGCTGATTCCTTCCAGCAGAAGTCTGGTAATCTCTGCTTGACGGTCAAATTCACTTTGAGTAATTCGTACTTCCTGTTCAGACTAAAAGTAAGGATGCACATTAGATATTTGTTCAGTGCACAGTTACACCTTCTGACTGCAACAGTTCTATTTTATTCAGAGCTACTCAAACAAAAGCATTAATCATAGTCTTAGGTGTTGGAAACGTGCTTTTTCTTTGCAGTTCCTTACTAGGCAAAAAGCGTAATTGCGTTTTGGGTTCAGAAATGTTGAGGCCCTGTATATACAACAAGCGCTTTTACTATCAGACACCTACCAGAGAGTCAGTGCACACAAAATGAAGGCATTTTTCTGCCAGCTGAGCTGCATTACCCCACCTCTCCCACTAAAAAACCAAGCTTTCATTGGCATAACAGTGTCTGCACCCAGGGCTCTGCCAGCATAGACATGGCAGCCAAGGAAAATGTAATTTATTTTTTTTTTTACACACTTTAAGTTAGCAGGGCTCTGACCAAAGAGTTCAGGATAAACCAAAAACTATTTTTGGCACGTAACTGCACGGCAATCAGCCCTGCGTAAGTCTTTGATGGTAAGTTTTAACAGGATATTTCATAAATTAATGTCTCATTCTGACTACCAAGCTACTACAAGTATTTCTGGAGCTTGCAATGGAGGCATCTTTAAAAATAAAGAAATTCAAACTATAGCAAATGTTTGAACTTCAGAGTAAAATTTCTATTAAAATTACTGGACTTAACATTCATATTTAAATAATTCCAATTGTATTTATTCCTTCTTACATATCACTATCAGCAATTTTTAAGTAAGCTAACAACATTATCGCAGTTTCAAAGGACTTCTAACACAAGCCAAAGTTACTTTAGAGTATCTTTTGGAGAAAAAAAGGATACTACTCAAAACACACAAATACATAAAAATGTGTGTTGTAATATCTAAGATTTACTGTTCCAAGACAGAATATCCTCAGCCTGGAAGCTGGATTACCTTGCCTCAATGTTTATATGCATTTAGTACCTTGGTGTCCAAAAACTAACATAAAGGCAAAAATCTGCATTAAGTCAAAGACACGGCAGTTACTGTTCTCAACAAAACAGAGTAAGAAAATAGATTTTCATGAAACTTAATGAGGTGATACAGGTAAAACACTGGTTTCAAAAGTATTTTATGTGTTTGCAAACATTCTGCTCTTGCATTCCACTAATGTTAATCAATACGAAAACTTGCATGGAAGGATCTTAATCTCAGAAATGAGCGCAGAAA
Organism: Tringa solitaria; assembly: GCA_026413425.1. Classification (NCBI taxonomy): domain Eukaryota; kingdom Metazoa; phylum Chordata; class Aves; order Charadriiformes; family Scolopacidae; genus Tringa; species Tringa solitaria. The sequence goes on from JAOXJM010000004.1 coordinate 18,014,889, forward strand.
AATGATGCTGTTACCCAAGAAATGTTTTTCATCTGAAGTCACTGCAGCTGGGAAGGCTTACACATTAATTAAACAGTAAGGAAGCAGCTATAGAGTACTCTGTGTTTCTTACTAAAACTGAGATAGCAGTCTATGTATCAAGTTACAAACTAATTACATTTTCAAAGTTTGTTGAGACAAGAATCTTTGCTCGGAATTTTCCTATTCCTGTATAAATATCAGTGAAATCCATCTGGCAGTCCCTGAGAGAAATGTAAGAGCGAACAGGGGGGGAAAAGTAAATTCGATAGCCAAGAGGGGAAGAAAAGCATTCCCTTCTGTGTTAGGAACATCTTCATTTCCTTTTAAAAAAAAACAGTAAAATCATAGGTAAACGATTTATCTAGAGATAAATAATCTAGTCTCTTGCCTCTCTGAAGTCAGCAGTTGCTAAAGTGTTTCTTCCTGCCAGGTAAGTAAATACATGAGAATAGGAACGTATAAGAAGAGGAAATACCCTAATAGATTAATTCTATTTGTTTCAACAATATTGTAGCAAATCAAGTACTTTCTATAAGAAAAAGCAAAGTGAGCAGGTAATGTGGTATTAACATGTCTAGTACAAAGGGACTTTAAATACATCACTTTACAAAAGCCCAATGTACTGGTTTTCTAGAGATTTGCATAAACTGACTTACGTGATGATGGATTTAATCTGTTTTGCCCATCCCCATTTTCAGTACTGCTAGGTGAACAGGAGCAGAACAGCACATCTATTCTACTATACCTTGTGGTAAATGTGAAAAACAGCTGACTTGCAATCTGGGAAGCTTGTGGCCTGATCACCTTTTTTTCTGAACAGAATAAAAAGCTCAAACTACAAGCCTAAACTTTCCAGTCACCCCCAGCTGCAGTCATATTTTGTATTTAGAACAATTAGAAGGCCTCATGGACCATTTCCCATGAAGATCCCTCAAAATGGTACTTGCTCCCCAAGTTCAGAATATGAACCCAGCTTCTGAATATGAATATTCAGAAGTTCATAATATCACCAAATATCACATAAGAATACATGACTTCTTAGAAGTAGCGTGCAATCCTGTAGCTAAGGGATAACACACAATCCTAAGAGCACAGGAAATAAAATTACCTTCCTAATGTTGTTTTGTTAGTGACAATGGATATATTCATTTTACCCGATATAGCTGAGCCTCCTTATCTCCTTTGCAGTCAAAGACAGGAACTCATCATGCACAAAAACAGTCTAACTTCAATGTGCTGAAAGCCTCTGCTTTTTCCGTTGACTACACCAGACACCTCAGAAGACTTCTAACAAAATCCACACATTTATAAAGCATTAACATCAGTAGATACCCCATGTGTTTTATCATAGAATGGTTAGAGTTGGAAGGGACCTTAAAGAGCAGGGACAATAGACCAGGTTGCTCAAAGCTGCATCCAGCCTGGTCTTGAACACTTCCAGAGATGGGGCATCCACAACTTCTCCAGAAAACCTGTGCTAGTCCCTTACTGCTTTCACATAAAGAATTTCTTCCTGATATCTAATCTAAATCTACATTCTTTCAGTTTAAAACCATTAATCCTTATCTTATTGCTGCAATCCCTGATTAAGAGTCCATCCTCATCTCTCCCATAGGCCCCCTTTAAGTTCTAGAAGGCTGCTACAAAGTTTCCCTGGAGCCTTCTCTTTTCCAGGCTGAACAACCCCAACTCCCTCTTCACAGGAGAGGTGCTTCCGCACTCTGATCATCTTTGCAGCCCTCTTCTGGACTCGCTCCAACAGGCCCATGTCTTTCTTATGTTGGTGGCTTCAGAGCTGGACACAACATTTAATATCCTCTAATTCCACATTTTAGAAGGGAGGTTAAATTGAAGAAAGTTTGTCATTGACAGCATACAGATCTTTTGTTTTAACTCAACAAGACCCTGTGATTGATCTAGAAATCACTGGACAGTCTGAAATCCTTTTTGGGAAGCTTCTTAGATTGAAATTGAAAACATCTATGAATCTCTTCCTCCATCTTCCAAACACAGAATGACAGGTTGCTTTTAGAAACCTGCATGGATTACTGTTCCTTTGACAGAACACGTGTGTTGTAGTTTCTTCTCAATAGTCTCCGCTTTTTATAAACTTCATAAGAAAAAAAGGGAACTTTGAATTACATAATATTTTACAGGATTTAAAGCTTTTCATCTCCTTTATGCTATATAGCTAAGCACTTTGTATTATTTCTTTTCTCTCCAAGACACATTCTGTTAGATTTCACTATCTTAAAAGTTGCTTGTCATCATCTCTGACAAGTCAATAGTTTTATTCATCATTTTATTCATAACTGTTTTATAGCTTTGTCATGGTTCAGTTTTACTTCAAACCGGGACAAGCTTCAAGACTAGTTTTTGTTCCAGTAGTACTGCTCCCCTGCCATCTTTTTCCCCAAGTAGTACCAAGTACTCCGACAGACAGACTTGCTGCTCCAAATTACTACTTTAATAGTAAAATAATTCTCAAACTTCAGGATCAAAGTTGACTTAACTCTCCTTTTACAGTTCAATCTCTAAACTCCTTGTTCCCCCTACACTCTCACCATATATCACCCTGTTTGCACCATGACTGATAAATTTGGAATAGAAAAAGCCTTCATTTATTTCCTCACAATCCCCAAGATTGCACCCAAAGCTCCATATCTCAGCTTCTAATAGCAACTCCCTACATCTCCTACAGCTGCCTATCTAGTCCACCCTTAAAAACCATACTGCAAAGCCCCTGTCTGCTAGCCACCCCCACTTTTTATTGCTACCCTTAATTTTTATTTCTTCTCCTCCATAGAAATCCCCTAAGGAATTCCCTTTTAGCTGTTAGCACAGCTTCCCACAGCTTGTTCTCAATACTGCTTTGTCAGAGTCAATGAGGCTGAGAACAGCCCTGCTCCCGGCACCAGAGCAGCTATCGCTCAGCACTTCATTAGCTCCACTGAGTTTGTCCCTGTGCAGGGGACAGCATGACAAGAGAAAGCTGCAGCCCCCACCCCAAGGCTAACACTATATTTACGGACCAGCCTTCAGCCCAGCTGCAGATCTCAGACGTGCCTACCTCCTAATTTCAGCTGCTTAAGATCAGCACAGAATTCTCTAGTAACACTGGAGAGAAAGGCAGGGAACAAAAAAAAAAAATAATCCTCCAAAACAGAGTTTTCTCTGACTTTCTTGTATGCACTCCAGCATTTTATTTACTGTTCCATGTTCTCGGTAAAAGTTGAAGATCAGTGTTTTTCAGGACAGTTTAGATTATTAGACCCCAACCTTCCTGAAAATTTTCAAGTAAGCTCATTCTTAAAAGGTCATTTTTAATAGGTTACCATACCACTAAGTTTTGAGAGACGTGTAGTTCTTTTTCTATTGTATCTTGCTACATGAGAATCGTATGGTACTAGGTGACAGTTAGCCAGAAACAGCTCACTACAGAACAAGCCCCAGGCATTGTCTTGCCACTGGAGTTTGAAAGGCCCTCAAGGGAACCAGTGCGTTCTGACATAATGCACCAGGTTGCCAGCGTTAAACCAAAATCAAGAACATGCAATATCCTCCATTACATTAGACCAGCACAAGTTACGGTTTCAGAATTCTGCAGTTTCTAAATTGTTTACTTACTTTCGTCACTTCCTCAGCCCATATCTAGCCAGCAGGAAGAGTGGGAGGAAAAAAATAAAAACATACAAACTTAGACATTGGTGGTACTTGAATACAGGATGCACCCATACTTTGGCTTTTAACTACTTTCCTGCCCTCAGAACTTCACATGGATTTGAGGAATGATGTAAGTCAGTTGCCCAAAGCCCTTCACGTACAATGAAGCTACAATGAGTATGAGTATCACTACATCTGTGAAATAAATTAGATACTGAAGAGTGTATGACTCACAGAACTTATATGTTACAAGAATCTATTTAAAACAAGCTATTAGAACATAAGACATAACTACTTAGAAAATGATATGACTCAGACAAACTAAATTACTTTATGGAGGAATTTAAGTTACCTTAATGTGGTAAAATATTGAAAAACTATGGAAAGCTATTCTCATTTTAACACCATGTTAAGTAAAGACTGAAACAGACGAATGATTTCTCTTGCTAATTCCATTACCAGTTTTTTTTATTTCACAAGCTTTTATCAAAACATAAATTTAATTAAAAATGCTACAGAGGTATCTCAAACTGAGTATTAAAGCAGTAGCAAGTAGTACAGCAAAATCATAGAACTGCAAGGAATATACTCTAGAAGTTAATTACTTTTGTATTGCAAGAGGGAATTGGAACAGCAAGCTGTTCTCCTTTAACCTTCATTTTCTGCAGCTGTAAGAAGATGACACAATCAAGACTGGTAGAAAGAAATGTGCACAAAGGTTGCAGAAGTGAGTTGTAACATACAAGTTTATTCGCTCTTATCTAAACATGACTGAGAAATCTGGAACACGAATTGAGATGAGACCCACTATGCTATGCAAATCCAACACCCAAACAAGGACAGATTGAATAGCACAATCTATGTTGTACATAGTTAATTAACCCCTTCCTTTTCCACTTTCACAATTATGGTGGTTAAAACAGTTACACTGATAAGCCCTTGCAACAAGTTTAGAATATTGTGTACTCCAAGTTAAGCCATTAATTTATGTGACGCTATTCAGTTTCAGTTATTTGTAAAATGTTGCTTGAAGGGAGTAATTTCTACATTATTGGAAATGTTCTGATAAAAACCAACATCTAATGCTGTACTGACATAAGTGTATTTATTACACATTCAAGTGTATTTATTACACATTCCCAATCCAGTTTGGAATGGAGAACATCTGAAACAAGATCAGATGAGCTGGATAGCAAGAGGAAACATTTGATAGGAAAATGAATGAACACAGGAGGCCAACAAACCTTTAGCCATTTTACATGCAGCAAGTTGAGCACGTAAGAGACATTTACCATAATGTTATTCTCTTCAGGCTGAGAGGTGTTTAGTTGCTTAAGTGCATAGATAAAAGACAAAAGCAAGTTACAACACTGTGAATATAGCAGGTGAACAGAATATTGGCACAAAGCACTCCAAGTTTAAGCTAAGCAAGACTGTGAGCAGAGTATAGATAAACAAAGCCATTTAGATTTCTATTTTAAATAGTGATTTAAGTTACTTCAGTTGTACAGTAAGCATGGGAGAATGTGACTTCATCAAAGATTACATACTTTTATAACAGGGAAAAAATAATCAAATGTAGATGTAATGTATTACTTTGTCCTGTCAAAGAAAGTAGTAAAACATAAAAGTTTGCATCATAACTGAATATAATTTGCTAACCTATTAGTTCAGCACTGTTTGTCAAGTATCTTCCCTCACAAATGAGTGAGCCAGCAGAAAATGAATCATTTGCATCACACCTACATCCAGGTTAGTCCTCATTTCTATATTGCAGAGGACACAGTAGATGCAATTCTTTCACTTCTCTGGAAATTCTACAATCCAATGTTTCTTAAACATGCACACTGTTGTTAAAATGTAATTACAACTGAAGTATAGGCAAGGTAGTGAAATAAGAGGCCTAGAATTTCATGATTCGTCAGCACAAAATTATTTATGAATAAAGCTGAATTATTTGCTATACAAATATTTAAGACTGGTCAAGTAGTAGCAGCAGCAACTGGCAATAATTTTGTCCAAGCACCAAACTCTGGATGATAATGCTGGTGATGGAACTAAAATTAATTATAGAGCCTTTCTTTTAATAATGCGTTCAAAGGGAACAATTTTCCTATGGTCTTTCTATTACTTTAGAAAGTAAGGCATATACTTGTTATCATACCACAAGAAGTTAATAACCAAAGTTTCAAAAAAAATAATTAACTATGAACAAATCCAAACAAAGGACTAGTTTACTGTCCATTGCTTCTCTATCCATCGCTTCCAAATTCCACCACTAGCTGACTAAAATCCTGCTCTGCTCTCCATTGTTAGTCTTACAAATTAAGGAAGCTTGACAAGTAGAGAAGTAACTTTTTAATATAAAATTTACATAATATAAGGGGAAATACAACATATAGACTTAAATTCAGACAACTGAAATACACGAGGACAGTGTGCATGACATGGTGGACTGAGACACAGAAGCAGAACTACCAAGTAGAGATAATGTTGAAGGACCGCCATCCCACGTACAAAGCTCAGTCTCAGATACGATGCTTCTGAGATCTTTCAGGACAGCGGTCCAGTCAGAAAAGCCAGGAAAATCTGACAGTCCTACTTCTGCCTCTTCCATCACGTGCACTGTCCCTCTGTATTTAAATTGCCTGTATTCCTTTAGCGTCTGCGTGCATGGCCCCTGCTGCATTAACCCTTACAGGAAAAACCACTATCCATCATTAACTGCTGCACTTTTAGGAATGCAGTCTAAAGATAGCTATGAAAATACTAGAAGTACACCCTGCTGAAATTGCATACATTCAGCTGCCTATTTCTCCATTTAGAGGTATTTTAAGAGTTTAAAAAGCAAAAGTTTTTTTACAGTAATTTCAATCTCCTCGAACAAGCACTTCTTGAGGGAATAAGAATGGTTAAAAGTTTAAGAGCCTTGCCTGTTTGGTGGTATGAAGTAGTAAACAATATTGAAACAGTAAGCTACAAATATTTTTGACATAGACAAGTCTAGATGGGTTCATCAGTTGGAAGTAATTATACATATGCTTCAACACTTGTAGAGGTTCAAATGCCAAAACTTGACCTCTGAATAATATGTATATACAACTACCTTGGCAGATTGCAGCAAGTAATTTTTGGCAGTAGGTTCATCTAGTACAGAATAAGAGGAGAATATTTACTTTGGTCAAATATGTTCAACTTGATGGAATACCTAGAAATAGAAGACTAACACCTTGATCAGCAATTTGCTTACATTTCCTTGTGTTCCACTAAGGCATTTCTTACAAATTATCTAGAAAAATAGTGAGAATAAGAAGCTAGGACTGGAAACATAGCCAAGCCATCAAGTTTATATATCAATAAGTTTTAAAATTATTGACAAATTAAAAAAAAAAAAAAAATCTACTCACTGCAGCTCGAGCTTCTGCAACTTTTGCCTTCTTCAATCTGGTTTTCGCTGCATCCAAATCTAGTCTTTTATTTTGTAACAGTTTACGTTCTTTCTGAAAGCAAGTTAGGTTAGTTCATGAGAACAGGTACACATACTGAAAAGCAAAAGCCTGTCTACCTGGAAATTTTTTAATGAAGTATCAAATACAAAAAACATTCTTCAGTTGAACAGAGAGGCCAAATTAGATCCTAATTATTCTCACACATTTTGTACTTAAGATATATACTTTTAATAGAACAGTTACAAAAAGCAGGTTTTCAACATTATTTTGATTTTATCTCGTCAAAAGGAAGGAAAATACACCAAAGGCACAAATTCTACCTGACTTCTTCTATATTACTTTGAGGAAAGCAATAATGTACAATTATCTACCACTTCATTTTGAAGATTTACAGTTACAATTGTTGTCAAATGCTGAAGAATTCAACTTACAGTAATAGTTTTGTAATCTCCTTCAATAAAGTTTCTTAAGGGAGTGAGAAAGTTTATAGCAGAAGTTTGAATTAGTTCTCTGTCTGCTGTCCCAATTCGCTTTTGTGTTTCTCCACATTTAATGAGTGCATTTCCTGCAAAGGAAAAAAAAGTTAGTTTCATAGTGATTCAGGCAGGTGGTTAACAAAAGAAGTTTCTATAGGCAGGAAAGCAGTTTGAGATATAGTCCAATGCCATCACAAAGGATTTCAAAAGACATCCGAATCAGCTACAAAGACACCCCAATCAGCAAACAAAAAAAAAGACAGAAAGACCCAGCCACCCAAAACAATCAAACCCACACACTAAACCAAACAATTTTTATTAATAATAAACACAGGTCATGGCAAGATTTCAATGACAATATTGTAGAAGTGGCACTAACTATGGCAACTCCATTGTGAAAGCCTATTTTAGAACCGGATATCATACCTACTTATTTTAATCCAATGTCCTCCTCCTCCTCTTATACTACATTTTTGTTCAAGTAAAGAGTAGTTGGTAGCAAAGAAAAAGCTCATGTAGCTACTGGAAAAGAACGTGCTTTTCCCTGCCCCATCAACTCCAACTTTAAACACGCATTTGTACCTTAACTGAACAATATGTGAGTTAGGCATTGAAAATGAAATTAGTGTATCAAGAATATAGCTGTTATTATTATGTTTCCAAAGACTGACATGGCTGAGTTGGAAAAGACACCTAGTTTTCAGAGAACCAAAATACTTCGTGACACTACATGAAAGCTAACAGTGTTTCTATCTTTATGCTAATAGTCTGTTACTTGTCTCAATACTAAAAGTTCTGCAAGTTCAGGGACAGTGTAAGTGTAATTGGCAACTCTATTTGACATTAAAAAACAAGACTTGAGGATGATGATCAGAAGGCAAGCCACAGATAACAGTATAAAACCATAAGGAAGTAAGAGGAACAAAGCCTGCCATTATTGATTTTATTATCCATAAGGCTTCCATAAAACATTTAAATTTTTTTAGTGCACTTTCCTTCTCTTTAAAAGGAACCCCATTTTTTCCAGATATAAAGAACTCATTCTTCCCAGAACAAAAGTTTTCCTTCACACTGCAATTTTAAAGAAAGCAACTGAAGAGAGCTAGCTTTCAGCCTTTGATGGCAGACTGCATTTTATATACAGATACCTATGCATTTCAGTTGGTTAACAGATTTAGCTGTTAATTTAACTTATCAGCAACTTTAAAAGTTGTAGAAAACACTAGAATTAGACTTTATAATCGATACCAGTGAAAAAAATCTGATTTAACACCCTGAACCATCCTGTCATAGGTATATAAATTTGCTGGAGAAGGAAGAAAACTTACATTATCTCGTACACACTCATCTTTAGCAAAATATTATATATTAATAAAAGGAGGAATACAGCAAAGTTAGAGAGGCTTCTCACTACAGAAGTTAATTTCAGGTAACATTTTCACTCCATGCCACAAATAAAATGCATAAGCGTTGTCAGATGTGCAAATGTGTTCTTTCAACAAGGAAACTAAATTCCAGAATTATTTGTTCTGGCAAGAAAATCCACAAGGATGGTTACGATTCCAAGAGCAGGTTATATTTCTAGATTTGGATAGAAACCTCATCATTGATCTTCTAATGCTCAAGGTTACACAGCAAGTCATCTCAAACTGATACAAAAGTCACTGAAGTGCCTCAGGTAGAGGACAACAAGAAATATCATTTTACGTTTATAGGAAACACTAGAGCTGTGCATTTTCCTCCCTTAATTTCTGCAACACAAGACATATTTTTTGCTTCTACTTACCATAGGCTGTTCCTGGGCCAAATTCATTCCCAGCATCAATCATATACTGGCCTAGTAACTCTGGATTATTCATACGACTTGGTGCTTTGCGGTCCAACTTCTCATAGACAAATTCTTCTATTCTGGCATCTAAAAAAACGTTTACTTGAAATCATTACTGTCATTGAAACACAAGTTAGAAATAGAAACAAACAAACAAAAAAAGAAAATCCAGACATTAAACTCAACTTTAAGTGAACAATTTTCAAGTGAAGATATTGTTCTTGAAAAGTAACTGTACTCCATGTTTGTCATGCTGTGTTCAAGCATTTCTTCGAGCCATCTGTGAAAGTGAAGAATTATGCTTTTCCTCTCCCTTCTACAAGTATACTTATACAGTTATTCAAAATTTTGTCCAGAAATTTTCACTATAAAAGCATAATAGAATGCTTCTCCTTAACAAAACCAAACAGTCTTTTTTTTCCACTCCAGGAAAAAAATTGTGAAAATTGTTCACTAGAATTAGCAGTGTAGGGATTAAGTTCAACAACTACAGGAGTTTCCCTATTAAGATATTCTGAAAGTTTGGTAACTCCAGAAATTATATGCTCTCTTTCCCACTCCACTTGCATCCTTGAAATGCTCAGAAACAAACCACTAAAGATATTCAAAAGTGTTTTATTTCGTATTCCCATTTTTCCTTAGTCTGAGTGACAAAATTATCAAAAAAACTTATTGTTACTATATGATCATTAATATCCACCTATTGTAATATTAAGCCACAGTATGGTTCTCGGGTGAAAAAGCGTCACAGACAAACAGGGACAGCATTAATTACAATAGCAAACTCCTCAGATGCAATACCAGATTCCTCTGACCCATTGTTTTGACTTCAAAATTAGCTTGCTTTATTTATGCAGGCAGTAGGAACTAATTTCAGCTTGCAATAGTACAGACAACCAGAAAGAAGCTCTCCAATGAACAAGCCTGCCACTTTGATGCAACCAAAAATAATAAATACTGTTATATTAGTCAACTTTCATCAGCACTGAATTAAATAACTTTTCTTTCTTGAAGGTCACAAAAATTAACCCGAGACAGGTGAACATTGGTGCCAGTACATTCCCTGACACTAAGGGTAAACCAAAAATGATCTAAATTCATTGTTTTTAATTTATCCACAATATATATTTTTGACTAAATGACTATTATGGTTTGAGAAAACCCATAACAATTTATTGTCATTTAGACAATTATTCTATC
>JAOXJM010000004.1:18026431-18039773 GCA_026413425.1 Tringa solitaria
TCGAGCCTAGTTTAAAGCCCTTTCAACAAGCCCTGCCAACTCACATGCCAGTATCACTCAGTATGCCACTACAAGGAGAACATTTATGCTTTCAGTGCAGAGATATTAGCAGTACTATAACTTCATCATGTGAGCAAACCTAAAGATTTAAATTTTTTTTGGTAACAGTAGTTTGCCCAGTGGCTAGCAACCAGGTCTTGACTTGAAATCTAGATCTATACACTAAGGAAATTCCTATTGCTGCCAACTCTAGTACAAGTGCCACAAATGGCACAGATGACTGCAGGATATGGGACTGAAACTGATATCCTCAGCATTACTATTCATAGAGCAATTTCAGAAACAAATAAAATTAACACACCAGAAAACTGCATTTCTTCTACCTATGTTTTTTCTCTTATTACTGGCAATAGAGAATAGGTAATAGATTTACCAGTGATGAAAGCATATTTGAAACTTTATTGTATTGTCTAAGCATGGTGTGTAAAACAATGGCAAATGATAAAGAGTCAGCATCTGGAGAAAATAATTCTTTAGTAAAGGAATTGTTAAAGACAGACATTTTGGTTCATCTTGCCTGCTTCAAGCTGAATTGTATTGGGCAGACAGTTTAAAGTAATGAAATTGTAATGAAATTTCTTGAGCCACTGCATCTACTCCATGAAGAACTTCAGAGTTCCTACAGCTACCTAAGATTTCTGGAATTAAAGTAGGAAATTCAATTAAACAGGAGACAACTCAAAAACCAGCCAACCTAAGACCGACTGTAGTATGGAACCAAGGCTATAGAGATCTCCCGTCTAAAGCTTTTCCCATTTCAAGGGTTAAGGACTGGTATCAGCAATTAGTACAGTGTCTCCGATTCTGAGTAGCTCTTCAAAACATGCTTTCCCTAACTCCAGCCTTTAAATTTTAAAACTGCTATACTTAGTCATAACATGCAATACTTATTGCAGTAAACATTTACATTGGTAAATCTATTAATTCAAAAGTTGCAAATAAAACTTGAAGGGCTCCTTACTTGGATTTGGCTGCAGTAACACTTCTGTTTGTTTCATTATTTTTTCCGTCCACAATTTAGTGCATTCTGCTTTGCTGAGAAGGTTCTCCAGGTGAGCATCCAGTTCAGTCTTCTCTGCTTGACCAAGCTTTTCTTCTGTGAACTATGGTGCAGACAGACAGGTTGAAAATACTGTTAATCCACAGAAATCATTTCTCAGGACAAATTTAAGACAATAACTATTCACTCATATTAGTTGCAGATCATGGTTTCAAAGATATAATCGTTATCCAGTCATCAATAAAAAAAACAATAAATTTGAAAGTCATTAAGTACAACACCACACCCTTACTATCAGAGGGGAAAAAGGGGCAGGAGGGTGTTAATCAGACCAAGATGAGGAATGTAATTTACAACTTCATAAAGAAATCCTCTGCTTTATTTGGTATGGAGAGTTCTCACTTGAAACACTTTGTCCAATTTTGCATAGTGCTCCTTGAAACAGGATCAAAAGGAAAGAGTTCAGAAGTAACAAAGGCAACTTCAGTCTTGTATATTTTCTAATGAAGTTTGTCCCTTGTCCCACAGTAAAACCTTAAAACACAACAGATTCTCATTGCAGCTACCTTTAATGCGCTTAAAAAATGTTGTCGTGTCCACAACAAACAGGACAAAAAGTAGCAAGTTTAAACTTCAGTATGAAGATTTAAGTTAGAATTATACGTTAGAGAAAGTTTTTAAAGACAAGGATTTAAAAGTAAAATAGACTTCCCAGGGAAGTTGCAGAATAAATATCTTCGGGGACAGGAGGTGTTTTCTTTTTTAGAATAGGACAAATCAATCTTTGATGAACTGTTTAGGTATAACTGATCCTGTTATGCATTCCAGATATTGTAAAATGATCTCTGCTGTTCTCTTCCAAGCTGTGTTTTCAGCGACAATGAAATAGAACGTAACTCCGTTTAGCTAAATAAATCCAATTTCACTTGACATTAAGTTCACGCCAACTCTTATTAATCCACAATCAGTTTGTACTTCAATCACAGTTCTCTGGAAGAGGGGAGAGCCACACATTTCACATCAGGAAACCAAGCAAAACCGGAATTGAGGGTTTTGCCGGCCTCTCCTCAGAGCAGTAGTTCCTCATGACAACGATGATCTCATCACTTAACAGCCTGTTCAAAGTCAGGCATTTGCAGAAGGACCTGGCTCATGATTAAATTCCTAACAAGCTTACCAATTAAGAATATAACAGGACTGGAAACATTTTGACTGTCAAATTTCATTCCTAATAAGTTCTTCAGTGTGATATTTAAACACACAAGAAGAATACAAGACAAGTAAATTGCATTGTCCAAGTTTGTTTTAATTTCCATCACACGTAGAATAAAAACAATTTCGACAGCAAGCAACGTCTAAAGTCTGCAAAAAGCATTTGCAGTTCTACACAACAGCAAGTTGCCTTTGTGAGAAAGTCTACGCAGCAGTGTGAAGATTGCTTAGCCAATGTTAGATTTCATGTATATACCTAGAGGAAAAAATTAATTTTAGCAATACTAAGCAGTGTGACAAGTAGTAGTTTGACAGAATTATGGTTTCCAGCATCAATGTAATGCAACGATACTGTCACTCTGATTTCCCACCTCAGTTACCCTGAAACCTAAAATTTGAACAGGTCTCTGTTTTATGTCCTTTTTCAGATATTACTCCATCCCTTTCTAAGGATAAGAACATAATAAGGAAAGTGGTGCTACGGATCAATAATTTTTCTTCTGCTTAGAAAAATTGTTCCACACTAATGATTTTCTACTTCAATTAGAGCTCTAAACAGTTTTGGTTTGCTTTTTATTAAAGCTTAAAATATGTCATAGAGAGATACTTAATCTAAGCACTGCTGGAACAAATCATATCACTATGTCACCTAATCCTTCTTTATGAAATTCAAAATATATACACAAGTTGCCTGAATGTGACCAGCTCATGCAGGACAAAATTGTACTGTTTTGTACACAACTGGTTATCACAGCCCAATTGACATTTCAAGTCTACGCTGCAAAATCAATAGAAAGAGAAATTACATTAAGATAAGCCTCTAACTTCAGGCAGAAGTCATGAACAATAGAAGTTTTTCTGCTACCAAAGAAGAAAAGTCCAGCTCGTTCCTGAGTGCTACACAGGCAGCTTGTCAATTACAGAGCCTGGCAAGAGGGAGGACTCGCATTCCTATTACTACACTCCATGGCATTATTTCACCTCAAATACCACTACCTATAACCATTTGCTACTTTGTTGCAGGAGTTGCAATTTGTGGAAGACTGACTGAGGAGAACTCCTTCGAAGCATTTTCTGCCTGCCAGAAGGAACGGTGGGCTTTGGATGAAGATGGCCAGTAGGCTTGATTTTTCTGCAGCTTGCTAACCAGAATATGTCAGTCTGAATACAGTATAATCTCATCCACAAGAGGAACAGGCTTCCTGGAACATGAATATCAGGCAGTTTGGGGAAAAACAGCCACAATTTCCTTGTTACAGAAAAGTCTGATAAGCTTGTGAAACACTAGTAAGATGTTCACCATCTTGTAAAATAGCTGAAGTAGAGCTGAAATGGAAATTTTAAGTGGTTCTCCAACATACTATTATTATGCTGCTGAACTGTTTCATGGGGTTTGGTGGGGGTTTCTTTGTTTCTAATGTCCCAAAGCAACTAGTGTCAGATCACACCATGTCATGCAGCAATGTCTGAACATAAAGTTTAGCTCAAAATACAGAACTGTCATTTTTACTGGAGGACAGAAAAGGTGTACCCAGATGATATTAAAAACCCACAAAATTATTAACCCTTAATATTATCTGTAGGCCTTACATAGTAACTTTAAAAAACTCAACACAATATGGGAAACAACAGTAGCACACAAAACATGAGTTACTCAGATTGTAAGAACATGTTAGAGATTTGCTTCTTCCCCTCAACAGCTTTGTTAATCTTCTCATTTTAGGGGAAAGTAGCTGCTGCTGGAGCAAAATTCTTATTTCCACAGTTACACTGAATTTTAGTTTAGATTAAGCAGATAACTAAGGTAGCTATTCAGATGTAAACCAACAATGCAGATAGAGCATACTGGAGTAAACCACCTTTAAACCATGACAGACTGCAAAAGCCTACATTAGATTTAATGCAACAAGCTGATTGAAATGTAAAAAGTCAAGATAAAAGAGACGAAATCACAAGGTCCCATCCCAGGATCTTACAATGAAGGGTGAACTATATCTCCGTTTTTCCCTGTCTAGTAAGAAAAGGCAAAGGGGTGGAGGCTGGAAAGGAAGAGATAGTCTGGAAAATATGTAGAGCTGGAAGAAGCTAGGGGTGGGAGATGGGGGGGAGAAGGATGGGAAGACCTCCATCACAAAGAGAAGCCACAACAACAATGTTTTCTGACCAGTTTGCATTTTTAGCGCTCTGCTGTACTGCTGATCATTGGTTCTGCTTGAATATTGAGATTTAGGGCAATACATCAGACCAATCAGATCAGATAACAACTTTAATCACGTTCCAAACCTGACTGTGACACAGCGAGAACTCATGAGAAACTAAAGTGGATTACTATGCACTGCTTGGACATCCACCTCCCGACAGGAAATCTGTTCAGGTTTGATTATATAAAGAAAGGGGATTACAGCTCAAGACAACAGCTAAAGAACAAAAGCCAATTACAGTGCCCTTAGCGTGAAGAAAGAGTAAGACCGATTCAGAAACAATAGGCTATCAAACAAGCTTAAAAGCGATACTAAAGCTCAAACAAAACAAACAAAAAAAGCCTAAGCAGACGGACGCTTTAACGTGTCACATTAGAGCTCGAATTTTACCGATCTGGCAACAGGATACACTTTCAGCAACCAATAAAAACCACCAGCTTGGTTCAGGCGAGACACACCTTTGTCCTTTCCGCTCATAAAGTTCGACCGTATCTCCTCGCAGCTGATGTCTGCTCAACCCGTGGCCCCCAGTCCAGGCGCCTTCTCCCCTCGTTCCCTGTCCTGACCTTGGGCTGCCTCAGCCTCTCCCCGTCAGCCCCCCCGAGGCCAGCAGTTTTGCAACCAGCTTGGACAAAATGCCCGAGTCATACCAAGCCCCGGGCTAGCAAGGGACCCGCGGGCGAAAGAGCCACCTCACAGCAGCACATCGCTGCCCAGCCAGGCCAGGCGTCTGGACTCCCCACTCGCCAGCGCGGCCGAGCCTGTTGCTCCCTCAGACCTGGAAGCCCGCGGCGGGCCCAGCCGCCAGCCCGGCCCCTCCCGGCCGCTGCTCCCCCGGCCTGGGGCGGAGCCGAGCTCCCCGGCCAACGCCCCGCGCCGGCGGCAGCCCCGTGAAGCCAGCCCGCGGCCTCGCCCACCTCCCTCAGCTGAGGCCGCGGCGGCCGAGCGCAGTTCTACCGGGCGAGGGGGACGTACCTGCACAGCGCGGCTCAGGAAGGTGCCCGCGTCGGCCGCCAGCTTCTTCACATTGAAGTCCATGATGTTCATCTTCGGTGGGGGAGAGGGAGGGGAGGAAACGCTGACTCAGCCCGGGCACCGGCAGCGGCAGCGGCCGCTCCGGCGCGTCCCTGTAGGGAGCCGCCGAGGGGGCGGTGCTAAGCCCAGCCCGACGCCGCAACGGATTGGCCGCTGCCGCGGCGTCAGCGACAGAGCCCGGATCGACCGGTAGCGCGGCGGCGATGCCCGCCCTGGTCTCGGCCCCACCCCTCCTCGCGCCGCCGTGAGGGGACGGCGGGTCCGCCGGGGCCCCGGCACGCGCCCCGCGCCCCGCCTCAGGGAGCCCTGGCCGTTATCGGCGCGCTCGAGGGCTGACGGCCGCGGCGGCGAGTCCCAGCCCGCCTCCCCGGAGCCGGTCGCGGCCTTTACCGTAAACACACATCGGGGTGGGCAGAAAAGGCAGTCTCCTTGCGCGGCCGGTGGCGGCCCGGCCGGGGCGCGTTTGTCCCTGACCCTACGCGCGGAAACCCCGCCGCCCTGCGGGCTCCGGCGCGGCCTGTCCCGCTGGGGCTGGCACCCTCCGACCCGGCTCTGAGAGGGCAAGGTCCCTCCGCCCCCAAAGTGTTTTGTAAGTCAAATCTTGCTTGTCTTCATGGAAATACTCTTCGGGCAGAGCGTAGAAACGTAAGCTGGGAAAGGATTTTTGCGAAGTCGTTCAGAGAACGGCTATTTATTAAAAGATCTTGTGTAGATAAATGTATACCGAGACACAATTATAAAATAGCACCATGCATCACAAAGGGAGTATTTGAAAATACCTTGACTATAGTACCAGCATATATATATAACTTAATGCTAGCAACCAAGCAAATTAGAAGAAGAAAATAGTCTCCAACTGTAATAATTTCCATTATTATTCCATCTGTCATCATGATTTCCAAATACTCGAGAAGAAAGGACCTTTGACATGGGCTAGCAATATTTATCATTTATGTTGTAAACGTATTTATAATGTGGCATCATTGGCAACAAACTAGTATTCCCAGCTTGAAAATTACCCTGGTCATTCAGTTAAGTAATTTAACTCATAATCCAAATAGAAAGTAACTTTTGGCTAAATTTGATAAAGTCAGAGGAAATCCTAGGGCATTATGAAAAGAATTGAATTACAGAGAAAGGAAGTAACTGTAACAATCAATGCAATCTTGCTTACATGCCAGTCAGATTCCAGGAATTAAAACCAAAACAAAACCCAGGCTGTGTATCATTCCCATTGTACCTTTAGTGCTGATAAGGAGAGCTATTGTGTTTATGTGCTTGTTTTGCTTGAATACTTTTTACCTTTTTCAGTTTTTATTGTCTCACTTATACATGGGTGTAAGTGCTTATATATAAGAACTCTATGGCAAGTTTGTTTCCATTTCTTAAAATGAGTTTTACTAGCACATAAAGGAACCCTGGGTCTCCCTTGTAATGCTCAGCACTACATGGTCATGTAAGAGCTGATTATGATTTCTTGTGATATCAGTGTAGGTTATGTGAAAAGACAGCAACATCAAAGAATTTAAATTTGGACTTGCAGATGCAATTATTTAATTTCATAGCTTTCATTGGTGCTAAGCATCAGCAGTTCCCATTGATGGAGTTCCACAAAAAGACAGATGCCAAAAAACTGAGAGCAGCAGTGCCTGGCCTTGAGGGAGAAGCACCACCTCAGGTGAGATGTATCTCAATAGTGCCTTGGGAGATTGGTGTGTCCGGGCTCGAATTGAGAGCAACCAACACAGTCTAGCTCTTCCCAAATCAAAATACTGCTAGTTCTTCTCTGAAGCTTGCACCCTGTTGCTGCCCATGATTCATGAGCCTCGCTTGCCAGAGAGGAAAGTGCTGCCTTCTGTGGCATATTGACTGAAAGCCTTGACGCTCCACTTTTCCCTTCAGAAAATGATTAGATACCTCTCCTTTCTAGCATAACCTGGATGGAAGAAGAAGAAGGCTCCCATCCTTTAACTCCCCATGGGTTAGAGTATTCTTGTAGGATTTGGAATACCTACTTCTGATTGCTTCTTTCCTAAGGAGCCCTAAGCACAACAGTACCAATTCTTAGGAAAATGCCTTAAGTAGATGGTACTTCCACCTTTAGCGGATGGGCTGTTTGGCATATGTGGGGCATTAGATGTGTTTTTTTCAGTTCTCACTTTTAACTTTTTATCCTTCTTCTTTTCATGAATGTTTAAGCAGTAAGAATGTGAGTGAGGGGGAGAAAATAAGTCTTCAGGCTAATGGTTACAATATTTATCTAAGAGGAAGATCTGTTCTAGTGCATGTTTATTTCATATAAAACCCCTAATTTGGGTAATTTTTTCCCTGTTTTATCCTACAATGTAAGAATAAATTCAGTTATTGGATCACAATGTGGAACTCCATGCTTCCTGAGTTCCACAGTATTCTACTACTTTTAAAACACTACTGAGTTACTCCCTCTCTTGAAATTCTTTTTCTCCACAGCCTGTAGGCCTGTACCATAGTATCAGGACAAACCCTGGAAGTTTTTTTGGCATCCTAGCAGAAACAGGCATTCAGGTGTTAACAGCTGAATCTTGAAGATTCCTGTTGTCATTTTAAAAGATTGCCACATGCAGGCTGTCTGCCCTGTCCTTATTGGAAGCTTCAATACCTGGTCCTGGTGGGAAATGTGGTCCCTCTACAGCTGCTATTCAGAGCCAAAAACATTGTCAGGGATTTAGGTTTGGGATAAACTAATGCATCCGGCTCAAGTAAGGAGAGCCATACCTAGCATGTGGGCTTAGTTACAAGCTAGATGCTGACCAAGAGAGCTCTGAAGGTATATTCAAAGAATGTACAGTGTGTAGAGATACCCTAGCTTATTCTGATAAAATCAGTGCAAACAGCTGAGGAGTCAGCATGTTTACTTCTGCCACCTGTGCTGGAGCAGCAGTCTCTTCCTTCAGAAGTGTAGAGTAGACAGCAGCGTTGGTCACTTGTACTGAAGTACAAGCCACAAGAGAATCTACAGAATCATCTCAGGCTGAAAAGGAAGTTAAAGCATGCCATGTCCTCTCATCTCTGATGTTTAAGAAGAAGGTGGGTGACCAATGCACCAGCAAGTATGGTGAACACAATACTTTGCCTACTGCCTGATCTTCAGGCACATCCAAAAAAGAAGAAAGAACCTTTTACAGCACTGTACTGTTGGATATAAACAGACCCTGGAACATCCCTGCCTATCATTAGAAGTAGAATTTATATAGAGAACATCAGTGCTGCTACTTGGAAATAATTTGAGTGCTTTGTGGATTTCTAATTAAGCTTTCCTGAAGTGGGATACAAAAAAGACCAATAGTTAGAAATGCTGTAGTTCTAACCCTTATTATTTCTCTAGATCATTACATTTGTCTACCTAAATCTTGATCATGTAGCTGTAAAGTTTTGCCGCAAAGTATTACGTCTGAATACAGTAAAATAGGCAAGAAGCTTGAGATCTGTAGGTTGAATAACTAGATGCTACAGCACAATCGCTGTTACCAACTCTGTATTAACTTTGCTTCTGTGTCAGGCTGATCTGTGAATAAATTAATCTTAATTAATCTTAAGATTTTATTTCCTGTCATTAGACTTTTTTTGAAAAGCTTGATGAAAATCAAAAGCATTGAAAGTGTATCGAATTGAGCATTTCTTAAGGTCTTCTTAATTTCTCTTTGCAGAAAAATTGTGGGTTTAGCACAGTTTAGTATGGCTTGATAGGTAATGTCAATTTTTATCTTTTGTTTGTTGACCTTGCCTTTAAGGTGCACTTTAATTTTAAGGAATGTAAGGTTGTCCCAAAATATTTGAATTTTAAAGCAATCTTTTGGATACCACTTACCAATATCTAGTGTATCCATGCTTCCAGTATTCTTTCCTTGATGCTAACTAGTCTTGGATCATATCCTTAAAGACTTACACTTAACAAAACCACCCAAACCAACCAACCAAAATTATATTATTAATATAAAGATTTATAGTATAATTAAGAAAATAAAATATTTTTATAAGAATAATAGCTTGTAACTTAATTGCTTCTAAGCTGACTCCAGTACTGGGAGTCAGCTCCCAGTGAGAGGTCAGACTAGATGACCTTTGAAGGTCCCTTCCAGCCCAGATGGTTCTATGATTCTATGATACTGCTACTGAACGCAGTACAGTAGTTCTGACTTTATGGGAAGGTAGTGTTTCAATCAAAGACCTTAGAGTCGGAAGATTTAACAAAGACAACACAAAAATGCCTCTGTAAGTCAGTTTATATCACTGTAAAAACACAGTAAAATACATAAACAAACACATTTTGGTAGCATGTGTAGTCCCAATAGTGTAGTACCCATGTTGGAATTCATACATATTTAGTTCTATAATACATTCAGTTATATGGGTCACATCTTGTGTCACTATATGTATATACACTATTCCCCTTCCTACTCATGATTATGTAACTGCAGCATTTATTTGCATAAAGCACCTGGTTTATGAATATTTATGTATTTATGTTGTCTTTTAATGCAGTTAAATAGCAGGAAATGAAGAGTTCTGGCAATGTATTACCAGTCACAACTCTGCAGAGCTCCAGCTAATCCTTTGAAGAATAGCAGCAGTCCTGGAACCAGATTTTCAGGAGAGATGTGCATGAAAATCTGAAGGTAAATTTGATTTAACATTTATTAATATAGTGAAAAGATATATAAAAATAAAAGGAGCAGAATGTGTCATTTTAAGTAAACTTTATTAAATTTTACCTCTGTTTAACAGTCAAGCTTGTTTTACTAAAATAGGTAAGGGCATTTGTATGTGTGTGAATCTGTATCTTCTGTGCCAACATTAACAACTGTGAGCTTAGCTTGATAATAACCAGGCAAAGATTATAAAATCAGTAGTGCCAGCTGCCTGGCCTATGTACAATCAGGCTTTCATGAAAAATCTGGGGACTAGAGTTGACAGAACCAGAAAGCAGCTGTTCTCAACAGCACGCTTCCGCTCAGAAACTACAGCTGAGTGAGAATTAATGCTCCTTTTCACATTAGTGCACTCTTCCACTGATCCTTACAGCAGCTGTTGCTGTGCTTCCCCTAAACACTTAAGCTGGAGTTGTACTAGAACTGTAAGCAGCAACTGGCAAAACATTCAGTAGGCAAAAGTCCTGAAATCTCAGGTAACCAGACTAAGTAAATCATATGTTGTTTTTGTGATCTTTGTCCTCATACAAAGGAGCACGTACAAAGGAGCAACGTATGTCCTCATACGTTCTGGAGCACTAGTGGGTTAGTTTGATGCCAAGGCAGGATAATATTTTGGTCCCACACCCCAGTTGTCTCTCTTATACTTGGAGGAAGATTGTATGGAAAATTCTATAGGCTGTAACAGGCCCCTTTGGAAATAAAAATTAAAGTTTTGGGGTTTCTTCCCTTTTCTGTGCAATGATAGTTTAATGACTGGAGGTTTAATTGCAGCTTCCCTGCTGATCACTGTGAGGAAGTCCCTTTGTCACATTGTAATACAGTTTCTACACGTGTGGTATAGGAATAATTAAACTGATTTTCTATGTGGAACACTGTGAGGTCTGTGTAGGAAGATGGAAGGTGAAATTATTTTAAGAGCATGGGAAGACCATATTGAGGAACCAAGTTTATATGGTTTTGACTTTAACTGTTGTATCTTTTCTAGCTAGTCTAAACTGTCACGTGGCAGTTGTGTCAGTGACTGGGATGCCAACCTGCGTAGCTTTTGAACATACATGCTGTTAGTATAAACATAATCATTGAAATAAATTGAACAGTCTTATCCTGTCATTTTGCACTTGCTTGTCAAGAAGCATGAAAGAGCAAATTTTTGCTTTTTCAGAGATGTTTGGAGGAGTGGTGAATCCTGCATTGTTTGAACTGAGTTCTTCAGAGCTTTTTCTATAGACAAAACTCAGTAAACTGGAGCTCTTGATTCTAATAAATCTCCTTCATGCTCCTATAATAAGAGGTAGCATTAATTAATAAATATTCGACTATTCATATTCAATTGTACTTTTAAATATAGATTTATGCAAAGGCCAGAGTATCCCAGAGAGAGATGCTTTGATCTAAACTGATACTTGGAATGTTTGGGAAAACTGGAATTGTTGCAGCCCACTAGATGTCAGTGTAGCCACACAATAGCGTACTGCAGCTCCGCTCACTAGGCTGGTAGGATTGGGTGTCTTGAGCAATGGGTGAGTTGTCTTGAAACATGGAGATTGGCTATGTAAGGTCTGTCACATTTTTATGTAACTCTAGAAAATAGTTTCAGGAACAGTGCTGCAACCCATGTATTCTGATTGTATGATGTAGTTCCTACCAAACAATTTGTATGCAGCAGAAATACTTCAGGGAATAGGAAGACAGTTCAGAAGCAACCAAAGGAAATATTTCTGAATAAATGGACATTCAGTGACCTAAAAACTAGTAGAAGGAACTGATATCAGTAAATAATTCTTTGATTCCTGATTCTCTTCTCCAAATGAGTCTCTCTGCTCTAAAATGCGACAGCTATTCTGGCCTTGATATGGACTGAAATTATGACATCTATTATTGCTTGGGGAAATGCAATTTTAGATCTGAAAACACATCCAATAGTAAGGTTCATTAGAAGATGGAATTATGTGAAAGTACAGAAACCTACAAAAATGGGAGACCTAGATAAAGAAAAAACAGTACTTGTGGAAAGTATAAATACAGGAAATGTAGAGAAATTCCATTAAATATTAAAAAGCTGGTGCTGTTGAAATGTGAAAGGTAAGGTAGAACAAAGGAAAAAAGTTGATGTTGCAGATTTAAAGACAGACAGGAAAACTTCAGATAATTATTCAACTTCTGCATACATTTGTTGGTGTTTGCAGGAAAACCATATAATAGCCTAGGCTGGAAGGAACACCAAAAGATCATCTGGTCCAACTAGGGAGCCTAGATGAGATTTCTGTGAAGTTCCAATCTTGGAAACCTCCAGTGATGAGGACTCTACCATGTCCCAATCCAGTGATTGATTGTTGTTACTGTAAAAAATTTCTTTCTTGTATGAAGACAAAACTCCTAGTTCATCTTGTACGCGTTGCCCCTTGTCTTCTCCATGTGGCTTCTTTTGAAGAAAGAGCCTCTGTCATCTTTGTAGCTTAGTGTTGGAGTACTGTGATGAGGTCTCCCCTGAGCCTTCTGTTCTCCAAGAAGAGACCTAACTCAAAATTGCATTAATAGTATCAATGTCAATGAAAGTATTCATGTTTGCTAGACATGATATATTTACTGGGTAGTGCTAGATTATGAATGATAATTTGACTGTTGAATTTAACATTTTTCCCAGTTTTTGGAAGGCAGAGGTAAAATGTACTTGGCCATATAAGAAATCTCTGAAGCATTCTTGTTTGAGCCAGCTATTAATTTGCTAGTCAGCAACACAAGAGTCATACAGATCACCCTTCTCCCTGTATCTCTCACATTCTTTTTCCATTAGCAGCTTTTAAATTACCTCTTGTTATATAAAGGTTTGTTCTAGCTCCAAACTTATAGCTTTGTTTAGTTTCCACCTAGGCTACATCTTCTGTGTGCTCATTTGCATATTCTCTGCAACTCTCATTCTGAAAGTATTTATATACTGAACTGTTCTACACAGTTGTAGATATGCATACTTAAGTATTTTTTTTTTAAATAATCAGCCTGGAGGTACATATTTTAATTTTTTTTATATTTTAAAACAAACAGCCTGGAAGTATGTATTTTTGTTCTTGGCTCACAGAGCCTAACTGAAAACATCTGAAAGATAGGAAATTATTGCACCACTTGAAGATTTTTCTGATCTTTTT
>JAOXJM010000004.1:18069128-18082548 GCA_026413425.1 Tringa solitaria
GCTGTGGGGACACTACCCTGGGGGATGGGGTGCTGTGGGGCCACTGCCTCGTAGGAGGGGTGCTGAGGGGACACTGCCCCGCGGGATGGGGTGCTGAGGGGACACTGCCTCGTAGGAGGGGTGCTGAGGGGAAAACTGCCCCGCGGGATAGGGTGATGAGGGGACACTGCCTCGTAGGAGGGGTGCTGAGGGGACATTGCCTCACGGGATGGGGTGCTGAGGGGACACTGCCCCGCGGGAGGAGTCTCAAAGGGACACTGCTCCGCAGAAGGGGGTGCTGGGGGGACACTGCCCCGTCGGACCCCTCAGGGGCAGGAGCCAAGGGGCGTTTGACGAGGAGAGAGGGATGGGGGCTGCTGGTGGGTGCCCTGCGCCCCTGCTCCTCACCCGCCCCGCCGGGGAGCGGGCCAGCGGGAAAATGCAGCTGCGAGCCTTACTCCCTCCTTGTGTGTATTCAGTTTTGTGCTCCTGAGGGATTTGATTTCTGTGCAGCGAATGTGTGAATTCAGTGCTGCTTAAGTCATGAATACGTGTGCAAGGTTTCAGTCACATTAACTGTGTTAAATCTCTGATGAGACTGGGGTTTACTTGGTCTGGTACACTCTATTTTATCCCAAGTAATAACCTGGGATGCCAGTAATGTTTCAGTTACTGATTCACGGAACACCAATATATGTTAACATATTCTGTCTTTTTATACAGCATTAAAACAAAATGTCATCGTCATCACTGTCATCCTCATCATTACCTGTACATAACTGTACTGCTCCTTCATTGGACTTCGATCTTCAGGAAAAGTTTCTTCTTCCTCATGCTACTGAGGCAAGTTCATTCTGTCCTGTTAAGATTGATTTTTTTTTTCATTCTCTTTACTTCGTTAACAAGATATTTCAAAACATACTTCGAAGCTACAGATAGGAAGTAGGTAGTATTTCAAAAAATGGGTGAGAGTGCTGGACATACCAATGGTATAATAAACTATGGAAGAATTCTTATTTGCTTTTTTTCTGCTTATGTAGGTGGGCGAGGATAAATTAAATGATGTTTAATCTTCCAAGATGGTGTTTTCACTGGAAGTAATTAAATTCAAGACCTGCACTGTCTTATACAAATTGAGGTCTGCCAGGAAATGTGGTCTCTAATAACCCAAAACACACACATTTACATTAAAAAAAAATAAAAACAAAGCCAGTAGATGTTTGGAGTGTAGTTATTTACCTTATGGCAACAGTTGGAAGCAGAGCAGCCTACATTCTGATTCTGTGAGGAAGTGACATTTTTAGTTGGGAACTTCTCAATTTCTGTTACGCACTTTCTCATTTATGCTAAGGAGATATGGATGTAAGAATATAAACTTGGTCTGACAAATCCTTTTGATGGAGAAGCACCTGGCACAGGCTGAAAGCAGGAGAAATGGGTCCTGGTGGGTGGAGAAGGCAAGGAAATCCACTTCTGAAAAATAACGAGTAGTCAGTGGAGCACTGAGTGGAGTAAACAGATAACCTTGTGCTTGGCCCTTGCTGGAGTGTGAGGGCAGAGGCCAGAGAGAGGTGGTTGGAGAAGGGGTGAGGGTGATGGCAGGTCTCTGGTGCTTGACAAGGAAGTGGTGGGGAATGGGATGCATTTAGGTAGTAGGCACTGATACTTGGCTCTTGACTTGCCAAGACATGGGCAGCATCCTGTCCCTGTGCAGCCCTGCCTGGTGAGGAGCTCTTCCAAACTGGGAAATGAGAAAAGCCATTGCTGCCTCCAAACTGGAAGAACTCTGCTATGAAACATGGTATCAGTATCTGATCAAGACTTGGCCTCCAACTTCACTGGAGGTAACCTTTGCCTTGTAGATTAGGTGTGTCCTGTAAGCGATCAGTGTGAGGGTACATCCTGTGGTATCATAGGCTTTGGCCCTTGGAAGTCATAAAAGATTTATTTGATCTTTAAAATTAGCTCCTGAAGAGCTAATTTGTTTTATGTTGATATCCTTGAATTAGCAAGATCAGTGTCCTAACTGTGAGCAAGACTAAATGTTACATAATTGTGAATGTTATTTCAGGGGTAAACTTATGTGCCACCTGGGGATACAGGAAAAATCTGTTCACTGATTCAGCCATATAAAAAGGATTATCATAGAACTGTAAAAGCCACCTAAGATGGAAAATATTTTACCGATCTACGCAAAGAATCTGACAGTCTAGAACACCAAGTATATGTAAGGCATAAACATGGAACCAATGCAAATGTGCATTTTTTACATGACTCTTAAACTAACATTTAGTCTTACCAATTTCTTTAATAGATGTATAGGGAAGATTTTTTTGTTATATCCTGTGCATAGCCCTGCTCCTGTGAAGTTGGAAGGAATTTGGCAGGCTATGTATGTTAAAGCAGGAGGTGGATCACAATGAATTCCTGTTTAACAGTAGTGTCGTATAGAACACACACAGAAACCTGAAGAATGTAGATTTCTTTTAAAATTAAATGTGATTTGTCATTGCTTACTTTCTTAGCTTTCTTTCAGAAGTCATAAAGCTAACCTTCTGTTCTTGTAATCTGAAAGAGAAGGGTGTTTATTCTGATTTTTTTCTTCTAATTTTAAAGTTAATATTCTTGATTTTCAGGTTTTTATAGACAACGCTAACTGTCTTACAGCATAAGGCTTCTTGTTGATCATTAGAGAGAAAGTTTGTAGAGAACTAACAGTGGGGAAAACAATTTCCTGAGAATGGAAAGATAGTATGAGTAATTTAGGTTCCTGGTCACTTCTCAATTCTGGGAAGTCTTCTAAGCTTCTAACCTTCTGGTTTTGCTAATAAATTACTGTGGGGTCACAAAACACCATTCCTGTTTATATATTAGTTTTTTGCTCATAGCAATTCTGACTCAGTGCAATCAGGAAAGGATAAGACTACTACTGAATACAATGTTTATAAGTTTGCACTGCATGCAGAGGTGGAAACCTGGATGTAGAATTGGGGTCTACCTACTGACTTTACAGATAAACATAGGATCAAGATTACAGAATATTCTGAGGAACTACGTGCAGGCTAGGATAAGATGAATGCTTTGCAAGGAGTTGTAGTAAAACTTTTGATGCCAGAGTTTCCACCTTGAGGCAGGGGGTTTATTCTCTCACTCGTAATATTAAAATGTTTAGGATTTACAGTCTGAAAGTCCTACAAGTCTATTTTCTTTAAATGGAAAGTAATTGCACCCCCAAATTCAGGCATTTTAAAATGAGAAGTTTAGTTGACAATATTATAGGCACATAAATTCTTTTGGATTTGTAGTAATGGTTAATGTGGGATGATTTTTGTGATCTCCCAGCCTATGCTTTCTTGTTCAGTCTTCAAATTCACCCATCTAACTGAAGTTTCTGAAAGTTTTTAATACTTAATATTAATCTTTAAAATATTATGAGTTGTAAAAAGGCTTTTACTATTTGACTAGATTTTTAAATAACACTTAAGCATTTATAGTGTTTAGAATCCTTTTAGCTAAAATAAATAATGAAATTTGCGTATGGAATGATCCTAGTTTGTTTTCTTCAGCTACAAAGATCTGTGTGCAAAATAAGTTGAATCTTTAGGGTTTAAACCACCAACTCATGAGTATGCAAGCTCTTATATTCATATATACCAAATTTGAAAATGTAGCAAATTATATGTACCAAATTCAAAACTGTTGAAAAACTTCTAAATCAATTATAACTGGAAGTAATTATTTAGTGTTTCCTGCTTTTGTCTTGCAGTTAAACAGTAAATGCCTTGACACTTTGATGCAGAAGTTAAGTGAAAATGAAACCCGAAACACTGTAAGTAAATTAAAATTTCTGTCTCTTTTTGTTCTATGCTGTAACATCTGAAAATGGCTACATCATGGGATCATACAACTTCAAGTGACAGTAGCAAAGTGGGTGTATTTGTGGTTTATCATCACAAAATGGAGTCTTAGTTTTACAGCTGAAATGTTCATCAGTGTGCATTACTGTTGGATTGCTGTGTACAGGCATTAAAATAATTTTGTTATTATTATTTTTTTTTCCATGAAGAATCTCAGGAGAAAAATACTTGAAAGGGAGAAACATGTTAAAGAACTTTCATCCAGACTTCAGCTAGAAAAAGTAAGTGACCGGTTCTGTTGTAATGAATGTTTTCTCCCAATGTACTAGATTCTTATTAACAAGTTTTAAATGTTGAGAAAAGCAATTATTTCAAAGATCTATGAAAAAAGGGAAAATAGGAAAATCCTGAAAGATGTTTCCTACAGAAATGTCCTAAAACCATGAAGGCTGTATCCAAACCTATTAGAGATACAGATTGTCCTTAAGACTAATGTCCCACGGTTCAGGGTGGGGCACATATCTAGACTAGTGGCTTTTGGCTTCTCATTAACAGATTTGCCATAGTTCTGGAAAAAAATAGTTATAATGAAGTAATACAGAGTAAACTAAAGAGATACTGTTGACAGTTAGTTTCCATGGCTCTTTGAGCTCAGTGAATAGGAAAAGGTAGTACTGACAGCAGAGCTAGCATCTTCAAAGACTGACAGGACCTCATTCATTCTCTGAACCTAAGGAAGGGGCTCAGTGTGGAAAACAACACAGGAAGAGAAGAATTGTCTGTTCTGTATAAGAAGGTACTATAAAAATTCCAAAAGTTTCAAAATTATTTTACTGCTAGTTTTGCTGTGTGTGTTACAGTACTTGTGTACTTAAAGTGCACTTTATGTGTAAGCAATGCAGCGTGGCTCAGTGTTATTGAGGGACAGAGTAGGCTCCCTTAAACCTTTAAGGGGACAATGGTGTACTTTGATTTTTGTAACTCCTCAGAGTTTGTTGAGAGCCATAAAGTTGTTCTTTAAGAATGCTTCTTTGCTTAACCAAGAGGACGTATCACTTGGCTGCATGATAAACTTAGCCAGCGAATTGTGATAGAGGAGCTGTGAGGGTGTCCACTTTCACACCTGCAATTGGCATGTCCTTATCTTTATATTGAAGTGAAGCAGCATATTTTCACAGAAACATTTTTTGCTTGAAAGTAGAAATGGTGAACAGAAAAGCCAATAAAGATTCTGAAGGCCACAAGGTCAGCAAATGTCAATATTGATAGTATCTGTGCAGCATGTTGTGCCCTGACTAGAGATCTATCTAATGTAGAATGATTTGTGGTGCTCAGCATCTGAAGGAATAAATGATTTTCTATATCCCCTTGTTCCTTCTTATATTATCTCCAATAAATGGTGTTTTCATCAATACCTAAGTCTGAGTCTGCCTTTCTTACTGGTATTTATAACAAACATCCGCACTGGTGCAACACAATGTTATTCTTGTCTATACTGATAATGTGACTTCTTTCTGCCTGTTTTCATTATTTCTTATTTCGAATGACCAAAGGAATCAAGTTGCAAGGAATTTCATAGAATCATCTGAACAAAGTTCTGGTGACATAAATTGCCTCTTCCCTTATGCTTTATGTATTGCCCCCAAAATAGAGTTTGAATTAAGTGTATCAATACTTCTAATAGCAGGTGGTGATCTTTGGTATTTAATGAAGATCAGTTCAGGTCTAATTACTCCGGACAGAGCTGATCAGTGTGGCTTAATTTTGGTCAAACTGGTAGCTAGATGCCTTTGCTCAGCTTGGATTTCTGAGTTTGTGTTTCCAGGTTTGTGTTTCATACTGCTTAAAGAGTCAGATTAAATGAGGCATTAATTATACATACATTCTTTCAAGGTCATGATTTATGTTTAACATTAATAACATTAGTAACAAGTCACTGCTTGTAAATATACTTTTAAAGCATGTTTTATCTTTTCCAGGTTTTGAGGACATTCAAATGTCAGCTAGAAACTACGGCAAAGTAGAAAGACTATAGATAGCATTATGCAGCCTATCTCCATATACCAATAGAATTGTGTTTATTTCTCTTTCTTAGGTCAATGTACAGAAAGAAGGCCATCTGTCAAGATCAGTAAAGGCAGTACAAGCTCACCTACAGTGTCAGATTCAAAGAAAAGAAGTGGAAAATGATAAACTAAAAGTGAAAATACAGGTAAACATATTTCTTCTTGTGTTTCAGTTTATTTGAAAAAATTAGCAAAGCCTTATTGTGATCAGAGTTTAACTCAGATATGAGAGTTAAATCTTAAAGTATCCCTTGAAATCAAACTCTTGGTGAAAGAAAAATCCCAAACAGTAAAAATCATTAGCATTTATATTTTGTACAGTCAGTTTGCTTGACCACACTATCTTAATTGCAAGGTGGGTTTTTTTTTTATTCTTTTATCAACTTGTGCATACTAACAGTTCTGTTGAGAGAAGTTAAGCACACACAGAAGCATTTGCAGTCACCTAACTGTGCTATCTAGAAGACAGATGTCGATCCTGAGGCAGTCTCCATATAGTCAATAGAAAGAGGTAGGCAAGTCCCCAGGATGAGTTTCTGTGGTAAGATAGGGGTGATGAATCACTACCTGTTTCTTTCTATTGACTGTGAAGGAATCAATAAACCTCTTAATACTGACTGAAAGAGAAACACTTAAAACTAATGTCTAGCCTCACTTTGCTTAAGCTAGGTGACATTATTTCCATTTTCTGTGAAAAAAAGCAAGAGGTAAATATGGGCATTTGCATCAGTTATTGGCTTTAAAACAAGGCAAGGAAGAGGTTGTGTCAGAGACTGGAGCTGTATGTGGCTTCAGATTTCAGTATTTGAAACTTGTCAAGAACGTAGGCATGAATGACCAAACATTGGCTAAAAAATAACGTATTTCTAATTTCTGAACTTTTTTTAGTAACATATAATCCCTATTAATTGTATCATCTGAGGTGGTTGAAGAACCTATAGCAACTCAATTTCACAAAAAGTCATGTATGTCCATAAATACCTCATTTTCTTCTGAATAAAAATTGCTTTATTATTCTAGCTAGTATAATTATAGAATTCCAACAACATTTTCATTAGATACAGTAGCTTGATATGCAACTGTATTTTCATTCAATCTTTATTTTAAAGTTTTTTTTGTTTGCTTTTCAAATAATGCTGAAGTCAGTTGCTAGCTTAAATCCTGGTGATGGTTTTGTTAATATCTGGACAAAAGCTTTCAAAAACTTAGCATTACCCTTATGAAATTAGTTCTTAATTTAAATTTACCTCAGCAACTGAATAATGCCCAAAGCACTTATTCTTAGTGTGATTGTGACCTCCTGCGGTTATAACAGGGGATAACAGTTGTTTACTTATACCAACAGTTAAAGAAGTCCATACACAAACTCAGATTTCCTCTTTGCCCTGTTTATTGAAGGTGTTCTTCTGCTGTCCCCCCCTGCAAGTGAGATCTTTGTTTATTAAATGCCTTATAAGCATCTATATATGAAAACTGCTTCCTTCCTATTTGGGGTTTTTTATAATTTCTTTTTTTGAAGTAGTACTAGTCCTTTTTGGTGAGTCTCAGTACCTGAGACCATCTTTTACTTGGAAAACCACACACACTGAATAAGGCTGGCACATTAACGTAGTCACTAGGTAAATGCCATGTTATTCTGGTGTTTATTAATGTGGAATGTGATTAGGTGTCAGACCTAGACTCAAACGTAGGAAACATGCATTAATTGTTCTTACAATTAGTATATTTATCCAATTAGGATATAAATCCAAGATCTTAATTTTTATATTCAAATTTCATATGCAGTTAGACTGATCTCCAGCCCTAGTTACGTATGTGCGCACTATAGTTTCAGAGCACAGATTACTACTACATCAGTGGATATCACTAGGAGCATTGTTAAGGTGATATTCTTTATATAAATCAGCCACTAGGTATGATGAAACTACTTTTCTTTTCCTTGTCATAAAAATGGGCCATGCCTTCTACGTTGAAATTCTGCATTCATATCCAAGAGCACACAGCAACTGTTAGATTGCTCTCTTTCTCCCTACTCCTGCCTGCTTCTGCACCTCCTCAACCTCTTCTCTCAGTTTCTCAACATGTATTTTCTCTTGCCTGCTGCTGTACATAACCTTGGCTAGCTCCTTGTATCCACAAGATCTGAGATACAAAGATATGGAAACAGATTATAAATGTAATTGGTACTCCTGATTATGTTATGTCACAAAATGATTTGTAAAGTATAGAATTTGAAAACACTTGATGTTTAATTATGCTGCAGACTCTAGAAAAGAAAATAGCAAAGTGGAAACTTCAAGTTCATGAATACAAGCGCCAGATGCTAGCCTTAAGGGAAACGAGTAAGCAAAAGAAGACTACACTGAAAAAAGCAATCAGGTCCCAGAAACAAAGAGCTGAATGCTTTGAAGCAGCTGTGGAAAATTTAACCTTCAGAATAAGAGAACGTGTGAGTGACCATGCTGTGAACAATGATGTTGTGCTGTATTGCTTTAAATTGAACAACTGGGAGACTTTCCTCTGTGGAAAACAGGCAAAGTTGGTTGGTCATGCTGGGTTTGTATGTCTCAATTTTTTTATTTCTTGCTTAAGGAATAGGTTGCTATAAGTGACATGCAAACTGCTACTACATCCACTGTCTTTTTGTTAAAATTTAGTGAATGTCTTAAGCCATGAGGTTGTACATTTCAAACAGTAGTGAGTAAGAAGAGTCTGATCAGCTTTCAGTTACATCTCTCCTGATCTCCCCATTAGATCTTTATGGATATACATTGACTAACTCAAAGCACATTATGCTAACTCAGAATGCATGATTGGAGTTTGAAGTCTTTGTTTTCTTTATTTATCAGTGTGTGACATCTCATATGGATACTTTGCTTTCTGTCTCTAAGCTTCTTGCTCTGAAACTTTTCAAAATCCAAGTACAGAACATCCTGAATCCAAATTATTCCTTAGATTCTTGCCCTGGATATCTCTACAGTGTGTAATTGTTCAAAAAGGCCTGATGGATCAGAACTGTGCTGAGATTTTTACTGCCTTATTTACATTTCCTCTCTTAGATTTTGCCATGATTTTGGATATGTCAGTATTAAAGATACCTTTTACCAGGTAGTATACCAGGAGATGGTTAATAATGGGGTTTTTTTTGTTTTCTTTGATCTTTGTGAGAACACAGTAGTGGATCTTTAAGTACACAGGCAACTAACTCCTGAATGTTTGATGTTTTGTAGTTGAACTGTTGTTTTCTTTACCCATTGTAAATACCCATTACCTAGTATACTTTCAAGTGTGTGTTCGCTAATTATCCATACTTCTTTGAGGGATTTATATGTAGTAGAGAAGTATTAGAGACAAATATTTTTGTTTTAAGAAAAGATTTTCATCTTAAATTTTGAAATATTGTTGTATACAACTGTTGATATACACTGCCAGTGTTTTACTCTGTCTCTTGAAAGTAAGTCTGTACTTAGACTTCAATTTTTGAAAATGTGGGTAGTTTTGTTTATTTTCTTTTGAGACAAGACAAAATTTGCATTGCTTTGTACTAGGGAGATCCAAAAAAAAGCCAGCTCATATTAAATAGCTCTTGTGTTTAGAAAAATTTGTAGAACTAGGTGGCATTCTTCAGTGACATTCTTTTGTTGCATAATTCATAATTCCTGTATTCTCTAGGAAGTCAAACTGTCTGAGATACTGTCAGCTTCTGATGTCTGGAAAAGCCAGCATGATAGAATAGTTGAAGGAAAGACAACATTAGAAATTCAAATAGAAGATCTTAAGAAGTAAGTTAAAATGTTGATCTATTTTTTTTGTTTCTGTAGGCAGACACTGTTGATATTTAGCAGTGTAGTACTCAGTGTTGACAATGTAATCAAATTTATGTATTATTTTACAACTCTGAGCAGATTTTAGAAGCTGGAAACTAGAACAAATTTAAGATTTTTAGCTTTTTTTCTGCTGCATTTCACAACTTTTAAAAAAAATTCATTCCCCTTTACAAGTAAGAAACGTATTCTTGCCCCTGTATGCTTCTGATTAGCCTGAACTTGCTAGTACCTACCATGCTGCTTCCTCAGAACCACTTATTTAGTAACTGATTCAACAGCTTGAGTGTTAACCCTTATGCCTACTGCAGTATAAAAGAGGGTTCTTGGGCTTGCAGTTTCTACTTCAGACTTACGATGGCAAAATTATGTCAGTTCCACTAACGTCTCACCCCACTAGAGGACAGAGAAGGGTTCCTCTCAGAGGCATATTTGAACAATTTATTCTTGTAAGGAAAAGCAATACAAAATTTTCCAACACTATTCCAACTATGCAGTCAAATCTTAATTTACATAAAGGATGTATCATTTTCTTTGGCAGACAGTGACAAATATCCTTTTAACTTTTCTGTCGATAATTCAAAATAAGCAAAAGAAACCTGTAAGTGCCTTAATGCTAGGTCTAATGCAGAATTTCACTTCACAAAGAACGTGATTCATACTTAAATATGTAACATCTCAAATTAAATTGGCTTGACTCTTCTGGTTTGTTTCAGAAAACCTGATGTTTCTGAAAACATTTTCAGCATATTTTAAATTTAACAGGAGCGCAGATACATGACGTCAGTCCAGAAATCTGTATAGCCCACTATTGGTGCAGTGTGTATGAGGAGGCACCTAGGAAAGAATAAGAAAAGGGAAGCATCTGTGATACTTCTCTCGAGTACTCATTCTTCCTCCAGTTGTTTTTTGCTGTTTTTATTTTAGCTTAACATATAAGTCTTTGCTTGAAATGTACCGTTCTAACAAGACTTGTTCTACTAGGCAGTGTATGACTAACTAAACAGCAAAAGTTCATTGTTTAACTTTATTAATGTGAAAAGCAAATGGTTGTTGCTTTTCATAATGGAGAGTGCCATTCCTAAACTAGTTATGGAATGTTCTTAGTAGGACATTATCTGGTAGACCCTATAAATTCAATATAATTCCATTTTGTCAAGTATGTGTATACATAGTTGTCTTGGAATTATGCTTGGATGTACTAAGTAATGAATTTATTTATAAATGAGGTAGGACCACTTCCTTGGTGGACCACTCTTTTGGATAGTTTTGTATTTCAATAGATACTCCTTTCTTGGGATGCTTAAATGCATTCTCCCCCTTTATTTTTTTAAATAAACTAACAACAATGGAGGAGTATGAATTAAGGTACAGTTTAATTTGCATAGTGAGAGTTTTGGAAGCATTGTATATTATGCAGAAGTTCTTGCCTATCTAACAAGGCAGATCACAAGCCTTTTGGAAGACCTGAAAAAAAAGGAGGAATGGAGAAGAAGCTCAGATGAGGAAATTCTTGGAAAGCTAAATTCTGTTAACTCTGAAAATGAAAAGATTTACCTTGAAAATGAAAAATTAAAGGTGAGATCATTATAAATCATTGTTGAATGGCTCTGCATTTCTGATATATTAATGAAGTAAGCACATTAATTCCCTTTGGGCCTTCTGTCTAGAGATCCCAAACCTGCAGAATAAATTCTGTTGTCCATCTTTTACAGTAAGTGAAAATGAGACATAAAAAATTTATCAGTGGAAATCTATGGCAAACCTAGGAACAGGGTTGTCTAATCATCTGATTAATGAGGATGCCATTTATTTTACTGTTGGTAGCTACAAAATTGCTTAACTAGAAAATATTCTTTTATGTTTTTAAAATTTTCTTTCAAATTAAAGAACTGAGTTTAGCTCAATTATTAATTTCAAGTTTTAAAGGGTTTCCAGGTTTTGTATTGTATTTATCCTCCAAGATAAATGTTCTCATGGAGCTGACAAACTGTGGACTATCATTTTTGTTTGACAAGATAAATAATTGTGTCACTCTTTTTAATGCCTGCAGGTCACTTGCTAGTAATATCATATTGTAGATTGTGTTATTTTAATAACACTTTTACAATATTTATATTTTCCATGTTTTAATCAAGGTATACTTTGCTACGTTGGAAAACAGTGCTGTTTCTGTTGAAAATGAGCTGCTAAATCTGCAAGAAAAGGCAAAGCTTCAGGAAAACCTTGTTGAACAGTACAAAAATCAGGTGACTAGAATAACTGAAATGTTCAAGTATGGTTTTTGAATTTGTAAGCAGTTTTCAGGAAATTATAAAGGTTTTGTTTGCAATAAAACAGATTTGTTGTCATGGTGATTGTAATACTGTTGTAACATTGAGGATGATAGAAGAGAGTGCCATTACAAACCACATCCAAGAATAGTCTCTACACTACTACTAGTACACATAATCCTTACCGAATTTTGTGACGCCCAGTTGAAGGTTATTGAAGCAAACAGAGCTATTTACATACTTGCTTAGAAAAGATTTGCTTCCTAAAAAGCAAATTGGCAACCCAGTAAACTATATTTTGAAAGTAAACTTTGAGTCCGATGTCTTTAGTGGACACATCCAATATTTTACCTCTTCTTGGTAATATCTTTATTTCCACATTCCTAAGAACAATAAACCAGCATTCAATTACCATTGTAAGAGTCTTTTTATCTGCATAGGTAGCTCCACATTGAAACTACAGGCAAAACATATAAATCAGACTGAAAATGGGCTTTCTATCAATTCCTTTTTTGTATTTGGCTTGATTTATCAAGAAGACATTTTTGAACATTGATTCAAAGTTTTATATATTTCTGCTGTAATATAGACACCATTTCACTGACAATCTTGACTTACCTCTTTTTAAAATCATTGACAATAGAAAACGCATGATACAAAATCCAAGTACAACCAGTGTGCCTTGCCTGAGGAATGCATCACCACAACTAAAGTTGTTGCCAGCTTTAGGATGGGAGATGTAGTTCCAGGGAAGAGCCAGCCTTAAGCAGTGAGTGGGATGAAATTCCCTTGCTCATACCTGTGGTGAGTCCATGCAGGAACTGTCAGTGATCCTTGTTATTTGGGGAGAGAAAGGTGAGTCATACAGGCTGCTTGTCTAGCACAACTCTAGCTCATTCTCTGTTCTTGAAAACAAAATGTTGATATCAGAGTGCTTTTACCAGGTTACCTTTTATATTTGCTGTGGTGAGTAGGATAATTAAAATAAATAACTTCATATAATGACAAATATTGAAAATCTATTTAGAAATGAAAGGTTTTCCTTTCTGCTTCATACTAATGAAGTATCTTTTCTATATTTAAAAGAATCTTTTCTATATTTCTATATTTAAAGAATCTTTTCTATATATAAAAGAAACACCTTGCAAATTCATGCGAAAAATATATGTTGTCCTAGGTACAAAAATTACAAACAGCAGTAGAAGAGTTGAAATCCAGATGTGGAACAGTCTTAAATGAAAACAAAAGAATAACAGAAAACAAATGCTTAGAAGTAGATAAGGTAAGCATGTTTCCAAACAATTTTGTAGGACATAGGTCTTTCCTACATTATTGTGATCCTCTTATTAGAAGTCACAAGGTACTGGCTCTTTCTTTTCTTTTCTTTTCTTTTCTTTTCTTTTCTTTTCTTTTCTTTTCTT
>JAOXJM010000004.1:18082648-18095455 GCA_026413425.1 Tringa solitaria
TTTTCTTTTCTTTTCTTTTCTTTTCTTTTCTTTTTTCTTTTCCTTGTATATAGTTGTTTTTAAATTCACTAAATGTTTTACTAACTCTTACTTGTGGGCTGGGAGTTTTTTGGATACCACACAATTGCAAACACTTGAGAAATGGTTCCTAGATTAACGACTAAAGAATTGGGCTGCTACTTTAGGATTCGAGAATTCTTTTATCACTTTTAAATATGATTTTGTTGATGATGATTTTAAAACTAAATCCCTCAACAGAACAGCTGTGAAAGTTGTGTGGGAAAGCAAAGCTAATGTAAGACTGCTTTGTTGTAACTAGTAGTTAAAACAGGGAATCCACACAGAGATGAGTTTTAAGGTTTTCAGCAGATGGATCTGAATACTGGAATACACTTAGCACTTTATTAGTCATCAGAAAACAATACAAAATCGTTAGGGAAATCACTTTCCTCAGTTCCACAGTTTAGTAAAATACGTATTATTTTAAGTGATAAAGCTGAGGCAGGGACACGTTTTGCATTGCCTGCAATGTTCTGTTTTAGAGAACAGAATTAGTCCTCACAGAGAAGGATCTTAGGTGTTCATTTTATTCCCTACTAACTTTATTTTTCTGTGATTAAGTTGCAGAATGGAGAAAAATATTTTCTGATCCCGTAACTAATATTTGAACAGCATTGTGTGTGTCTTCAGATGGCATTAGGTGTTGCCCTCTTTTCAAATACTGCAATAATTGTATGGTCAGAATTTTTCCTATAAGGTGCTTAGTGTGTCTGTATGCCATCTCCTAAAATATATTGCAATAAAAATACAATCAAAATTCGGACATTGCATGATGAACTGCCAACACTTGCATAGTTTTTTTAACTGCTATTTGAAAGTTACTGAGTCATTTATTGAAATGCAGTCAGAGATGGAAATTTCTCCAATGGTGAACTTGTAACTTTGTCAGAATTCTATAAAATAGGTGATATTATGCAACTTATGTAGAATTTCAGATTTATTACTGACATGGAAAGCCATTAAGTATAAAAACAACTAATTTATGGTTACATTTTTGTCCTGTGATGCTACTATGCAGGTGAGGAACAAAACGGAGGCTGAGTTAAAGGAGTTAGAACAAGTTTGTGACTTGCTGAAAGCAGCTGAGGAGAAGCAACAAGCATATCAGGAAAATCTCATACCCTGGGAAAGGATCCATACACAGAAATGCAAAACCCTTAAGGAGCTGCAGGTTCAGGTGCGTAGAACATGCTGATTTTTAAAGATAAATGGGAAAATTGTGTGGAAGAAAAAGTCTCTGGAACATTTTTTGCCTATTAGCGTGTGTGACAGTTGTGCGGCTTCCTTTGTTATTTGCTTCATAAATCAAAAGCTTCTTCTGTAGAAATAGCATAATGCAAATAAAACTATTGCCAACTGTATTTATGTGAATTCAGTACGTGACAAGACTAGTTACTTTTAGATTTGTATCTTTTAAGTAAGTACATTCTTGATCCTATTGAATACTTATGTTCTGAGATGTGTTGCAGAATTCTTACCTGGAAATAAATGTGCAAGTCTAGTTATTGTTTTTACCAAGTGGAATAATTTAATTCCACATTAGTTTTGGTTTTAATGACTAATTTATAAACCAGACAATATTTGCTCAGATGAATAGTCATAAATTATATTGTTGATAATGTAGAGCCATAACGTATTAATGATTACATTGTGTTGGTGGATAAAATATTCTTAAAAATATGCTTTAATATGTTCATTTCTACTTTTAGCAGTATTTTAGCATTCCTGCTTGTATTTTCTCTTAAGCCTGAGTATGAATATTCCTCACAGGTTTTTTTTCTGTGACACCAGTTTTAAAGGCAGGGCTAAGTTTGAGGAGTTTTGTTGTTCTCTTTTCTTTCTTTTTTTTTTTTTTAATGTGCTTTTGAGTTAGAAGAGAATATTCTACTAGCACGAATAACAAAGGTTTTTGAATCAATAGGGTGGGAAATGGGCTTAATCTTCCTGTGTCAGTGGGAAAATTGCAGCAGAAACATAGTGAGTCTCTGTGTCCCTGTAGTCTGTATACGCTTTTAAAAAAATAGCTCTTGATTTTGTTTTAAATTTCTTGTAAAGATGATCTTTATAGCATCAAATTTTGTTCTTGTTTGTATGATTTTAAGTACTCCTTACAGGAATGCTCATAAGCTCATAAATCCATCTTTGCTTAGCAAAGTACTTAAGCAACAATTATTTTTGAGGTGCATATATAAAATGATGTATGTAATTTTAATCTAACTACATGTTTTCCTGAATAAAAGCAAAAAAATTTCTTTAAGTATAGTGAAGTATTTGGGAATATAATCACTAGTCTGTTGGAATAGCAATCAAATTTCAGCATTAAATCTTGGTGATGTCTTTGAGAAATTCTAACCCTTTATCTTGTGACCAGAATTTAGAATTCCTTTTGAAGTAACTGCAGAAGTTACTTCTTTTTTGAAGTTTCTGCAGAAACCCTCTTCTGGGTTCAGCTGGACCAGGACATGTTTACTACCCCTCTGCTGGTAGTTTCTACTAATGCCAGTCTGCAGGTTGAGCATGCTGTAATTCACATAAAATCAACCAGATTATTTTAAACTGCTGGATTGAACTGCTTGAGGTAGTCCAGGGAATGATGGAGGTTTCTGCTTAAATAACAGTGCCAGCAGGCTGGTGATGTGGCTATTTATTGCTAACCTAGTGTTGATGGTTAGCATCTAGCAACTAGCTCTTCCATGGTAGGAAGAGCAATAATCTCATCACTACTGTTACGAGATTTAAAAGAAAACATGTAAAAGTTTATCAGTCTGGATGCTGGGCAGGGGAAGACAGTTTGGCTTCTTGTTTTCTGCAGCATCTGCTGCTGATATACCTTTTTTAGGAACTTGATTGGTTTTTTTGATATTCACTTCTTTCTGAAATTCTTTGCCAGTGCTAGACTGTTCTGTGATAACTATATATACATGGTATTATTTCTGTGCTTCCTGTGACTGTAGTGTGAGGCAACTTATTTTTGCTGGAATCTAAAGCTTAAGAGTCAAAGTTCACAAAGAGGTAAGCCCAGCCAACTCCTAATACACAAGGCTACATGAGCAGCATATGGGTTTTGTTAGGACTTCACTTTGTTACATAGCAGGTTTTCAGTCTTAAAGCTTTCACACAAAGTTTTAGTCTGCTACTTTGGCTGTATTTTATTTGTTTTAAATTCAAGATAATGTTTACTTGAATATAATATAGTGTTTACCTGAAACTACAGTTAAATTATTTGATTGGATTTTAATAGGCAAGCTTAATTTACTCTGTAATATCCTGTACATAGGCGTCTTCAACTAGAAATGAATTGTCATTTTCACATGAGGAAGACAGTGTAACTTCCATGGGCAGTCATTTCTTAGAAGAAGAAAACCATAACATTCAGAAGAAATATGAAGATCTTAAAAGGTAACTTTTAAAAAATCTGACTGCAATTCCTTCCTACACTTTTCTGCTATAGTGTATTATAATGTATTAATTTGTTTTGCATAAAGGCAATTAGAAAAGATGGAATTTCAAAAGGAAGAACTTGCTTGTCAGCTCAAAAAAGAAGATGAGAATCTTCAGTGCAATAAATTGCAGCTTGAAGAGAAAATTGCAGAATACAATGGATTAACCAGACAACTGGAATCTGCTTTAGAAGAAGGGAGAAAAATGGTATGGATGATTTAATACATCTGTTAATCGTGTTTGCCATTTTCTATTTAAAAATAGCTTTAAAAAAATGTGCTTGAGAAGAAAAGATAGAACAAGATAATTTTGCATGTAGGGAGCAAGACTAAAAAGTTACTGGGAATTTCTGCATCTTTAAGTATGGATTGCCCAATTCAACTTCTTTATGGAATTTGGATGCTATTGAAATTAACAACAAAGTTCAGTGGACCAACATTTCACTATCGTTTCTTTGGTGACAAATCAAGTTGCTTTAACCACCTAATATTAAACCCCACACATACAGCAAAAGGCTTCTGAAAAAAAAAGGTTAATCTTGCCTTTTTCTTATTTTCTTTGTAATAGGCAGCCCACAAGAATTTTGGTGTTGAAATCTTTCTCATTTTAGAGGAAGGCTTTGCACACTTTTAATATTAAACAGAGATTTGTCTTTTATATAAAGGATGCAAAGAGTAAATCAAATGGAAAAAGAAATGTAGGAATTTAGATTGCAGTGAATTATCTTATTTTAATCAGAAAATACGTATGAAACTATAATTTCTGTCTCAGACTAAGTATGTTGAAATAAACCATATGAATTTTCACAATACTGTCTGAGGATATTGATTCTGTTTTGAAAAAATAACATATTTGGCTTACCTTACAAATGAGTTACAAAAGTGTTTCCCTCACAGTAATATTACATTTTTTTCCCATATTGAAATGTCTTTCAAATTTAGTCAGAATATTTCCCAGGTTTGTTTAATTTCTGTGCATGAGAAATAACTAAAGTATTGATGAAAGAATTCAAAATAGAGCTATTAATGCTAAGGTGCAAGAAAATAATTTCATTTGGGCTTTAAGTGAAAGTAACTAAGCATAATTTCTCTCTCATTACTATTATAGATAGCTGAAGAACTGGAAAAAATGTCATATAAAGAACAAGCCCTTCAGACAAAAATATTAGTTCTTGAAACTGAAGTGAGAGAAGGGCAAGAAGAGAAGAAACAGCTCCTCTGCATATTTCACCGTGTGAGTAAATAATACTGCTTATAACTTAAGAAATTACCACATCACTGTTTACAGTTAAAGTCCCTTCTACTGAAAACCACACTACTAATAGATATACTTTGTATCTTGACATTTCTAATAGACTTAACAGATGCCCAGTCTAACTAAGTCACTGAGTTTACATCTCTTATTCAATCCAGTTTTCCCAGCAAGGCAAAAATCAAAGAAATAGTTATGAAGTTGTAATTTCCCTTTCAGATTATTCATGTTCAGTAAATATACCTAGATTTGAATAAATCCATAACAGTTCCATATACTGTTTTTTTTTTTCCCTGAGTTGATTGCAAGAATCTGATCTTACTGGAATTTGTGAAAAGCTTTCAGTTTATGTATGGATGTTGCATATAAACGTAGTAACAAAAGAGATATTCTGATTTTTCAAAGTGTCAAGCCTTTAAATGCCCATGTTTTGATATTCAGCAAAGCCACAGCCTAAGAATGTATTTGGATGAGTGATATTTTCTGAAAACAAACAAACAAAAGAAGTCTGATTTATTGTTTTATCTAATCTAGAAAATTTCAGCATATTTGCTATTAATAAAATGTCAGACACAGCTGAATTCCCTTGACTAGTGATGACAAATAATTTTCTTTAGTCAAAGTTTTGATACAGTTAGAGATTTGTCCTGTGATCAGTGATAATAAGCTACAAAGCTATTTAAAATAAATATAAAGACACTGAAAAGGTTTACTATTACTCTCTTAGACTTTCAAAAAACAATATTCTGTGTTCTGACTTGAAGCATTCAAGATTAAAGTCAAGCCAACCTAAGTGCAAACTCTTTTCAAGACAAAAAAAACAAAATCAGACATTGGCTAGTGTTTTATTCTACTTCAACTATTTTTTAATAGGAATTTCTTACTATGTTAAAGTAAAATAGAAAATACAGAAAATTTTCTTTGAAGCTTACAGTTAAAAACATAAATGTGAAAGATATAGATGTCTGAGAGCACTGTTCTAAATTATATAATTTCTTTTTATTCCAATTACATTTACATATAACTGAGAATGCATTATGGAAAATGATAAAATGGTCTTATTGCTGTTGCCATAGTGAAACAGGAAAAATATAGGACTATGAAGGTAACTTTATTCAGTTATTCATTCTAACCTGATTAGGTTTTTCTAAGGCTGGATTTAAATCTGACAACTACAATACCAGGTTTTAAAAATTGAATTTATTTTAACCAACTAGCTTCTGACATATGTAATAGACATAATAGGAAATACCTGAATATCTGTAGTATTTATATAACAAATGATCTATGGTGTGCATCAGGTGTGGAACTAATAAGCTATCAATCATCTTTCTTATATAAGGAACTGTAGGCATCAGAAATCATGTTGCATCAGAAATCCATAACAGATGTTTCTTTGAAAAATCAACATGAGAAAGAGTGTTAAGTCCATAATACATTTAAGATGCTAGGAATCTTTCATGATAAAAATTCAGAAGGTTAGTTTTTACATTCCCAGTACTTTCTTTGGATTATAAGCCTATTCAAACACGTTCAGTTTGGTCCTGAGTGAACATAAATAAAGCTTCGATATTTTGAGACCTTTTTGGGAACCTTCAGTTTTATGGAGCCTCTGAAAACTTTTACAGGTAAATAAGACAACTAGTTCCTAATTTTTATAAGCCTTACATTATTCTTTTGATTTATTTGTATTTTATTTCTAATTTGCCTTGCATTTCTCTTTTTTCTTTAGAATGAAAAGCACCATGAAGTATGTTTGAAAGAGCTGGAGAACAGCCTGCAGAAGTCAGAGAACAAGAACCACAGCATCCAGAATTATGTGCAATTTTTGAAAGCTTCATATGTAACAATGTTTGGCTGAATTCTTTAGTTTATTTAATAATAAAGAAAATTTTCAATATTTGGCTCCAACTCTTGTTGGAGGCAAGACTGTTGAGGCCTTATAGTATTTTGCAGGATGGAGTACTGTAATGTTAGTTCTTGCCTAGGAAAACCTCGGCTGTGGGCAGGGAAAAGCAGGTCAGTCATTACGTTATATCCTACTGGCTGGTCACATATAGGAAATTTACCTGGTATTACTGATATAAAGAATTGTATTATTCATGGAACAGAAGTGACAAGGCAGATTGCATGACAATAGGGGCAGGTGTGTAAGTGTGGGGTATGAATACAAAGTTGTAAATTGGACTGTGAATTTACCATGTGTTAGGTCCTGTGCTGCAATTTCTTACATATGTCCTTTTAGTCCATGGAAAAAGCAGATGATCACAGATTACCTTTCAATTCGCATCAGGTAAGACAACACACATGGACTGGTTGCATAATAATTCATGTATTTTAATTATTAATACATATATAATATTTATTAGTCATTATACTTTTGCTACTGTAGAAATCTAGTTGCTCGAGATAATAATATCTATTCTATCAAGACAGGCAAAATTTAGAGAGTATTAGGTTCCCTTCCTTTCTTTTCCCTATAGCTTAGCACCAATATAGCAGGTCCTGCTATGCTGCATGGAGTAGTTGCCGCCACAAGGCTGTCCCATCCAGCCTTTTTTCACTATATCCCATTATGATCAGAAGTATACTATAGAAATATTTTACAAACATAAGTAAAAAAAATGTTAGATACAGATACAGTTTAAGCTGTATATGTTGATACACCCTTTCATGGTGACACAGCTCCAATAAGGTATTTAAATATTTG
Source organism: Tringa solitaria (assembly GCA_026413425.1). Taxonomy (NCBI): domain Eukaryota; kingdom Metazoa; phylum Chordata; class Aves; order Charadriiformes; family Scolopacidae; genus Tringa; species Tringa solitaria. Next base: position 18,090,111 of record JAOXJM010000004.1, read on the forward strand.
TGTTTGAGTATGAGAGCTGCTGTTCACTGAAGTGTCAGTCTTAGACTGACTTATGCCTCAGGTTAAGCATGTAAATATTCAGCTGATACAGGGCTAATAGAAAAAACAATTCTGATTGAGAATGTAATTGTTTTTATAGATATATGCCGTGATGTTTTTTGACAATTAGTACATTCAGGTAAATATATGTATTTAAATAGTATATATTTTTTTGACTGAGAACACAAATTAATTCATGCATAGACAATACCTGCTTGTTAGACATATTATTTTATTGTTAGTTATTGATAATGTGTAGAATGTTGATATTTTTATATTTTTTGCAAATGGTTATTCATCCCAACAAATAATCATATATGTGCTAATGATCTGCTCGTGTGCACTTTTTAAAATTAAAATTATCATTTATTATATGTGACAGTAGCATATATTTTTGTTAAATTTCAGGGGGTTATGCATTACACACACACACACTTACAACCTTATTTGTATTCATTTAGTTCTGCTTGTGCTGCTTATAAGATATCAAAACCTTTTTGAAAGGCATCATGTATGAAAATTTTACGCTTTTCATTGCTAAATTGATAAATGATACAAAGATGTACAGCAACTTGATTTCAGTGCCTCTTTTGCTATCCAGGTAATTAGATTTTTTTTTCTTTTTTTTCTTTTTTTTTTTTAATTCCTGTGTCATTTGCAAGAAATAGATCAGGAATTACTAAAGTTGCTGACAGCTTCAGGTACTTCTTTACTTCTAAATGTCTACAAACAGAATAAATGTAAGACATATCAAAGTATATGTGATTTGATTTGTTAAAAAATTAGGAATTTGCATTTTTTCAGCTCAACCCATAGTTTCCATTCTATTAATCTAGTCTTTCTTTCCTTTTCTTCATACTCAATCACTGGAACACACATTCTTGATCTTTGGAATCTTGGAAATATCGTAAAAATGAAAACAGCGTTTTCCAAATGATGGTGGAGTTTTTATGGCTCTCCAGTGCTGATTGTTTTTTTGCACGGTAGAAATAGTGCTACTAGTCACATTTTCTCAGTTCCTTTTTTGAACTGGTGTTAGCTGATCACGTTATTCGCATTTTAAATTTTTTTAGCTCATTTTGAGAAAGAAGTTGCTGTGTTGGTTTTTTTTTGAATAAAGAAAAGTATTAAATTATTTTTCTAGTACCTAAGGAGCTGGCATTTACTCTAGATTGCTGCTTGTATTTTTAGTAACTGTGTAAAATACAGCTGAAGTGGTTCTTGCCTTGTTCATTTTAAACCATAGAAATCTGCATGTCATGCTGCGGAATTCATGGGTACAGCTATAGTGAATTGACTGCATTTTGGAATGCTCATATTTTTCTTTAAAGCAATTCATTTTTACTGTCTGCATCACATAGCAAAGTGACATTCAATTTTCTAGGAAGAAACAGACTCCTTATTTTTGCTTTTCCTGGAGTTTTCATCTCCAGATGATTTTAGAAGCCCTTGATAATGACGGTGTTACCAGCATCTCACCTCTCAGCCTTTTTTCAAATGAAATTTTGATTTGGCATTTCCCCCTAAAAATGCTTAATATGCTGTTGCAGTTTTCAAATACAGACAGTCAGATGAAACATCTTACTGCTACAAATATGTACAGAAAAACTATCGAAGCAACATTTACTGGTCCTTACTGTACTTGCTTATGTGACGGTGTTTTCAGTCTGTTAGTGCTCATTCACAGCACCCTTAGCAAGCAGGAAGGTTTCTCTTCTGCTGCTCAGGAAGTCCTTGGCCAGAGAAGCAGCAGAAATTAGAGATTCTATGTAAAAGCTTGTGCATGCCTTCGATGATGAACTCGTTCAGTAGAAAGTCTTAGAGATTTTAGCTGGGTAGGAACAGGATAGAGAACACTAGTGTTTTAATTTTTATTTTTTTCTCTAACTCACTGTATTTAGATTTTCTAGTAATAAGACATTTTTACCCTAGACTTACTAAAGTACACAGTTGAATGTTATGCACTGTATATAGGATTTTTTTATAAGATTTTGTGGTAATTTTTCACAAAGGCTGACTCAGGATGATCCAAGGTACATAAGACAGCCCATGGCTGAATTGACACTAGTGTTCTTTTTGTAAATCAAATCAAAGCCACCTACAATGTTACCATTTTCCCTCAACATCTCTATATTGCTTTATTTGCTACCCGTCTTAATTAGATCTTTTTCTGTAGAGTTTTCCAGGAATGGCTTAAGCGTGATTGCTGTGGCCCTGCTTTTGAGTCAGTTTGGTTTGTCATTTATAGCTGGGTGCAGAGAGACTCTGCCAGCAGGACACACACAATTTAAAAGCATCCAGCAGGTATTTATTGGCTGGCACACACAGGAGATAGATAGCCAGGATTTAACGAGCTATTAGGCTAAGGACTCGTATGGTCTCCACACCTTGTCAGTCCTGTGCTGTGTCAGCCGGGCAAGCGTCAGCCGGGCAGGCACAGTCAGGCAGAAAGAGTTGGGATCGGGGGAACAGATCCCCCTGTTGTTGATTTTCCCTCTTCCACCAGCTTTGTCTGCACTGGTGGCTTTCAAAATTGCACTTTAAAATGCCATTTAGAGATCATGCTGCGTTTAAATCTGTATGGTGCTCCTTGCCACTGTGGTGTGTGCTGCTGCAGACATCTCTTCATGGGAAGGCATTTCAGAGTTAGGACAAACCAAGTGCTTTGAGGTTGGCAGATTGTGCATTTTCATATTCAGTCATAATTTCTGTGCTTTAATTAGGTTAAATTGTAAGCGTGTAGAGTCCTGAAATTGGCAGACCTTAAAGAGTTGACCCGAACTCTCTACCCATGCAATTCTTTATCTGTGATACAATGGACAGTAACACATTGGTGCCTTGTTTCTTGTTGCGTTTTGAGAAAGAATGGATTTGAAGTAGAAGATCTGAAGTAGAAGATCATTATCTTATCATATGCTTTAGATTTGTTAATGTATGGGAACACAGAATTTAAAGCAGAAGCATAAGTCTTAGGGCTACTTGAGGCCCTAGCCCCTTTAATCCTGTCTGCCAAGTAGCTTATTATTAGTGGCTTAAGGCTGATTGAAGAACTTTATCTGTTTCCTATCCATGGCACAAAAACTGCTATAAATCCTTTTGTAAGATGGAGTCTTTCCAGTAAGAGCACAGAAATTCAATAATTTCTCTCTGGACGCCTGCCTCATTAAGGGATATCTTTATAGAAGACCTGTAGTGATTGCTGAGCTCTATATGGATGATTCCTCAGTCGAGTGTGATAGGTTACTAGCACAGCATTTCTTTTGACTAGTCCTTTTATCTAGTTAATGGTGAATGAAATCAACACTTGGATTTTTATGAAAAGTTTAAGGAGGGACCATTCTCATGCAGCTCAAAATGTCTTCTGCCAGAATCATGTCCAGCGTCCTGCCTTGGAAAAGAGCCAGACAAGACTTTTTGTGACAAAATCACTTCGTCGGGGATTTTCCTACAGGAAAAGTGACTTGGCTTCCTCTGCTGACAAGCTGTTTGGCAGCATAACATCTGCGTGCAGCCCTTCCAGCGCCGGGAGGCCCAGAGCCAGCCAGCACAAACAGGGATCAAAGCAGGGCCCGATAGGAAAGGGTTGTGTGGGGCGTGAAGTAGACGCAGCGATTTAATACAGATTTCTTTTTGCTTTTTCAACGAAAGCTTCCTGTGGACCGCTTTAACACTGACATAGCTCAAGCATGTTCCTTAAGGCCGGAGAAGTTAGAGCACTGTCTTGATGTCCACCGATGGGGAATTCAAACTGTCAAAAACAATTTATTGCAGTTGTGCAGGTCACCCTGTTACGCATTTGGGTTCAGAATACTCTCTTGTCTACTTCTGTCTGAGCAGTAACCCTCCAGCAGCTGTCACTTGGTAGTAAAGCTTCCAAACGTTTAAAGGTGGAGTGTGTTTTATATTGCCATCCACATCTATCTGCACCCTTCATCCAGGATTCTTGAGGCCCTGCTGCTCGTTTACAACCTTTGGATAAGGCTTTTACAGCTACTAACAGTAGGAATATCATCCTAGTGATAAGTAAGTCATTCCCACTCAAACCAATCTAGTGTCTTTAAAATGCTGGTTTTATTGAGAACAATATTGTTTCCAGGAAGTAACTGACTTATAAACAGACCGTTTCTGTTTGTTTGACAGAGCAGATCAAATACCTGATTAACATATCATAAGACTTTTATGGCAGATTAATCTACTTCATTTAAAAGCAATAAGAAAAAGGATGTTTTTATGTGTAGAGACTCTGCTGCAATCTTGCCTCTCTCTTACAGCAGAATAAACAGTATTTTGTCGGCTGTAAAACTGTACCTTCCAATTTATTGACAACATAAATATTTCATATGCCACTCTCCCTTTTGGTGGTACTACTAAAAATTGAAACTGGGTCTTCTTGGTTAAGCTTTGCATGCTTTTCATCCAATTCAACCTTTCAAAAAAAATCTTTGATAACATCTAACTTCTAGAGCAGCTGTTACACATCCAACAACCATCTCCAGATCTCCCATCAATGTTTCAGGCAAGCTGAGCCCCTGTTCATTATCACCGTGACCACATTCCTATTCTTAGCAGAGATTCTCCCTTGCAGAGCAGCAGCCGGCTCTGCTGTGGCAGCAGTCCACTTACTAATTTACAGCTCCACCCACTAAATGCCACTGTGAATTATAAACTACCCAAGTAAACCATGTATTTTTAACAGCCTCAATTTTACCATCGTGCCTGTTTATAAAAGTCAAAGATATTTTTTGAAGTGCAAAAATGCTAAGTTGGCATTTCAGGTTATTCTCAGGACGTTGGTTGTTCCTCCATAGTAAGGTCTCCTCCTCATCTCTTCGCTTGAGAAAATCGGTATATTAATATGCTGCAAAACCCAAACTGTTTTATACCAACATTTCATTCTTTTTCTAGAGGGAAAAATATTAAGAAATCTGAAGAAAGAACCCAATGTAGGAGTTTTCAAGTCGTTGTGCAGATCCTTTGCCAGACTGCAGGCAAACTTTCCTAATTCTGTCCTAGGCTTTAAGCCCAATTTGTTTCTGAATTTCTTACCATGCAGTAGAATATTAGGTCCTGTGCTTTATGAGCCACATAAAACATAGTAATGACATCAATGTTTACATGCCACTGGTTAGGTTTTGGTTGTTGGGTTTTTTTTTTAATTGGGTTGTGTTGTAAAAGAGATGATATTTGAACTTAAGTGGAATTTGCTGCAGCAAATTTCAGCCACAGTCTGTTAGTCATTTATGTGTACTTAGCTTGAAGAGCACAAGTAACCCTTTTGAGACAGCCAGTGATTCAAAGCCAACTTT
>JAOXJM010000004.1:18104006-18128186 GCA_026413425.1 Tringa solitaria
TTTTCCCCAGTATTAGAAGAAAAGTTAGTCCTGTGTCTCTCAACCCAGGACAATGGGCTGTGATAAAATGAAAAGGAATGGCAGTTAGAAAAGTGTACCGCTGTGCTGTGCCTTGAGCCGAGCATCGCTGACTCCATTTTACTAGAATAAAGGTGCTCTCTCCTGCCTACTGATTATGTTCTGTGATACTGGAAATAGAAGTATTACATTAGTATTATCATATTCCAGTGACCTGTGTAATAAAAAGACTTTGGTCCATAAACAGCTGTTTACCTCTTGGGGTGCAGATGACACTGGCACAGACCTGGGCTCCCGTCCATGGCACTGACAGGGCAGCAGGGACCCTGTGGACCATTTGCGTGGGATTTTCAGCATCAGATGATGGTGCCAGCATGCACAGTGCTGACCAAGACGATGCCCACTGGTGAAGCAGGTGAGGCTGAGGGGCATGGCCATGTCCCAAGAGCCAGCACAGGGAGAGGGAAGGGGAAGGCAGAGCCCCAGGGTGAGACTACGCACCACCGGGCACGGAGGAGAAACCAGTGGTCCCAGTGCTCCCAGCACTGGCGTGAGGACAGTTGCTGTTCATACATCATGTCTTTGAGCAGAGCCTCCTTCCTCTGTGCTGTTCTTGCTCAGAAAGAAATGGGAGACCATTCTGGTATAACACATTTACACTCAGGTGGGACTTCTCCCTTTTTCCAGCCCATGGTTATCCTTTTAGCAAAGCTAAAATATGAGATAAATAAACATAAACATCACACCTGGAAGTAGTTTCCCCTCTACATATTCTTTTGTCACAGGACAAAGAAAAGGGATCATACAAAGGACTTTGAGACAAACTTTTTCTTGTTTTTATCTTTTGTTTTGCATTTTTGTGTTGACTTAACCCCACCAATACATCTTTCATTTTTGATTAGCTGACAAACATTGCTCTCAAGAACACCAGGAGGAAAAAAATGATTTATTTTATAATAAGGCAAAGCCCTGCACTGCCTGGAAAAGTGGAAACTCTGGACAATGTCAGTCCAAATAGTCTCCCATTTCTTTCTGAGCAAGAACAGCACAGAGGAAGGAGGCTCTGCTCAAAGACATGATGTATGAACAGCAACTGTAAGTCCAGCAGAAGTGTAAGCATGAAAATCAAACCGAACATTGTAAGTCTGGCCGTTACAAGTGCCGCTTCTGTGGTCACTGGATGGAAGATCATTGTTTGGTACGGTGGGAAGACAGTAGAGGCTGTGTAAAAACACTTGCCGTCAAGCATCGGATCAACACTCACTGTGGAGGCAGACTGAAGAACCACTTTATAAAAGTATCAGAAAACTTCCATGTTTATTTGTTCTGAATTTATTCTGAATGTCTAATTTACTCACCATTGGCTTTTCAGAACTAATTGCTGTCCCTGTTATCCCCCACCCAGTGAACCAAAGGCTCAGCTTCCCTCTTATTCACATATAATTTTTAAAAAAACCTACTGGATTATTATTAAAAATCCAACTGGCGTAAAAACTAGAGGTCATGCAGTTCCCATACTTATTTATGCTGTGTGGATACTGCTTGACAAAACATTAACTAATAGAAAGGGCCAGTAGAAATACACGTCTGTCAGTAAAGGAAAAGCTGCTGCTGCTGCTTCTCAGACAGAAGAAGGATTTTGATATATTTGCTGTATCACGGGAGTGAAATCTCATTCAGAAATGCAAGAAAAGTAGTTCCTTGGTCAATTTGACATTCCAGCCTTTTCAGATCCCTGTGCCTTTGTAGCTTACTCCCTGATTTTCCACTGTATGACGAAATATGGACACTCAATCTGTTCAAGGAGGACAGGAGAAATGTAAAAAGCCTTCTGTGGTGGCTGTCAGTTTCAGCCCTTCACTTCAGACTACTTATGACAATTTATGCTCCCTAATTTATTACTGCTGCTGCAATCTCGGTATGATTAACTGCACAAAGCATACTTCTTTTTACTAAAAGATGTGCTCCAGTGTCCCATGCTATCAGCTGGAAACAGCCTCCAAAGGAGGTTTTCTTCCGAGTTGAGTACAGAAGGTCATCAGAAAACCAAGTTAATGTTCATTATTCCATGTTTGCTCCGTTCTATTAGTTTAGGTTTCAGTAAATCAGACTCATCAGCTGTAACTTTTCTCTACTGCCAGATACCAGATAAAAAATGCAAGGGACATCTTAGTTGTGAATTGCCACAGAAGGAGGATCCCAGCTGTAATCAAGGGGTATGTTATGGGGAAGGAGCAGCACTAGAAAGTTCCTTGTGCTCCGCATCTAATAGAAAATGGCTTGCAGGGAAAATTGTAAATAAGAGAACATATGGCACAAATTATACCATAAGCCCTAAACAAATCTTAAACTATAAACATCCTCTTGAGTTAGATCTTCTTTGCAAGCTTCTGCTGTCTCTGGCATAAGTCGATGGCTCTCGTAAATGTTATTTTACTAAAAGAGTTTATTTTATTTAGAAGTTTTATGTAAGAAGAGTGACTTGGTTGTTATAAGAGGCTTCTCAGCAGTGGCACTACTTGCACATCCCCACGTATAAGAGGAACAGCCAGCCCAGCCTCTGTCCTGAAAGGCTTCAGGCAAACGGTTGGTTGTGTGGCAGTAGAAGGTGCCTCAGCTCCAGCTCTGCTGGAAATAGTCAGCAGGAGCTTGTCTTCAAGATGGAGCTGCAGCTGTGAATCTAATCTGACTTTCTATGGACATAGATTATATCCTCCTGTGCAGAGGCACCTTTCTCAAATCTTTTAAGCTGTTGCCAATTAACTGCAAATCTTATTCCTAACATATGTGGAGTTCCCAGCTGGACTCAGTCAAATAAAGGCACTATAATATTGTTTCTGGAGTACTTTTGGTTAACAAAGTGTATCCCATGGTAAGCAGGATCATTACCTGCACTGTGCATTGTATCTAAATACATTCGATTTTCAGCAAAGTCATCATTAAAATTTACTAAGCTCAGGGAAAGTTTTTCTGTAGAATCTTTGCAGATGATTTAGTATTAGTAACATCTCTCTAATAAACAGCACAAAACAGCTTCTGTTGATGTTCTTACTGACTGGAATGATTTAATTTTATGTTTAAAGCACTTTTTTCTTTATTAATGATTATTTATTGTGAATAAAAATTTCATGCATGGCACAAAACCTCTATATAATGTTCTAAAAATAAAAGACATATGTTCCCTTGACAAAAAACTTTACAGCAGAAGGAATCCCTTAAGAGTTTTGTAGTCTGTAAAAATGAACAGAGAAAAACATTTTATTTCTTATATTCTTCTTTATATTCTTAGTTTTAAAAAAAATGTTAAAAAAAAAAAGCTAAAATCTTCAGATACTTGAACACGTGGTCTCCCAGCATTCACTAATAACTAAAAATGGGTTGAGTCCTCTGATATAGAATACAAAGTTAATTTCACTTGACAGGTAGTAACTAACTAAAAAGAAATTTAAGGCTATGAGAAAACAAGTGAAAATTTCACATACTCAACACTATTCGTTAATAATTACTGACAGCAGAGTGATGTATGAAATTGCCACAAACACCTTGCCCAGGCAGGACTGTGATCTCTTCTTCACTCTGGTTAAAATGTTCATATTGCTTCTATCTGTCTCCTTTATTTGACATTTTAAATTTACTTATGCTTTAGTTGTAGGAGACTGAATCCCAAAGGGCACAGCTTGCAGTGAACTACATCTTTGGGGTATCACGCTTAGGACAGATGCTTTCAAGTCCTTGATGGTGAAACATGAAGAGGGAGGTCCACCCTCGACCAGGTCTGGACATGGACATGCTTCCCCATGGCCCCATGAGCCAAAGCCAACCCGCTGGTACCAGCCACTGCCAAGGCACCCTCAGAAGCAGCTGGAAATGTAAAGGCAGGCTCTGACGTAGCTTTTCACAGGCTGACAGGAGTTCATCCCCTCTTGCACACATCTGGTGCGTATTTATGTGCTCTAGAATGTGGAAAAGTAAAAGCTAAACATATGGACTTAACCCATTTCACCTAAAGAGGTGAAAACTGGGTGTTTAGATATTATCAGGTCTGTAGCTGGCAGTCATATACACACTGTGTAAATCTCCCCACACTGGAGGCACCTGGCGTGGAAAGGCATCCTCTGAGAGCAGCCAACAGAGCCCAGAGATGCCTGTGTGTGCCCAGCGCCACCAGACCTCAAGGGTGGGTGGCACAAGGAGGACTACTTGCACAGATGCATGATGTGTCCACAGAGAAGGTAGTAACAGCCCAGCATGAAATATTCTCATGTTCTTCCAATACACAGGTGCAGAAAGATCCAGGATAAATAGTTCGGGCACAGCTTCTTTTGTACAGCACATATTTTAGGTTTTAATGCATACTGTCCAGTGGCCTGTCAGTAGAGGAATCTCTTCCATACTTTTGAGTAATGTCACCTTTAGTGAGACAAACCCAGGTCATCAAACAACTGTCCTGTTTTGGCCTCGGACTCAGTTTAGCTAAGCAAAGCCAGGACTGGAGGACATGCAGCAGGACCTTTTTTTGCTATTATTCAGCTCAGCACTGTGTACTTTGTTCAGGAGAAGCCTTTTTGATTTATGCAGGTCCCAGAAAACCACCAGTATCACAACCAATATCATATTGGCAGATACTGTGATGATGCCTGACATCAGGTGTAAATCTGAACCTACTTTGAAACGTACCATTTACACTGAGCCATGTTCACCGTTGTTATAGGGTGTATTTGTGCTGTGGACTGAAACAGAGCTGCACCTGCTTACGCCAATGTATTTTATCCATCTCTCTAAACAGCTGCTTTATTAGCAATTATTGGTTCTACTTTAGAAGGTGCTTAAAGGCAGATGGTTTTATCTCATAAATCACTTTAGCATAAAGATGGATGTGCTTTATGCAGAAGTGGAGTTTGTACCTTCTTTTCGTGCTTACTTATATTAACAGGAATGTGTATGCAAATTTCCTATCTCCCAGCAGCTACCATAAATTGCTCCTGGGCACTTGAGCCCCTTCCAGCTTGATTTAAAAGTTCAAAAGAAATGTAAATATGTGTATTTCCCCCCTTCAAAAAAAAAAAAAAGAGCTGGGGCAAGGTAAATTGACCGTTTGGGTAAAGGTTTTAACCCCACATTAGCAGTTTGTGAAGGTGCTATGGTTTTGATGAGATAGGGGTGTCTTCTCCCCACTACCTTGTGTGTGGGCTGCTGTTCAATAAAGCCAGAAAAATGTAAATAGCACAGATATGAATAAAACATAAAATATAGATTGATGATTAAACAATTATGGCCTTCTGTATAAGAAAGAGCCCCAGAAGAAGCTCTGAGTAAAGCTCCAGCTGAGATGTATTGTCCCTAATTACAATGATTAGTCCCAGACAATCAGCTGGTTTCCCTAAATACCCTCCCCCAGCCTGTAGCAGTTCTCTTTGCTACTGGGGGAGGCTGCTCTTTAGCTGGATAAATGCTGGCCCTGGGCAGCTATTTTGGGTATCTCTATAAGAAGTGATTTGTAAGTAAGGTTGTTATTATGTGTTGTGGTTGGAGTGTCACGCTTAGTAGGGTCAATATGTTTTAACAAAGTTGATTCACTGTAAAATGATGTTGAGGTTATTTTTCTCTTTTTGGGGAGAAATGGCTGTGCTTTATCCTGCAATTTCTGGTGGTTGGTTGAATGCAGCTGCCAATGCAGATAGATGTTGCCTGTGGATGGGGGCTTTGAGTCCTTACTTGGTTCCTCTCTACTATTATCTTTCTCTGCAATGATACTCACATATAAATGTCTAGAAACCCATTCTATGCAATTAAATGGGTTGTTTCACTATCTTAGTGCTCTGCCACTATATGTAACTAGTTGTAGACATGTGTGACTATTGCAAAGTGTTTGTATGTAGACTTGTGATTTCAGATGTGTGCTTGGGTTTGGTTTTTTTTACCGTCCTTTCTCTCTTGTAGTCTTGGAGTGGAATAAGGGCAGAAAACCAGAGTTGTTACCTTCCTGTAAAACTTTGAAAAACATCTGAAAGAGTGGGATGCTTAGATTGTCTGTGCTGTGTAACTGCTCATGTGATGCACTGTTTATTCCCCTCTGTCATCTGTATGATACTTGTAAAAGGAAATCTGGATATAAACTTTGGTTTCTGTATCTGGTGAAAAGCAAAAAGGATGGTCCGATAGGTAAAATAGACTGTGCTCTGTGTTGTTTCTAAATCCTTCCCACTAATTAACTTGTCACATAGCAAATGACTATTAGATGAAAGGGAAGAACCTTTTCTGCCCATTTTGCTTGTGGGCAGCTTTGCACCCTGAGTTCCCGCTACTGAAATGATCAATCATGTTACACTGCACAGAGTTGGAGTTCTGCGTTATAACTAAATCCGAGCAATCTGTCTTGAAGCTCATCTCAAATTGGATGAATGAAGGTGTGCCTGTGTCTCCAGCACAGGCTCTATGCTCTGAGGGGGATGTATGGAGTCAAAGCTATTTCCCCAGATCCTCTTGTATTTGAGTGATTTAGCTTTGTGTGAACAGGCAAAACATTTGGACTTCTGCCTGCTGAAATAAGTCCTCATTTTTCACATCCTAAGTGCCTTTGCCTCAACCTGCTTCATCATGAGATTTAGCTTAAATAAATTAAAGTTTTCTCCAGGTATATCTCACTACCTCAACTACACTTTTTGGGTGCTGAACAGCTCAGTTTGTTGGGAGCTAAGAGCATTCTGTTAAGGACTTTCTTTGCCATGTTAAAAATATGGAATATATTCAAGTGAATACAGTATTAGAAAAAAACCACATTTTTTGCCTTTAAAGGCAAGGTGTTCTTGGTTTGTTTCAGAAAGCTGATAGGCATGTGGGGCCAAATTGGCTGCTCAGAGAAACACAGGGATAACAGTTTTATTTAATGCAATTTTGCTCACGAGTAAGAGCTAGATTCTGCAAATTGGTAAGAAATATTAATGATCTTTTACATCTTTCAACAGAAAACTCTAAGGGTTATGTCTGGATTTTAGACCAGACACTTCTCTGAGGGCAGCTGGTGAGAGTATGGCATGTTGCAGAGTATTCCCATCTTGTCTCATGCTGTATTCACTGCAGAGGGGCAGACAGACCAACACCATGGCCTTGTGAAGCACATCTTTAGCTTTATTTCATACTGTTGCAACGGAATAGACAGCAGGGTAATCAGACTTGCCTTATTGAATTTGTAGCAGACAAGCTGAAACATTGAGGTGTAGGTGCATTAAAATAATCTTGGGATTGCTCACTAAATAGTGTTAACTTTCATCCCTGCTTGCCACTGGCAGTATTTCTGTTCACTGAGCTGGTAACAAAAACATCTCCCGTGGTCTTGAAAAGGCAAGGGAAATAGTTGATGAAGAATTCCAAAACTACTAACCTGCTTAATCTGGAGTAGCAACATTATTTTCTTTTTTCCCTACTGCATGGAATAAAACAAGGGTGAGTTTATCTCATTCTCCTTTAAATTCATTGCTCAGCAAGAAACTGTATTATAGGAAATCATTCCTGCTGTTTTGGCATGGCTGCTACATTGCTTGCTTGTTCTGGGAGTATCATTTTGGTAACATAGGAAAGGAGGACTGTGATCTTTGAAGAAAGAGAAACTTTAAGGGACAGGGAGTGATCTTAAATGTTGTGTTTTGGTGAAAGAAGGCTTTGTCCTGAATGACAACTTGCATGATAAAAAGTTTGCTTAAAGATGGCCTTTCTTAGGAAGTAATGCGTGCCTTCTATTTACTTCCCGCAAAGGCGTCCAAGCACGCTATTTAATTCTCTCCCACAGCGTGGGGGATCGTGTACGACTGACCTGGAATTACTTGTCCTGGGCGTAGGAAGAAATTAGCTAAATGGTGGGTTTTCTGGCCTGCTCTGTGCCACCTGCCATGCCTGGCACCAGCAGTGCCTGGGTGAGGGTGCAGCCATGGCTGTGGATGGTGGAGGCTCAGGTTAGCACGGGGAGAGGTGCAGAGCCATGGGCATGTGCTGGGGCAGCCCCAGGAGTGGGGAGGTTTGGGGGGACAGGAGGTGGTCCCCTCTGCTGCCATGTCCTTGCAGTGCAGGAGCAAGCATGAACTGCCTTGTTGTCATCTCCTGCTTCAGACAGGGGAGAAAACAACTTTTGATTCATTCATAACTGCCCTCAAATTTAAGGAATGTTTTGAAAAAAGGCCTTCAGGAAGTTCCAAAGTGCATAGAGAAGACAGCAAAAGGTTTTAAGTGTACAGTTCCACAATATGCCACCATCCCTATTTACCCAGAGGCATTGCCTGAGCTTTCACATCCCATCAGTTCAAAAATGCTTTGGGAAGCAAATATCCCCTGTGCCATTAGTGCAAGCAGACTGGCTCTTCCAGAAGCTCCAGAGTACTGAAACCAGTATCCCATGGCAAACTGGAGCTGCCTGGTGTGTCACTTAGTGTTCAGCTACAGGTGTTTGATTTACTCCTGGAACAGGATTCACAGCAAACGGTTAATTTTCAGAGAGTTCCTATTTCATCCCAATCAATTTCCTTCAAAGGCTGCAGAATTTGGGACAGCTGCATAGTACAGGTTTTTACGTAAAAGAAATTGCTGAAAGCTCTCTTGGCCCTGTCAGCCTACGTTGACACCTGGGTAAAGGAGGAAAATGGCAAATATCTACAATTTCTGCCTTCTCACTGAGTGAGACTTGCCAGGTCTGTAAGTGTCAGGAGAAGGGCTGCACACATGGTTTTTTGTAGCTGCATATAGTGACTACTATGCAATGGAATTTCACTTAAAAGTAGTGATATACTGGATGTGTTTGGGGCCCAGCAGATGTGCGGGTGCCGAGTGGGGCCACGCTGCAGGTCACAGCCCCGCCGCCGCCCCCACAACTGCACACCGAGGAGCTGGTTACTGCTTATCAGCAAACCCAGGGGAACTGCCACTCTGCAAACTCCTGTCCTGCAACGAAATACAATTTGAACTCAAAATTTGAACTAGTATGTTTTGCAGTGAAAACGTATATGCCAGTGATCCCCTTTTTCCCCCCAAACTGCTGTATGAACTCAGGAAGTCTTGCACTTGAGCCTGAACCCTGTGATCTCCCTGCTGTTTGTAACACTCTGGGGAACTGTGAATGTGACATTTCAGCAATACACAAGCCCCTGATCATCCTATCCAAATGCAAAAGCTGTTTCTTCCTGTCCTCCCGCCCTTGCTAATGGTGCCTGGGTAAAGGCAGGCTCTGGGCAAAGGACTCTGAGGATGCACATATTACTTCTGTAATGGGGCCCATTGCCAGTGCAAGGTCCCTTCTTGATCTGTGGACAGACGTGCCATGCCCCCTCCTTCCTTCCTTCTATAAATGGTTCTGTCTTTGATTAGTGGTCTCTCTCACCACTTCTGTTTCAATGGACTAACTCAGAGCAGAGCTACATATTTGCATCCTTACAGCCAGCTCAATGTCCTTAATTATATGTGTCTTTCTATGTCTAAGGAAAATTTCAGGTTTGAAAATGGATGGAGAGAGTGAAGGTTTCTATATTTGTAGGGCTATGCATTTTTCCCATGTAGTATTTCCTGTAAAGACATCTGGGGCTGATTCTCATTTATGGTAAGTCTGTTTCACATGAATACAAAGGGGAGTTAGAAAACACCATTATTCAGGTTTCAAAATGTTTGCTAAGGCAATGCTGGGGGACCCACCAGAGTCCCAATATCTGAGTGCCATGGCCCTGCTCTGAGGTAGGGTCACTGGAACCACTCTCCCTCTGTGGGACGCTGGGATGTGCTTCTCATGGAAGTTGTGTTTCTAACAGTGAAGGACTCATCTTGCTTGTCCTGGCTTTGAGAGCTAGATATAAGTGGGGCGCACACCCTCACACCTCCAACTCAAACCAGTAGAAATCCTTTGCTGCAAAGTGTTTATTCATTGTTCATTACAATACATGACAAGCTTCCTATTGCACCTGGCCCTTTGAGCAATGTTTGACAATGCAAAATATACTACAGTAAGATGTGGCTTAGTCTTGTCTGCTGTCAGTCAGGCATCTTCTCATGTTCTTCTTGAACATGCCATGTTTTGTGGGGTTATTTACAGTACCTGCACAGGTATTTTTTTTCCTTTTCCTTTCTTTTTAATAAATAATCCATGCAAAGGTCACCAGCCACAAACTGTTGTTGTTCTCAGAGTATCTGTAATATTATTCCAATAAGCTTCCTACAAGAAAGTCATAGTTCAACCTTATCTAGAAAGAGGAGGAAGCTTACACAGCTTTCTCCTTGCTTTTAATGCATGAACCACAGTCTTTTCCATTTCCTCTTCTAAAACAAGGCTGGAGAACTCATCAAGAAGATGCATGCATTCATTCAAAAAGGTTGTTAAATCAGGAAATGAAATGGAAAAGTAATCTATGCTAGATACTTTCTGGTGTTTTTTTACTATTTAATATTCTAGAGATGGTTCCTTTGCATTGTCACCAGTTCAGTTCTGTCCAAGTCCCAAGGCAGACATCAATATTAAATATACTTTATAGATGTCAACTCTTTCTGTTGGATCATTTTTTGCCCTTCTATTACAGGCATAATATCCTAGCAAATGATGAGAAGTGCCTGCTGGCTAACCTAAAATGCCAGATGCAAATAATTTTTGTTCATTTATGAATGTGTTGTAAGGAATGGTAATACTTCCTTTGATTTTTCCTGTTAATTTCAGTTGGCCAAAGAAGTGTTCCCGAGTAAGTCTGCTCCATGCCTTTCCATGAGCTGAAAAACCAAAAATGAAGATAATCACCAGGGAATCTGGCAAGTCTGATTCTATTCTTCTCATTGGTGCAAATCTAGGACATCATCTTGGAATTCAGTGTGGCCAGTGGAAAATGAGTTTAAATGAGAATGGAATTGATTGAATGTATATGAAAAATATATAAGCAGTTGAACTGAGTAGTGACTGTACTTGTCTTTGGCTTTAGTGTCCAAAGGGATATCGTTGAACCAGCCCTGTCCTCTGGGCTGCAGCACTTGAAGCACAGCAGGATTTGGACCCTCCTCTCTAGCTTCTATCTCCCATAGATTAGAGGGGACTCCTCATGACAGGTAACCACACTGTCATGAGTGACCTGCAGGACTGGAAGACCCCTACACCCAGCCATGGTGCACATGCTGCTGAAGCTCTGCCAAAGCTTCCTTTCAAGGGTGGTCTCTCAGGCCACAGAGCAAGTGCTGTGTCTCTGTGGAAGGAATGCTGAGGGAAAAGCCATGCTGCACAAGAGTCCGGGCTGCCTTGGAACTGGTGGGCAGCCCGAGGGAGTTGCCATCCCTGCTACACCTGGGATCCCTTAGTACCTAGAATAAGGAGGGTGACTTGAAACAGTCCTAAAATTTTCTTCTCCTTCAGGTCTGGGATTTCACACTCTACTGGGAGTAGATAATACTTCTGTATGACAATAATACTGACTAATTCTCTAAAATTCATTGAGCAATGGTGTGAATCCTAGTGCAGCTATACTGGCAGTGTGTTCACCTGTAATGCAGCTGGTTGACCCAAACTGGCCCACTGAGCAAGGCATGAACTGGGGTCCCCTGTCCAGCTAACTATCCTGCCTCCATGGCAGGATGTGCTGGCAGTTCGTGCTGGCACAGCTTTCTGCCTTGGCTGTTTGAGCCTCTGCCATCAGGACTGTGGATGTTGTAGTGCCTGTGTGCTTATTCCATTGCAATGAGGTTAGAAACCAGTAGTAAAAATGTGCTTCAGCACAGTTACTTAGTGCTTGCGTTGGTCAGGCCAAGTGAACCACATGTGTTGGGGAAGACAACATGGCCCTTCAGGCAGGACATGTGCCATTGAATTTGAAGAACTGCAATCCTGGTGGTGGTTTTAGACCTTCTTACAATGCTGACTTCTGTTACCCTGAGGATGGCATAGCAATGTTCTTTACCTGTGGACTGGCATTGAAAACAACCCACCAAATCTGTTTCACCCAAAGTAGCCCAAGATGCAGCAGGCTGATACCTCAGGTTTTCCCATTTCCACTTTTATGTCTGCCCGATACAGTTCAGCATCTTTAAAGACTGAGGTATTTTGGTTACTAGTGGAGTTTTCTTCATGCTGTTTCCCATATGCAATTTCATTTTCAGTGATGGGAAAGCCCTGGTTCAGAGACTCCAGGTGAGGAAGAGGCAAAGGTCTTCTGTGGTGAAAACACTGCTCAACCCAGAGGTTGCTGAGAGTGCAGTCCATCTGTCTCTGGATCTTCATGTAAAGAAACTGTAAAGCAGCCCTGACTGCAAGGTCCTGTAAGTAAACTGCCTGTACATCATTCTCCCTGAGAAAGCAAACAGTGTCATGTTCAGGGTGAGAAACCCCCTTTCTTCATAAAGAGATTGATGTCCTCCTAAATACATGTGACACTGCCAGTTTCCAAGTTAGGTATGTATCTTCTTCCAGATTTAAAAGGGTTTGAAGTTGTTTGTATAAAGCTACATGGAGTCTATAAACTAACCTTTCAAAGCTTTGGGGCAAATACACTCTTACAATTTTTCTTCACTTGCATGACAGGTCTGCAAAAAAAGCCTGAAAGGTTATTCCAATACAGAGTAACACCTAACAGTGGAATTAACCATTTTCTAAAGCAGTCACATTTAACTATAACATATCTATAACATGTCTTAGTATCTGAGAAATCAAAGAAAGAAGAGTATCTTTTCAGTAAATATTCATACTTAGATAGTCTCTGGGATCTTCCCTGAACTGTTTCAATAGCTAACATTTTCTGTGTCATCCCCCCAGTTTCTTAAGATTTTTTTCCTATTTCTGTCACAGGCACGCAAATATGTCACCAAAATAGTCTGCCAATCTTCTTGACCTGAAATGAGTTGGTTTAGATGGTGGTATGTGGCTGTTGAGAACGTATTGGCAGCTATTGCTTCAGCCATGATGGCACAAAGAAATGAAGTAGTAGCTTTCACTTCGGCTAAATCCAAAACACCACTAGGAAACACAGACCTCTCACTCCCCTAGTGGGCTTTTGCTGTTTATTGTAAATTATTTTTGCATGAAACTGCAAAAGAGCTGAGACATGTGCCTGTGAGATGCCACTGCAGGAAACAAGTTAAAATTTGTCTCTTTAAAAAGAACACAACAGACTGAAAATTCTCCCTTAAATATTTGTATATGTGAAAACGGTAGGTAGCTTTGTGCAGGTAGAAATACTGGAGAAAAGAGGGTGTGTTTGCCCAGCTTGATTAAACTTCAAGTAAAACAGGATAATGTGTTTCAGAGTAGCTGCTTAAAAGGAGCTGGGGCTGGTAATAAATCTGCAGCTTGAATTATTTTACTGTTATCTTAGGATGCTGGAATATTGTCCTTCGATCTGCATCTCCTGACTGAGCAGCTGCAGAGTTTTGTCCAAGGGTGTCACTGCAGTTGGGGACAGGCAGTGAATGTGGGGAGTGATGGATAGCCTTCTTGGGATATTCCAGACTCCTCCTTGGGAAGGAGCCCTTGTGTGCCACACAACAGCCCGTGCTCAGGGATGGCAGGGCAGCAGCAGTACGTGATGCCTCTGGCTCCACACCATGTCCAGGCTCTTCTCTGAGGCATCAAAACATACAAATTTTACTCTCCCAATGCCTCTCCTGATAAATTTTGTGGTAGGCTTTCCTCTGGAAAGGAAAGTCTGAAATGAGCCAACTTGTTTCAATGATGAAAGATCAGATTTAAGGGACTTGTGAACATATCATGTTTAGGCAAAAATGAAGGATTCCTAACTGCTCTTGTTGAAAAGAAGACTTGCAAAGTATGAGCTATATTTCTGAGTATCATTCCAGAGCATGGCTTGACTTGCTCTACTGAGAGACTAAAACTGATCCCTTAAACCATATTTATTTGCAAGTACTTATTTCACTTCTTCAGATATGAAACAGTGTCCAGACAACGCAAGTTGTCTGGTGGCAAAGTTTATAAGTGATTTGCTGTTCCTCTCTCATAGTGAATTCCTACTGTAGCACATTCAGGATTGCATGATTGCAAGCTAAAATAAAACTGAAAAGATGACAAAGGGAAGCAGACCAAAATAAACCCCTGGTGTGGGATGTCATTACCTATCATTGGGAAAGCAATTCAAGATTTTCATACAATTGGCTATAACATTTCCAGAGCTAAATTATGTTGTCAACAGACTGCATAGAAGTAATTTAACTAAAGCCAGAAGATCTTGGGGAAAAAAAAAGGAAAGAAAAAAAAAAAAGGGGGGGGGAAAAAACCCCAAACCTAAAACACAATAAAACCAAACCACTCCGTAAGTACAAGGGTAGGATATAAGGTATTTTATGTTCTGTGATGAGAACCAGTGAATGGAGAGAGCTGTTTCTAACACCTTGAAAGCATTTTGGGCAGCTATAATCCAGCTGGATAAACTGGCCTAAATATGCTGGCTGGGGAAAGGAGAAGAAAGATCTATTTATTTTTTCTTTCCCTAATATGATGGAGGAAAAATTGTTTTAAAGATGTTGTCATAGTTCCCTTTTAGTTAGCCATGGCATGTTTCAGTCTCTGAATGACACCATTGGGTTGCATGTAAGTTCAATAATTTTTATTAAAATTCTTATTAAATCACTACAAATTATTTTGCCCTTCTATTTAAAATCTTTATAAGTAGTGCTATAGCTATTTAAGAAAAGATAGATGGGTGCGCAGCATAGAGTAAGAAATGCCAGTGGGAGGGAAAAAAATCCACATCATTAGAGTATGAAAAAGATGAAGTCTATGCTTGCGTCCAACCAGGAGATAAAACTCTGGATCAGTTTTTACAAGAGGCTATCAAAGTATTCCAATAAGGCTACTGCATAAGGACCACATAGCTTAAAAACAAAAGCACATACAAGATGCAGCTATATGAATTGCTGTTCATATGTACAGCATTGTGTGGCTCCCATAATTACCTCTGTGTGTGTTCTCCCCCTTACAGGGAACACTGGAAAGCTCAGCTGTCCATGAAAGGAGAATTCCAAACAAAATGCCGAACAATCTGGCTTTACATTTTCGCACGGCACAAATAGAGGGGGGAAAAAGCCGAAAGAATCCTGAGTCTGAGCTCCATCCAGGAGAAGCAAAATGCAAAATAATGAGGTTGCCAGTGATTCTTGGGACACAGTCAGCAGGTACAGTGGAGTAAAACAAGAAAACTAAATTACTTTCTATTAGTAGGCTATTCCTGCTTTTGTTTTAAAATTGAGTGGGAATACCATCAGGGTGTAGTATACTGCTGTTTGCAACCCTTTCAGATGTGTGAGCTGAGGCAGACAATAGCAAGCCTATGCTGTAGAGCATAGTGTGGTGGTAGAAATGTCAATCCAAATAACCGAGAACTAAAAAAGTCGTCATAACACAGCTGGTATTGTTTGGGAGGATAATCTCTTCAGATCTATGGACTACAGGACAAAAAAGAAGCTAAATGCAATTTCAAGTGCCACCATCCATCAAGCTTTTTGCATTTAGAGCACTTGGAACTACACAACTAACAGACTGAGAAGGAAGCAGTCTTATGTTAAGAAAGTCCGTGCTACAGCATTACAGTAGAGAGAGAATACAGATGCAAGGTTGCAAAGGGCGAGGCTCTGCTACTGCATATTTATCTGATATTATCACTGCGGAGAACAGTTCCTGGGGGAGATGAGGAAGCCACTGAATGAGATGAAACAAGACCGTGAGTCTTGCATCCCCTGGAGAACCACAGTGTTACTGATAATGCCTGACTGAAGTCAGATATTCAGGGCAGAGACTTGACAGCACAGCCAGCATCTCTCTCCAGCTGCCAGATTTACCTCAAGCTCTGAATGTGCCTATGCAAAAGTGCACTTCTGAGAGTAAGAAGGGATCTCAATGTCCACAAAAACATTGAGTTTTTGAGATGATTGCCATATATTATAGCAACTATCCCCATGTATTATGTTTTGCATGCATTTGTTACTCTGCTTAGAAATAACTGTGTGGTGCTGAGGGTTGGAGTGTTGTATCCCCAGTGCTGTCTGCACTTCCCTCTGCAACCAGCTCCTATGTCTGCAGCTAGAAAGCACTGCAGCCTCCTGTTAGCATCATGCATTTAGACACTTAGAGAAAGAAAATGGTTTGAATTATATAATTATGAGGACTTTTTGCTGAATTATTCTTCTGGGAAATACACAGTGGGAGGATTAGTTAATATGTTAGACTACAGGAGGTAAATCAACAGAGGTGGGTATAGAGTGTGTAACTTCAGAGCTGCTGCTGTTTAATGGACTGTAGTCACATATCGCAGCATGTGTACATGTAATTGTCTCCCAAACTGGCGACAGAATCCTTAAAGGTTCCCTTGCTACACATTACCTCTCTAAACAAGAGGCAGAAATATAATACTGTACTACTGAAGCAGATATGCTACTTGGAACATGCCAAGGACATTAGCTATGGCTCAGCCAAAAACTCCCTGTCTGAAATAAACATTGATCTGATGGACCCTTGCATTAATTTTTAAAACATAACAGCAGGGGGCAAAGAGGGCCAGGGTTTTTCACAGCAAACTAGCTGCTTACACAATAGGAACGAGGTATATTTTCAGTGCTTAGTGTTCTTTTTCTAAATTATTCTTCCCAGAAGCTGTATTTGCAGTGGCAAACTTCTGAATAATTCTGAGATCTTTAAGCCTCTTCTTTCAGAATAATTCAGTTTTCATTAAATGGTCTGGAAGAAGACATCTTGCTTTGCACATTGTGTGTAAGATTGCAGAAATGTATTTTTAGGGTCATGAGCTAAATTAACATCTGGCTCTATTGATATTTCAGCTCTATTAATGCATTTAATCTGAATGTAATCCATGGGTTATTTTTTGCCCTCAGACTAAGCAGTGGCACTGATCCTATATGTATATATCATGCAACCTATCCCTAACATCTGAATAAAACTTAGATTTTTTTAGTCATCTGGCATACTTGTAAGTTCTTCACATTTTTTGTTACTTTGCTTACAACTAATTACTCTGGATATAGCACAGTCTATTTATATGCTTTGTAAACACTCCCTGTTCCAAATGTTTTGTGGTATCATTTTCTTCAGTGTCTTTATGGAAGATTGTCAAATGAGGGAAGCAGATGAACTGGGGAGTCATAGGAAAGAATGGAAAACAAACCTCCTAATGTCAACAAGGAAGTGACTGTTGGTGTTAACAAATGTTTCTCTGATAACTATTCTGTGAAATTATTTACAAATTTGGAGTAATGTTACCTGCTGCTATGGAAAATGAAGATTTGACTTTTTATTCCCTGTCAAACAGCCAAATGAAGTAACTTCAGTGCATAAAATTCCATAGCACAGAACAAGCAGCTTTGGTGCCACAGGGATTCTTCCTGCTACTTGATGATGTTCCGACAGCAGTGATCAGTCCTTTACTGCTCCTGCAGGCACCAGCATTTCCTCAAAAGTATCATTAAGATAATAAAATCATCTTTTTCTTAAGGCAGATGGATGTCTTAATGGATTCATGCATTGTCTCCAGTTCTGCATGTAGGACAAGGGCACGCTTGCTTGGTTGTTGCTAGTACGTGTCAGTTCTTCCAGCAATCAGTATGAAGCCCAGAGAGAAGCTTTCTGTCCTCAGGTTTGTGAAGCCAAAGGCCTTCAGAATCTCTTCCATCTTCCAAGGAGCAGAAAATGGTGTTGAGTGAAGGCAGAGAGTTGCTGCTGGCTATCAGAGGCATGTGTAAAATGCTCCCCTTCCCTGTGACCAAGTTCCTGAAATCTGGAGTTACTCCACAAAACCCAGGGATGTATTTGACAGTTACTGGGATTTTGCAAAGGTAAACTTGTAGATATAATAATGCCAAAAATGAAGGTTATATTCATATAAAGAAGTGTCATTGAAATATCCAGATGGATTGGAAGAGAGGTTTTTATGCCTTAAAAAATTTATCACCTTTTGATTGTTGCCATTTCCTCAGGAGTCTGCTTTGAGAAATGTGGTGTTTTAGGACCTGTGAATATTCCAGATGAACTGCCCTAACTTTAACAGAAAGGCTCTGTTTTATAATCAGTCTTGTACTGCCCCTGCCCCAGCTACCCCAGTGAATTGACAAAAAATAAAACCAACCCTCCCATTCCGCCCCACCTCCAACTAACAACTCAATCAAGACTAATCTTACTCCCCCAGTGGTAAAGAATATTAAGCTCGGAAAACAATTTTCTAATCAATAATGTCACTTCAAGAACAATGCAAATTTGAAAACATCTGGGGATATTTGTCCAACTTCTTAATGTGTATTTAAACTATAAAAATACTTTGAGATAAGAAAAGGTTATAGCTGCAATTCTTTGTAAAGGAATAAAACATTAATTTTGCTGAAAATATTTATTAAAATCCATTTTGTTCCAACAGGCAAATGAGAATGCTATTACGTTTATATATGTAACTTTGAAATCTTTGTAAGCTAGCTATTGAGAACAATACTTGGGAAAAGAGCATATATCTCACGTGTCAGCTGACCAATTTAAAGCAAAGCTAAACATCTGATAACCATAAATGCTATTTTTTGTATGCACATTCTAATGCCATAAGTACTAAAGGAAAAAAAAAAGTGATCACCAAGCTATAAAATAAAAAAAGAACAAACTATAGAGTTTTTATGTATTTTTTTCCCTGTTACTAGTTTTAGAGATATCTACGTTTTGGTCTGTGTGAATATCTGTCTCTGCTGGATTGTTTCAGAAGACCTTAAAGAACCCCAGTAGTTTCTGAAAGGAGGTAAAAAGTATATTTTTGTGCCTGTGCTTGAAAATGAAGATTGAGATAAGGTTGGCTTCAAAGAAAATGTCTTAAACGTGGCAGTGCAGATCGTTGTGCCAGCCTTATGTCTCTTGCCTTGCCCTTACAAGGCTGTGAGCATTCCAATAAGCAGTTGTTCACTTGTGTCCAGGAGAGACAGTGCAGGTTTCACCCCTGTGCTTCCCAGAGGTCACAGGGTACATTTCCCATCCATCTCTGGAGGACCAGGAGCACCAGAAGAAGGTTGGAGCACTGTCAAAAATAATCCACAATCCTGTAAGGACTGTAGTGTGTAATGCAAGGTTGCAAACGAAAGTTAATGCTGGTACTTCAACAAGTTCTGGACTTCTCAATCTTGATGATCTCTGTTCATTAAACTGGCATCTATGTTTTGGGTCAACATGGTGCAGTTTCTCGTATCATCTGTTGTTCAACTTTTGACTATATCTAAGCCAAACACTGGATAACTAAACAACTGTGAGGTTTTTACAGCTCTCTGTAACAAGAATAATCCAGGTGCATCTGGTTTAATGAACTTATTTGATCCAAGTAGGAAAAAAGTCTCATATTTCACATGTATTCATAATTTTTCCCTAGTTTTTTTTCTAATCAGTAGAAGATTAGAAAAATCTTAGGAGCCTTATAAGAGGATTTCACTCAGTTTTACTTTTTTACATTACACGAGTCGGGAGGGGAGAAGGGTTGCTCTGAAATAATTCTGTGCCTGGTGAAAGACCTAGTCCTTTACTTTCCTATAAGAGTAGTTCTCACTCCAATATCTAACCAATTTTAAATAACTGAATAACGGGATCAAAATTTCATCTCTAAAAATAAGGTGATGAAAATAGCTTATTAAAAATACTATGCTATATTGGTGGTACAGCTGTAAGGGATTTACAAAAATTAATTATATTACTATTGTAAAAATATCAGCATTGAAGTTAATGCCAGTGTATTTTGGTCTTGGATTCCACATATTCATCTGTCTGGTATTTTCAGAAAAAGCAACCTACGTAAAGTCTCTTTCTCTATAGAAAATTCCCTGTCATTATACAAGCCTGATCTAGAATTCTTAATTTGGAAATTAAATGTTCATCATATGAAAATAGTATGTTGTACTTGACAATACTTTTGGTTTTCTTAAATCCAGAGATTCCAAGAAAACAAGCAACAATAAGGTCCATTTTTCCATTATTGGGAGCTAAAGAGTACTGAAGAAATCCAAAAATGACTTATTCCTGCATAAAAAACCAAAGGTGGGAAGTAGTGCAATTTCTGTTTTCATTGATAATACTTTCATTTCATTGTTAATACCTACTGAGTCTGGAAACTCCTGTTTTGATGAATGTCATCAACACCTCTTGTTGGGTTTAAATTACTCCATTATTCTGCATGATTTAGGTATGCTGTGTGTTAAGGACATTTAAAAACCACTAGAGAGAACTGGTGGAAAGTTGGGGGAAACTTTCTGACATATCAAAGCAATCATTTAGTGTTAATGGCTGAGATAACTATGTGAAGTTGGTCAATTTATTTATGCTTTTGTGATTAAATTTCTCTCTTCCCAATGATGGAGTTCATAAGTATTCTCAGTATTATGATATTATTTCTTCTCTTTCAAAGTTTATGTATGAAAAGTGGAGATCTTGTGGCTGCATCAAGCAACTGTATTTTGTCTATTTTTGAAGATTGTAAAATGGAGTCTCATGGAATTTTCTGCTTCTATAATTGGGGAGAAAATTCTGATAAGATTTTTAAAGTGAGAACAAGTCTTCTAACTCCAAGGCTGACATTTAACATGGTTTTAGCCACTGAGCATCAGTAGCTCACCTCTTGTCAGCTGAGAAAGTGGAGGACCAAGGCTTCTGGAAACTCCCCTTGCTGTTGCCAGAAACTGATTTTACAGAAGCAAGCCCAAACTCTATTTTAGTTACTGTAGAAGGAATATCTGGGAACACTTTTTTTTTTTTTTTTGGCTGCAGGGCAGCACTGTGAAAACCTGCACAGCCCCAGGGCTGGAAGCAGAGGTGGTCAAGAAAGACTTTTCTAGGACTAATGGACTGCAGAATGAAGCATCTCCCACAGTTGCTGAGGAAAGAAAAAGAATGTTTTTTTTTAAAGGACTGGCCTAATGCAGAGCTTTCTGCGGCTCGGGAATGAAATACTTCTCAGATGACTGCGCTGGTTCTTCCAGATGTGTGAGCAATTTTTAGTGCTGATGAGATTTTGCTAGCAGGCTGAGAGCGCCATATGAGTGTAGACAGTTTCACTCCAAATGGGCCCTGTTTTTATTCTTTTACAGAGACTGGTTTTCAGGAGATACTTTCAGATTTTATCCTGCAGAAAGATACCCTATAAGATGTCTTTAAGGGTATTTTGACCCATCCTTCCAATGTGAAAGGATGCTATGGAGCACTACCAAGGAAGTTAAGTGTCCTTGAGTGCTATGAGCTAAATTTTTTTCCCACAGGACAACCGTAGCTTTTTTGGTTTTGCAAAAACAGGCTTTTGCTTCCTTTTACTGATGGAGACAGGGCAAGTTTTATGCAGTAGCAGAGAACCAGGATCCTTTGGGGAGGGCTCCTGCCATAGGCAGGAGGCTTTGGGGAGTCCTGCTGGGGAAGCTCTGGTGCAGGGGACCCCATTGAGGTTGCTGAATGGCAGAAGGTCACAGCCAGTGAGGGGAACACTTGCTAAACACACCTGCTGAGGCCTGTATTGCTCTTTGTGTCTCTCTCGGCACATGTTGGTAGAGGTGGTAATTTGGTCCTAGGAATACAGACTCTTAGTCATATTTATGGACTTCACTTACAAGGAGATTTTCAGTTCAATGAGTATCCCAGAAAATATCTCATGTCAAATACATCTTCCTGCCTGTAAGAGTGGGTGTCTCCACTTCCTGCCCGGATGGCAAAACGCTCCATCAATGATGGGATAATGATTAGCTGAAAATGAAAATCATTGGGTTTTCTCTGACTCCTCTGTTTTTTCTTTCACAAGTTGCTCTTGGGCTCCAGAGCCCCTCTTTGAGATGGAAATTTACTGTGATTCTATCTTGGAAGTTTGGCCTATTTGGTAATTGGAGTCTTCTCGTTTGGGGAGCTGTTCCCGTGGTTCCCACGTTGCACTCGTTCTTGCTCTCGTATTTTCCATTCCCTTATTACTTTCCTAATAACTGCTTCTCAGGCTTCTCTCTTCCTTTAATGTTTTCTTGTGTGTTTGGCTAGGCTTCTCTGCATTCTTGGTATGGCATACGATGTGCCATCACTGGAACAAGATGTCACAGCTTTTCAGCTGCTGGGTGTGGGGCTGCTCCCCCAGAAGGCTTTCCTGCAGTCACCCGTTCCAGCTCTCTCCATGAGAGATTTTACTCTGCTAATGCCACAGCAGTGACTTTCTAAAATGGATGATACCTGGTCTTGTAAAAAAATTGCAAGTATCTTGGCTTCAGTGAGACACCTTTCTCAGCGGGAGCTGCTGGAGCCTTGTGGTCTGGAGCCTCTACTCTGCCTTGTGGTTCCTTGAGGCTCTCTTCTTTTTCTCACTCCTGGCTGGATATATTCCCTTGTTTGCTTTAACTAAGCATCTTAAGGAATCTTGCTAGTCTATACGGTCATTCGTGGCTTGGCATTTTTGTCAGTCCTGACTCTATCGTGATGGTTTTTTTGCTCTGTGTGCCAGGACCTCTTAAGTTTTGTCCCCTGTACCCGCAGCATGTCTCCTCTCTCGGCCCCTTCCCCTCACAGGTTTTTGCGTGTTGGTCCTGTAAGGCAGAAAAATCCTCTCCACTCTGAATTCTTCAGAATGTAAATTTATGTTAATTATCTCTTTATTTGGCTGGTAGCAAATTAGAAGGGATAGGATTAATCTAAAAAGTTATCAACTGTGCTTTTAAAGGGTATTTCCAGATTTGGGGCATATCAAAACTGGAGAACACTGCTTCTTGCTAATTGCTTCTATCAGAAGGTAACAGCCATAACTAGAGACAGAAGGCAGATGCTGGTCATCGCAATTTCTTTCCCTTTCTACAAATAATAGACACATCTAATGGTTTTAGACCTGGAGTCTCCCTTTCTTCAATTTTAGCTGGTTGTTGACAAAGACGTGCTGTAATCTTTTCCATTTCCTGTATTTCTTAATCGTATTTGATAGCTTGGTCACTTTCTTTACCCAGAGCAATGTGTGAAACATTTTTGGCCGCCACAGAGAGAATTCTAAATAATTTTGCTGAACTAGGTTCCAGCAGTTTTGGTATGTAGCCTAACACCATATATTGTGGTGTGCAGGGAAAATCAGTTCTCCAAAGGGAGCTCAATAGCAGTGTCGATCTTCTGCCAAAAATTCCTAATTCTGGGACTGTACCAGGAAACTTGTGTGGGTCCCGTCCTGCTCCTACTCAAGTCAAAGGTAAAGCTCCTACTGACTGCAGTGGGATAAGGCTTGGGCTTCAACAACCAGTCCTCACATTCCCATTTCACACATTTTCCTTCAAATTCTTATTCTTTTTTTTTTTTTTTCCTTTATTGCAATATACTAACTATTGCTCTCTCCTGAATATTTTCTGGAAGGGGATTCACAGATAGGAACCATTTTCCTCACCTCTTACACTGTTTAAGAGTAGCTCCTGTTCTGTGCCCCAAAGCATGGCTGGAACTCAGCAGCTGTAATCGGGAGCGACAGATGAGCAAGTCAGATCATGAAAGGAGGAAAAGAAAACTGCTGGAAAAGGAGAAAACAAACAGAAGAAGAGCTTGCAATCATGTCAGAAAGGCAAGAAGTGATATCTCAAAAGAATTAATTTTGTATTTCAGTAATCCCTGGGTTTACTTGGAGCGATAAGAGAAATCAGGGATAGGCTGTGGTCAAGCAGGAGACAGCAGACGTGGAAAAATGGGATCTCGGGACATTTACCATAGGAAATGAAACTCCAGCATCCCTGTGTTGCAACGAGTGCTAACACATTTGGAGCTGGACCATGTCTTTTGGTGTGTGTAAGTATACAGACTGCTATATATAGCTCTGGAAATAAACACACGTAATCTGATAGCTTTAAACATGGTAGGTTTTGCTTATTAGTCTGTAAGAACACTTGAAAAAAGCAAGTGTAAGAATAAAACTCATACTGATTTTTGCCACAAAGCTTAGAAGAGATGTGAAGCTGATCTAAAACACAGGGTGATGGGCAACAACTGTGGACTGCTGGACAATTTCCAACAGTGCTACACGCTCACTGTCTCACATGGGGGAAGTAATTTCATTTCCTTGTGCTTTCATTTGCTTTCCTCATCTGTGTTAGATGGTGGTAATTTCTTCTGTTAGGAGCTTCAGCAGCTCTGAAGGATGTTAATATCGAAGGAAAGCAACCAAGCTGCAGAGTAACATTAGTCACTTCCCCCCCCCCATC
>JAOXJM010000004.1:18130499-18142877 GCA_026413425.1 Tringa solitaria
GGGGGGGGACGACGGGGGGACGGACACGACACGGGACGGGACCGGACTTGCGCGGGGCAGCGCGCACCATGCGCGGCCGGGGTCCGTCCCGCCCCGGGGGCCGTGTTTGCTGATGTAATCGCCGGGCAGCCGGGGCTGAAACCCAACACCGCGGCGGGCGGGGAGTTCCGCCGGTGCCGGGGCTGGCGGCTGCAGCGCCGCTCCGCCGCCCGGTTACCCCCCGCCAGCACCTTTCCCCAACTCCCCCCTTCTCTCCCCGGCCGCCACCGCCGCGCCCGCCCCCGGGCTTGCGCGCAGCTCGGCGGAGAACCCGGGAGCCGGCGGGGTTTCATGGACAGGACCTGACCCTGCGGCGCCGGGCTCCGGCTATTCCCTGGGATCCCCGCTGCCCGGGCAAATGCATACAAATGCATTTGGGAGCCGAGAGGACAAGGCGAGGACGCATCTCTCCCGCGGCGCGAACGTAAGCGGGAGCCGGGGAGGCGTGACGGCGGGCCCCGCTCCCCGGGACGGACGGCGACGGGGCGCACCGCACCGCCGCGGGGCAGGGGGCTCGGCCGCGGGGGCGGGCAGGGGATGGGGACGGAGGACGGCGACCCGGGTGGGCTGTTCCCCGCTCCCCCGAGCACCAGCCGTAACCCCGCGAGGTCCCGGGTGCCCCGGGGGGACCGGCGGGGGCTGCGGGGTGCCGGCTCCCCGGACGAAGCCTGGCCGTGTGTCTCTCGCCTCCGGACGCCCCCGGCCCTTCCAGGCGCTCTCCCTGCTCTCTCCTCTCCTTCTTGCTTTCCTCGATGTGCCTGCTCCCGTCCAGCACCCCGTGTCGTCCTGCCCCTCTCCGAGCCCGCGGCCCGGCTACGGGGAGCCCGGCCTGGGGGGGCTTATGGGGGTGCGTGACTCCCCCTGGGGAGCGGGGACAGCCTGACCTGAGAGCCCCCCCGCTCCCTGAGGGTGTGATGGGGATTCTGGAGGAGAGTGTGCCTTTGGACCCACCGGTAACCCGGCTGCTCGACCTCCCTGTTGGTACTTAACTATCAGAACAAAGCAAACAAATAAAACCTGGGGAATTTACACTTAAGAGCTGAAGCTGCTCTCTTAATAACAGAGAAGGCCAGATGAGGTGCCCCATATTCACGTGCTTCTGCAATAGGCTTAGGTATTTCTATTGCACGGTCACCTACGATGCAAAGGCAGAGAGCTCTGCTCTCTTCTATAGTTTGCCTAAAAGCAGCCTAGGCAAGATGATTGTGAACTTTTGGTAATTATAATGATACTATAGAGGTGACCAGTACGTGTCTCTTTTTGTAAAGTGCTTACTTTATTCTGGCTATGGCTTAAATGAAGTTTACTGGGAGCTTCGAGCAGGACAGAGAAGGATTTGTTTTGTGTTGTAGCGAGGATTACGCCGCTCGAGTGTGCCTGGTGTGTAATCTGGGTGTGCTTGAATGTTCATGGGCTGCTAGGTGGCTGCCTGAAGGTGGCCTTCCCGGGAGATCTGTGTGTTTAATGGGACTGCAGGAATTGTCTGAATGCAATTTAAAAAAGGGCTTTATTTGATATTCGTTAAAGAGATTTAGCTGATAGAGAAACATAAACTGGATTACAGTAAAGTAGAACAGTAGCATAGATGCAGTTTACTCAAATTCAAAATCTGAGGTAGCTTCAGCATATATATCTATATGCCTCTTTATGGACAGACTTCATCTTTTTTACCTAATTTACTCGACTAGGGAGAAAGCAACCTGGTTGCTTGCCTGTGTTAAGAAATCAGAAGTCTTCACAAAAGGATCAGATTCCCTTAGCATATATGAAACTGGTCAATCCTTTGCAGCCTAGACCACCTTTTTTGTGGGAATGCTATTAGGTTAGACCTACTACCTGCATAAGGGTGTCTCTGCAGTCTAAATAAATAAGCCTACAGCTCTGGACTCCTAAATATTGCACCAAATTTGTTGACTGAGTATTTAATTTTAAAACATGAGCAGCTTTCTGTTTTGCTTGTCTCGCAAGTGCTGAGTTTTAGAACATTTGAAGAGTGATCTAAAAGATGCACGAAGACAAACCATGAAAGAAGAGAGTATTTCACAGGAGTGGGATTTCAGCTGAGTGCTTGTGCCTTAGTGCAGAGAGAAACACTTGGTGTGCTCTGGCCAGACAAAAGAGCTAGTGTGAAAATCAGGGACATGCTCATAAAATGATTCTAAAATCACACCTTTTAAATTATTTTTTTTCTCTGTTTAGAAATACTAAACAGTTGACTGTTGTGAACGTGGTAGTTCCTCATCTTAAGCCAGATGCTGTCCAGAGGGTGGCTGGGCCACCAGGCAGGGAGTTTCCTTTCTCTGAAGCACAGCACTTAGGCCACTGCTTCTCAGGAAGAAAGAGCGTATTGCTTTTGATTCTCCTTTGATCCTCTGCCTCTCACCTTACATCATGTCTCTGCCTTTTCCCCTTCTTTCAAATTGTGAACCTGCAGCAAAGGATTCAGGAGTTTCCCCATCTCCGGTTAGGTGCACAGTGGCATCTGTGCCCAAAGGACACGCAACTGTCATCTGGGATAGGCTGTGGAGGTTGTTG
The DNA here is from genome assembly GCA_026413425.1 of Tringa solitaria. Lineage (NCBI taxonomy): Eukaryota > Metazoa > Chordata > Aves > Charadriiformes > Scolopacidae > Tringa > Tringa solitaria. The sequence goes on from JAOXJM010000004.1 coordinate 18,133,074, forward strand.
TGTGCTTTCAAACCATGTTGATTATAAGTCTCTTAAAACTTGGAAGCAGCACTGGCCCTGCTGGCTAATCTCATCATAGCAGCAAAGGAAGATACCTTTCTTTCCAGGTCTTAAAAAGTAAGGTTTTTAAACATGTGGTCTTTGAGAAGCCCAGGGCACCTCTGTCCACAAGGTGCAATCACCTTTCCCAAAGCCTTCCTTAGGCGTGATGGACACAAACTGGGCCCTTCTCCTCAGAGGAGATCTAATGAAGTAACGGATGTGGGGCAGGTGCTGGTGTTTAAACTGTCGTCACTGATGAGGGGAGGGTTGAATGCAGCCCTCGAGCTCAGTGTATTCTGCACCTGTGCTAGTTACATTGGGAGCAGGTTTCCCACCTTCTCTAGGAGCCAGCTAGTGGTATTTTTTCCTTCAAAATTGAGGTTTAAGCAATTAGCCTGGAATGAACAGGGTACTGTTACCCTGCACCACGCAGCACTGAGCTCTGAACACTGCTGAGTAGTCTTCAGAGGGTGGAACTTTGCATCGTTGCTTGCCACAACTTGCTTTGAAGCTTCTCAGTGTCCTCATCCATCTGTCATGGAAAAAAGTAAACCTAGATAGTTATTGTCCACTCATAGGAAGAGGCAAACAGCCACAAGATGTCAAAGAATATCAGAAAGATAAGCTCCATTGTAAGTGGTAGAATAGCTCAACCACGTTTGATGGTGCCTTCCTCCAAACAATTAGATGGTTGCTCTCAGCTTGTGCTTGCATGTAAAACAAGAGAGAGGATGAAAAGGTAGGAGGAGGGGAGGAAGCTCAAGAGATACCTAGACTCTAGAGCAGGACATAGCCAAGGGGAATTGGAACAGCTTCATGTGTGACATTAAAGGAAGAAAAATAGCCAGCAATCAAATCAACTGGAGTCTCCTGGCCATATGCTTTTGCCTTTTTCCATTGTCATGTCCCAACAGTGCAAATCTCCTTAAGAGCTAGGGGCTCAGCTAAGGCAGGCAGTCCAGGGTTTCCACATGTTGCTTGCTTTGTTCCTCGATGCTGTGGCAGAGGATGGATGAAGCCATATGCGTTGCACAGCAGGGAGCCTGGTGCCTTAGTGGCAGTCCTTGTGTGAGAATGGAGACCAAGAACTGGCTGCTCTGCAGCTTTTAATGCAAAGAGTAGTGATCTTGACCAAGAGGGGAAGGTTTGCATGAGCAGATTCTCTCAGAAGGACAGAATTTCATTTTTTCATCTTCAGCCATGGAGGGCTCCCTTGTACAACTTCGCTTTAGGTTGCACAAGGTTTTATTTACAAAAAGTTTTACTTCTGAAAAAAGGTAGAAGGAAGACTAACTTTTTCCCACGCATTAGGGAACCTCCAGCCCTGTGGTTGCCTCTGATCCCTGTTTTTCCTCTTAGCTGATCACTCATCTGTTCTTGACATTAGCTGGAGAGTACTGAGTAAGCCAGACATTTGTCTTTACCTTGCACTAAATATTTCTGTATATCCAGTTACCTCCATGTAATTTACAGCCCTGGGAGCATTTTGGAATTTCTTGCCTTCCTACAACATTTGGTGGGAGGTGATGGAGGCAGATACCTGACACATGGCTTGTCCCTGGCTGACACTGTGGAAGAGGCTGTTGTAATGTTAAGAGGAGTCATCTTTGCACTTTGGGCTCTGAGGTTGTTTGAGCATCCTGACTTTGGAGCTAACTGATAGTTAAGCCTAATACTGTTTTAATTGTGAATCCATTTTGTGCCCTTGAAAGTCAAATAAATAAGTAAATAGGAGCCCTGAGTTTGAGCTGATACTTTGCAATGCATGGACTTGCTTCCTAAAGCAGCTAATGCCCTATTGCTGAGCTTCTCATTAGATCAAAAGATGATGCACTGTGTGACACAGAAACTGTTTACTTGTGAAATAACACCAGAACTTGAATTCTTGGTCTTCAGAGCTGAAAAAAAGAAGTGAGTGTCCCATAGCTGATCTGCTGTTTGGACAACAGTCAATATTAGGTCTCTTGCAGGAGTGGCAGAACTGCTTCAGTAGATGTTTCGTGGCTGTAGCAGGAGTAAGCCTGAAGAGAGGAATAGGCGGGGACTGCAGTGGTTTATTGTAAAACGTGCCCTTACAAGCATATAAGGATTTATAAGATGTAATTTCCACCCCACTCTCCTTCTGTGATCAGAACTGGAGCAGCAATGCATATTTTTGAATATCCTATACATTCTGTGCATTTTCTTCTAGGAAACATGATGTATCTACAGCTTTACAGTGGCAATACCAATGACAAAATATTGCTGTTATCATGCTTTACTGTTCCTGAAATTATTCATTTGCTCTGATTGCCAAAAGTTAAGCTCTCACAATATGCAAATCCACATGTAGGTGCATAACCAATGGATCTAAATTTGTCCAAGATCCAGCCCACTCATTTGCTTTAAAAACTTTCAGCAGATGTTTTGAAGAATGCTGTAGGAGATCCTTTAAGATATATCATAGCAGGAAAAATATGTTTAGTCTAATTTTATAGAGCTTCTCTTCCCTGCCCCTGTAATTTGAAATCCTGTTTAAGTAAGTGACTTGCCTGAAACTCAGTGTGGTGATTTGTGAATTCAGGCCAGGTCAGGGATCAGCTGAAAGAGGAAAGAACAGCAGTGAGTCGGGGGTCGTGGATCATGCACTTTTTTAAAATTATGGTTTGAACCAACACATCTGTAAGGAACGGGAGCTGGTTGGGTCTATAGTGCTTCCTTTCTTCTCCCAGCATTTGAGGTGTTTTTCCTCATAACAGGAATTGGGGGAAGGCTCAGCCAGTGGGTTTTGGTTGGCAAGTGTCTATCAAGGGCTGAGCTTGGGGAGGGGGCAGTTGAGAACTACCTGCTGCTTGGGTTGGACTGGACTGGTGGGGAGCCCACAAGAAGCAGTGACACCAGCTGTGAATACCTCCTTCTCCTAAGGGGTGCTTGGTTCGAATACTGGGGTGAAACCCCTCAGTAAAACTCCCTAGGTGGAAGGAAGGTAAGTAATTGAACCCATCTTCCACTTGATCAATGAATGAATGACTCTCTATTTCACTGAGCAAATTGAGTGATAAACCCAGGTTTTTTCCTTTGGGATTTTCATGCATTTGGATGTTTCCGGAATGTTTGAATTGATTTTTCACTGATACTCTTCTCTATATGAGTATGCATATACATAGAAATATTTAAATCATAGCATGATTTCTCATCGTTGTAGCATTACTAATACATGGTTTATACGGTCCTTATCCTCTGAGCTGAAGGTGGCCTGACAGCAACCAGTCAGTGGAAGGCACTTGTCTGTCATTGCTGTCTGAACCACATGTTCCTGTATAAACTGGTGGGGGTTTTCTTCCTGAATTTCTTATGCTGTGCAAAACTGACTAATTAGCTGGCAAAGCTACATCATGTGAAGTTACAGGTGTTTAGTTTCAACTGTATTACTTTCAAATAGTGTTTATTTCAGATACATAAGTGCTCTCTGGCATGATTCAGCAAATGCTATTAGGGGGTCTAATGTTTAATGTTATGAAAAGTCAATGAGGTTACATACATTAATGAGAAAGAGGGCCAGGCTCAGGCTTGAGCATGACTTGGGTAGTCAGTATGAGAACTATGTTTGATACTTTAGAAATATTTCTTCTTATCACTGAATAGATATAAATTACTATTATTGTTACATACGTCTGTTTCTGTGCCTGGATATCCAACATTAACAGAATATATATTTCTCACTTATTAGAAGATTTAGTCACTGATAAAAGTGTGATTAGATGCTAATGATAATTGAGTAAAATGTTTTTTAACTGGTAAAAACATTCATTTTATCCAAAAACTTGCCAATGGTGTCTTCCTTTAAAGCAAATTTTGAGCACGTAATCTGTATCAACTTTGTATGTTTGTTGCAATCAGTGAGCCTGTCGTACCTATCAGTATTGCACTCTCCTATCTGAACATGAAGTTTTAAGTCAAAAAGTAATGGGATTTCTTTACTTTTTGTGAAGATCATGGCCTGTTTGTAACATGACAAAATCTTATCATACAGGAACAAAATGTGACACAACATTTTAATTTATGGTAAAATGATGTGATACAGTGACAAGACTGATAGCAGGTACACTGGGACAAAAGTATCTAGTGATCTCTATAGGCATTAACTTGTCATTTGTTTTATAGTTTCTTTACAGTAACTTTTTTTTCTTTTCTTTCCAGGAAGACGTTTACTACATAGCAGCATTTATATTTGAAGGCTGCTGTAAGAAAATATAAACCAGATGCAGTTACTTTATTAATAAAAACCAGTATAAAATATATATACGAGGGCATACATAATTCTTGATCTTTGTGTAAAATGTCTTTTCAATATTAGTGGGAAGTTGTACAGTGTGATGGCTTTTATCCAGGACTTGCTGAAGTCAATGGTATCCTGCCATTGACTTTGGACACTGAATCAAGCTTCTAATTCCTGGGAGTTCTGAAACTTTAGATGTTTTCTCACAAATTCTTTTCTTTCTTTCCCTTTTAGGAAAACTCTCCTTTTAATTGCAGTATGTATAGCTGTGGGTGTTGCACAAGTACCCAAACAAGGTGAGAACACTTTTCTTTTTTTTTATAACAGGATATTTGTATAATCTGTTACTAGATTAAAAGAGTAAATGGGCTGTTATCACTAGTGACCTTGGGTTCAGTTCCTTAATGGTGAATTTAAGAAAATACCAGCTACAGCATAATGAGAGCAAAAGTTTAAAGCAACCAGTTTGGAAAAGATGACCTTTTGAAAATTACTCAGACTTTCTCTCTATGAAATTGCTTACATATTTAAGCAAGCTCTTCATAAGAGAAGCCTTGTACAGTGAAAAGGCTTTGATTGTGTCTTCATTGCAAGTGGGTGTCCTTGGGGGTGGTGAGCTATGACTTGAGTTACCTTTGCACTTAGGGCTGTGCAAGCAAGCCACTGCAGATAATAAAGGCTTACTCTAGGCTGGCATCATTAGAGCAAAAAGTGAAATTGTGTATTCATTTGGTTTTGCATTCAGATGCAGATGTTAGTGAGGAAATAGGGTTGTCTTGTTTTTAGTTTCTTTTTTGATCTGCCAGCTGTTGTAACTGTACCAGATGTGCAGCTTGCACTAGAGACCGCTGTGGGAACATTAGCGTCCCAAAGTGGTGGAGGCTGACATGCCATTTAGTCAGTTCTCTTCTGCCATGAGAGTGGCAGTATCAGTTCTCTGCCATGTTCCCTCATTGTACAGGTAAAGCAAGAAATAGGCCATCCTGGGCTGGTAAGTATGCTAACTGCAAATACTCAGCTATTTAGTATTCGCAAACAGCTGGGCTGCACATTTAAGGCAAGACTCATTCCTGATAACATTTTACTGGAGCCCTGTGGGATATCTCAGCAGCCTCCCACCTTTATTCCCACCAATGCCTTTTTCCTTCTCATCGTTCTCTGCAACTGGCAAACCTTGATATTTTCTTTATTTTTTTTCCTGTTCTGTTTGTAGTTTTGCCTTCAGTTAGTTGTTTGCCTGATAAGACTGGTTGTTGATTTTTCACATTCAGCTCAGTGCAGGACACAGGCTTTTGTGATGATGGGATTTTCCCGGATTTTTCTAATAGCTGAGCCAAGCTCTTGTTAGAGGAGGGGCAGCACCCATAGACGTGTGTGGCCTGCCCTGCCCTGCTCCAGGCCCGGGGGGATGGAAAGGGAGAGGCTGGTTTAGGGAGGCAGTTTGGGCTCTCCCGGTGTAGCGAGAGCAGGTGAGGGATGCCAGAGACAGGTGAGCAGAGATGGTTTGTCTTCGTCCCTCCAGCCCACCCTCTTCCTCTGCAAAGAAATAAATAATTTCTTTCACTTCTCATGTGCCTCAGCACGAGAATTGCTTTTCTAATGAAACTTTGAGTGAAAACCATGAAGGCTACAGGTCTGGGGACGGCAGTGGCTCGGGGGAGCAGCTGCACTCTGAGGCTTGCTTGCCTCTGGGCTGCAAGCACTTTATGCACAGAGCTTTGCAGAAAAGGGGTAAAGCCTCTAGTCTTGACATGCTTATATCTGCTTTTTTTTTTATTATTTTGTCACCAGCAGATGAAAGAGCTTTCCTACTGTTCTTTTTTTTTTAAATTATTATTTTTATTTCTCAACAGCATTTCTAGCTAGCCATAAGAGAAGCCTTATCAAATGGAAACTCCCCTCTGCCCTCCATATACAGATCCCACAAACTACTTCATTTTCTTCAAGTGCTTGCTTGGGATCAAAATGATGCATTGAAACATGATGCAACTTTTTGCCCATAGGTGAATTTGGTCCTTTATGCAAGTTATTCGCACAGTGTGTAAAAGAGTAGCTTAAGTGTATTCTTCAATCTCAGTATATAACCCGCAGAGCTAGCACTGTTCCTTTGCAGTGCTTAGAGTTTGTCCAGAAATGGAATTGTCTGCCCATTAGGAATATGCTAACAGTTACGTTGTTATTAAAACTTTCTTGGCAGTTGTATTTTGAGGAAAAAAAAAAAAGGAGTATTCTGCGAAATATGAAGGTGCTAGCTAACGTAATGAACATTCCTTCTCTTCTGAGCTGATGGGACAGCCTATACATGCTTTACCTGAGAAGCTATACCTTGTTCATTTTGGTAGGTTCCTATAAATTGTGTTCAGTGAAACGTATGTAAAGATACAGCCTCAGCCTTTAGGAATAGTATTTTGTGTGTGGCTCAAAGAATATACAATTCATATAGAATCAATGTGTCTGGTTGGCTTTCCTGTGCCATTCACTTGGCCTGGTATCTGCGAGAGATTGCTTGCAGCTAGGTATCTTAATTTACCCAACTGCAGATGCAGCATCACCTAGGAAATGGCCAACCTGATGAATAACTATTTTCAGTTCTGGTGGAGCTGACTGATGAATTGCCCTTGTTTTTCCCTTGCCTGTACTGATAAAGGGAAAGTGAGTGATGTGTATACTGGGATTGCTGAAATGGAGAGAGCACCCCAAATACCCTGCCTTCAGAGTAGTCATGAGTATGGAGGATTGTGGAAAATCAACAAGAGATACTGAACAGAACAGGGGTGTGGAATGATGAAATAGCCAAGTCCCCTCATCCCTCCCCAGTTCCTTTTTGGGATTTTTTTTGTGCCATGAGAGGGTCAGAAGATTCTTCGCCAAACCCTTGCTAGGTTTTCCTTCTCCTCATGATGCAGTAATGTGAATTTTTCAAGTCCTAGAAGGTAGAAGGAAAACATTTGACACCAAAAACTCAAATAACTTTTCCTCCAAGAAGATGAGCCGTTACAATTTGGGGGACTAATGGGTTGAGTGAACAGTAAGTGAAGACAGATGTTTTGCAGACATGGGTAAACAAAGAAAACTGACTACTGATAGGTAAAGAAAATAGTGGTTGTCATGCTGGGATGAAGAGTTGAGAGGGTTGCTTGCTCCCAAAACCCTTTGTACTGCCAAGAGCTTCTGAAAACCTTAAAATAAAAAATACATGTTGGACCAGAAATGAAGAGACTGGCCAAAAAAGTTTGGAACAGCCATTTGGCTTGATAGTGGGTTAACAGGCAGCAAGTCAGCAAGGAATAATTAGTTGATACTTAATCTTTTGCTGTAACTTTTCACATGGCATTTCTTCATGTTTAGCTTTCTCAAGACCTGTCATTATTTGCAGAAATCTATTTGCAGGACGTGGAGAGTGTGTCTTAGTTCTCATCGTGCTCTCAGATGTTTTTCCTTTTTTATTTTTAAAATAACTTTTAAACAACTGTTTAAACATCTGTTTTCAAATCAGAACTGCCAAAATTTTGGCAATTTTGCTTGTAGTTTGAGATTTAGTAATGATACTCTTGAGTGTCAATTTTAAATGGACTGTTTTAAGCCAGTTTAATCTTTTTTTGTTTTTATTTCAATGTATAATACTTTGGACAGATCACGTACATTGTTATTTTAAAATACAAATACATAATTACAAATATTTTAAAATACAATTACTTGCCAAATATTTCAGGTTAGGATGTGATACTTAGACACAATCTTAGGTTAGACAATTAGCTATTTTCCTCTGTGCAGTCAGCTGGCCCAGACAGTGCACAGAAGCGTTGGAGCAGAGTCTCCAGCCTTGGGGTATTATTTGCACGTGTAAGACCTCTATATTGCCCAGAGCTCAGGACCAGTGTTTCTTCTTAGCTTTCACAAGTACGGCTTTCTCCTCTGTAACTACATGCAGACCACGCAGGACCCGGGTCCTGGGAAAGTGTGGTGGTTCATTAGCAGATGCATTGTGCTTCGAAGCTCTTCTATAACTCGACCTCTGTTATCAGTTTGACAGATAAAAATACAGCCATAGCAAATTAATTGCTCTGAGGCAAAACATCTTGAGAAATTGGCGTATACATGACTGTCAGCAAAGTTATGCTTTCCCCCTACCTCTGTCTGTGCTGGCTACCTGCCAGGGCAGTCTTGGCGCATCCATGAATCTCCAACATGACTCGAAACACTACAAGGTGTGTAATTAATTTTCAAGATGTACAGTGTATTCAGGTTGATGCTTTTGGTTCCAATTTATAAACCACTCTGAAGGAAATCTCAGGCTTTTTTCATAACTTACTACTGAAACTAAGCCAACATCTGTCTATTCTTAAAGTTTGCTATGAATACATTCAGTAAACAGAGAAAGACTGGGAAAGAAGACCTTTTTTCCACTAAAAGAATGAACATCCGTTTGTTTCACTTGCTCTTTTCTCTTAATATAGCAGAGAATCCTTAACTTTTCTTGGTTACTCCAAATTTGTATTATGCTGTTTAATAGCTTTGTTACTTAATATAAGCACAATGGGCGTAGTAAAAGTACCTGCAGCTAAATGCTATGGGAAGTGCTAGTCTCTTCCCAGTCAGGGTTATTAGATGACTTCAGCTGTAAGACACTACTAGTCTTTTTTAATATAGGGAGTTCGCTGAAGCTCAGGTCCAGCCACTTGTTCCAGTTAAGGGGAAAAAAGGTGGTATCTTATGCTTCTGTGCAATGCTGTTTATGAAAACTACAATGCTCAGTTTCCCCTTGTGCAGAAAACTGGAAGATTTAGGTTAGAGGGACCTTGAACTCATTGGGTTCTACCTCCTGCTGAGATCAGGGTCAATGTTGAAGTTAGTTCACATTTTTGGGTCCCGTCCAGTTGGGCTTTGAAAATCTCCAAGAATGGAGATTTGTCTTTGGCCTCCTGGTCCTGCATTTAACTGCTTTTGAGGTGAGAATGCTTTTTCTTTGTATGGACCTGGAATTTCTTGTGTTGCAGCTTGTGCCTGTTACTCTTTGGCTTTTTTCTGTTTTCCCTGTAAACCCGATTCAGATAAGGGACAGTTGTAAACAGATTCCCCCAACCTTCCCATTGCCAGGCCAAGCAAATGTAGTTTCTTTAGCCTTTTCTCATGTCATGTGTTTTAGCCTCCACCCTTCTTATTTCCATGATTGCGTTTTGTCTCAGTCTCTTCAGTACTTCTTTGGCACCTTATGCAAACACCCAGACAAGTTGTTTTACCAATCAATGCTACAGGTGCTGTCTTGTTTTGCAACTCTACAGGAGGACTGCTGGGGACGTGTGCTTTAAGTTCTAGTCAAGCCTTTGTAGTGCTTCTGTTTGAGCTGCATCATAAGGGATCAAATGGTGTCTTTACATCCATCCTGAAGGGCAACGAAGCTGGTGAAGGGCCTAGAAAACAAATCATATGAAGAGCGGTTGAAGGAGCCGGGACTGTTTAGTATGAGGAAGAGGAGGCTGAGGGGAGACCTCATCACTCTCTAC
>JAOXJM010000004.1:18143428-18155644 GCA_026413425.1 Tringa solitaria
TCGATGATCCCAAGGGTCTCTTCCAACCTAAATGATTCTATGATTCTATGAAGGAAGAAGCTGTTTATGCTCACCGACTCCAAAATGCCTAAATCAGATTCAGGCAATACCAAATGAATTCGGTCATCTTTGACCGTTGATTTAGACCTTAGGAGGAAAGTGGCTTTGGTTTCTTATCCCAGGTCAGATATAATTCCAGTTTATCAGGAAGCTAGACAATTGCATTTCTAACCGTTAGGTGAAGATGTTTAGCTGGGTAAAAGATGGAGATACTTTAAGGTCTAGACTAAGGAAAAGGCTAAAGTGCAAAGCTCACATTATATTAGACACTAGAGGAATCCAGCAGTGAAAACACCACTGCCTGGTCCACCCTGTAGAAGATCTGCTATCCAGACTGCTGTATGCCAAAGCCAAATCTATTAGCCAAATAACGCAAAGCATGCCAAATAAATAAGGAACTAACAAAGTGCGTTCATTGCCTACTTTGAAAAGGTTGAAGACAGCAAATGGGGATTTTTCAGTTTCATAAATGAATTAATCTACAATAGGCATTATGTAGGCTCTTCTGTGTGGTTTTGTTTGTTGTTGTTGTTTTTTTTTAATCTGGAAATCTTGTTCTGGCTTTAATTATTTGTTTAATTTATATGAAAGATACCTTTCACTAGGGATTCGGTGGCCTCACTGTGTGTAGTAGATATGCTCTGGGAAGTATAGATTTGTTAAGATGTTGTGTATATGTTTGTTTATATGGATCTGAATTTATGAGTTTGTAAAGGAAACCAACAGTATGCCTTTATTTCTTTCTACAGCAATAGATGTTCTTCATCAACTAGGACTTGTGAAAGATGTTCAACAGCCCTCAGAGACGACGGTGCCCTCAACATCATCTCTGTTACCTCAGGGTGTTCGCCTAACTGTATCAGGAGTTGTACTAACTAGTGATGCCCATATTGAGTCCCCCGTCATTCAAGTCATACCATCAAGTCTAGGGCATCAGTTCACCATATTGGTTGGGTTATACTCTTACAGAGTAAATAATGCTTTCCTTTTCAGTATTAGGAACAAAAGTAGACTGCAGTTTGGTGTCCAGCTGCTACCGAGAAAGGTAGTGGTGTACACTGGAGGGAAGCAGTCTGTGTACTTTGATTATAGTGTTCATAATGAACAATGGCATTCATTTGCCATTGATATTAGAGACAAGACAGTCTCAATATTTGCTGAGTGTGGAAAGAAGTACTATAGCAGGGAAGTACTTTCTGAATTGGAGACGTTTGATTTGGATGGTTTATTTACCCTGGGAAGGATGAACTCTCACTCTGTCAGCTTTGAAGGAGTTATATGTCAGCTAGATATTATTCCCTCTGCGGAAGCCTCTGCAAATTATTGTAAATATGTGAAACAGCAATGTCGCCAGGCTGAAACGTATCGATCTGTGCTAGGAGCTCCACGTGTTGCAGATGGGCTGGATGAGAAAAACCAGTCAGAAGGTATATCAGTTTATAGAGAGAAGGAAGCATCAAACACTCCTGTTACTGGTGTTCCTCAGATTCACTTTCTACCAGAGTACTTTGAGTCAAGAAATGTCTCTGCATCAGAGTTTGCAGAGGCCAAACCTGTGTTGCTGGAAGCTTGGCCTGAAACAGAACTCCAGGAGAATGTCAGTCTGCCCCTTCATCAGCAGGAGATGAGCAAAAAAAGAAACATCACTAAAAACCCTCCAGGATCATATCCAAATGCTTTAAATAATACCACAGAAGATGTAGGCAGACAAAATGAGCCTTCTCTGATCTCCCCTGTAAAACAGAGTAAAACTAAAAGCAAGGGAATGGACGAAGAAAAACAGCATTTAGATGAACTAAACAAAAAGCAGCAAATCTTCAACACAACCCTGTACAGCTTGCCTACTGACCTCTCTCTTGATAATCGACTCAGTCCAGGGCAGGAAGCAGCATTTGATGTGGATGAGACTTACCACATGGAAAATAGTTATGAAATTGGTATTGATAATTATGCTTATGACTATGAAGATCTTGACAAAATGTTTGAAATGGGAAGTGTCAGAGGTCCAAAGGGGGAAGCTGGACCTCCTGTAAGTTATCTTTACTACTCTTTTTACTGTAATGCAGCAACATACATTTAACAGAGGCTTCAAAAGAAACCTCACAAAGCATGCCTAAGCTGTGACTGCAGCTTCTCCCGGCTCTACTGTACAAATGTTTGTCTGCCTTAAGTATGCCACTTTCCCGCGTGTGATTTTGGTGTAAGTGGTGTATATTTTTATTTATTGGCAGAATACAAAGATATTAAAGACATTCACATTCTGGTGAAGTGGTAGGCAACCCAGGCTTCTTTAAAATTTGAAATGCAGCCAGATGCTTTTAACTGCTAATTATGGAGACTGCTCACTTAATAAAATTACAGGATAAATTCATACAGTACACAAATGTAGACACTGATCCATGAAAAGAATAACCAGGCTGTTTGGAAAACTGACAAGAGTTTTCTCCCTTGAGCAATGCTATCAAAATTCATAATTGTAGGAGACGAGTTGCAGAATCTAGATTGGTAAAGCTATTTGTAACCCAAGGTTATGGGGTCATGCAAACCTGCATGTAAAATGATTTTTAAAACGGTCTTACAAGATTTTGTGGCATTTTTTCAGTTCCACGAGGTCACTGAGCCATGGAACAGTTGCAAATGCACAGTAGTGCTTTCAATAGAAACCCATTTGTCCTTTCTTACTGTGTGCACAAGGCAGGACTTATAAACTTTTTAATGTATAAACACAGAAGCAATATATGTGAAGATAGAGACAAGAAAGAACAGCAGCTCCTGCTTAGCCTTGGAAATATGATAGTGCTTGTTTGAGTTTTTGGATAAAGTTTTTAAACCATAGCATACAGTAGGTAATTCTACTTGTCTTTTTTTTTTTTTTTTGGAGGGTGTAGTGTGCATTTGTGTGGTTATTACTGGAAAGCAATTTGATATATGTTAAGTACCTCCTAATATATATTTGAATGTGTCCATAGTTTTACTGTGTGTATTCTTTCAGCACTGAAATATTTTTTCTTAAGGTCGTTAGCAACTGAAAACCTATCTAAAAGTTCAATTTTTACCCTAAACAGGATTTAGATGCAAAAGGATGGTTACACAATTGAAAAATGTGTTATCAAGTAATTCACGTTAGTTCAGGGGTGCTTTTGCTTAATCTTTTTTGAATGTGAAGTCAATCTTTTTTTGTCCCTTACGATAGTATTTATGGGAACATATCATTGAGTATGTAGCTGTCATCAACATGAGGTTAATGCCCGTTTTTGGAGCTTGGGACGTTTAATAACTCCTAATAGAAGCTTTTAATTTTAGCACGTATCTTGTACATTCTGATTTCAATCTGTTACAGTCAAGAAAGTTAAATCCATTCTTTTTTACATGGCACAGAAATGGCTGCTGGTAATGCTGTTGCTTGTTTGCATTACTAAGAAACTCCAAGCAAATGCTCTGTTGTTTGGTTTTTTTGGTTTTTTTTTTTTTTTTTTCTATGCAGACACGATACATACAGCATCGAAGATGACAGTTGACTTGGAGAGTTCAAAGATGTCTATAGTATCATTTTCTATGCCTCTCTTAGAGACTGGGGACACAGAAGATTGTCTCATCTAGGAAGGCTCTGACAGAGCAGACCTTGCATTTGATGTAGTCTGTAGCAATGAATATGGTGCATTTGTGCTGCAGTGTTTTGCTGGGTCAGGATTTAAATAACGTGCCCAAGGTCTTAGAGATCTGTGGCAGAGCTGGGAGATTAACTTAGACCTTTGTGGGGACTAGTTTGGCTGAAGGGGCCAGCAGCACCCGCTGGAACAGAGGCAAAGCTAAAGCATCGTGCTGCCAGAGAGGTGGGATGCCAAAGGGAGAAGAGGCCTCTGCATGGCCTTGCCCACACAAGCTTTTGTAAGTAATTGTGCTCCATGGAGGTTGCGTGGCACAGTACCTGCCACTGTTGCTGGCCTCAGGCTTGAAGAGGTGATCTTTGCTTTTTCAGTCTAGCACACCCATGTAGAGAAGGCCAGAGATAATCCAGCGTTTATATGTGTGACTAACACTTTAATACATACCATACCACTACCCACAGAGTCTTATCAATGGGGAGCATAAAAAAAGCAACACTGTGGAACTTACAAACGTGCCTTGCAGCAAAAAAATCCTGATGCGGCATGAACTGCCCCCCCCCCCTTTTTTTTTTTTTTTTAGTTCTTTCATTATATTGTGGTTGGTTTGAATCTTCTTTCAAGATTTCAACACAGAAATAACGTTGGTTGTATTGGAGTTGACAGGCAAGAACTAGCTTTTGTGGTTCTTACACTACTCAGCTTCGTTTCAGCTTTTAATCATCAACCAGAACTGATTCTTGCTTTTTATAATTAGGCCCCTTGTATTCCATGATCCCACAGCTGTGGAATTCACCCACTGCTGCAAAGCAGGGCTCCAGAATTCAGGCTTTCATTTATGGATAGCATATGAAAAAGAGCACCTATTTCTTCAAAATTACTAAGGCCCCTGATCAAAATTCTAGTAGTTGCAATGACCAGAATCCCCTACAAAAATAGGGAGCGCATTTAAAGTGGAACAGTGTGGTCTCCTGAACCTCTAATTTAGAGGGAAAGCCGCCCCATTCAGCTGACGAGCCACTCCTTTTTGTGTTGCAGAGGCTGTTGGCACTGTGTAAAGTTTAACAACAAATCAGTGAATCTGGTGTGTATTTTTAACTGCTTAACTTTCAAACTGATACTCAGCATTACACAGTCCTAAAGCAGTTCACAGTAACATGATGCATAGTCCCATACCAGTAGAAAAAAAGGGCTGATGTGAGCTGAAAAGGTGATTTAGGTTACTTGCAGGTAGATGATTGCATCTGCAGGCCTATCTGCACAAGATTTGACTTTCCATGAGAAATGAGCTAGGAATTAGTTTTCTCTATCGGAAAAGCTTTCTGGATTATGAAGACAGCCAGGAAGAGAAATAAAAGAAGACCAGAAGGTGGTGTTCCTTAGTTGGTGAGGAGAAGCAAGCTGGAGATACTGCCAGGAGGAAGTGGAAATGCAAGCCCTGCATTAGGCTGAATTGAGTCCTAGATGAGATGCTCTTCATCCAACCCAGAGGTGTGAGAGTGAGAACCCTGAGAGAGGGCACTTCAGAGATCCTAAATGTGGTGTGAAGTAAACAGCACTAATCTTAGCTTATTTTACTTATCCTTTCAGACTTTAGCTTACTTCACTCCTAGCTTATTTCTCAGCCGAACAGAATTGCTTGCTGAGGCTCTCCCTGGCCCCAGGGGATATACTGGGCAGTTAGTGATTTTCATGCATTTTAGCTCTGCAGGTAACCCTCACCTTTCCCTGCCCAGGCTGAGAAATCTCTCTTGGTATCTGCTGATTCAGATATAAACTTAAGATTATAGCTGTTTTATTTTTAGGAGCAAAAAGATAACATTAGTCTTAAATATGTAAACATTTCATTTAATTATCGTGAAACTGATGCAGTTCCCCTATGTTCTGCACAACAGTATTGAAAGGCTTTCATCCATAACCCAAAGACATATATATATTACTCTGATGTTGATGACATCGCTTTGGCTGTTGTAGGAATTCTTGACAGAGAAAGGGAAAGACTTCCACCGCTGTAAAGAAAGGAGGTTAATCATACACAAGTGACTACCTGCTCTAGGGCATTTGGAAAAAGAAGCGTGCATTTTCTTTTTATCATTTCCAGTGAAATGCAAATAAGCAAGAAGGAAAACTAGGTGGATATTCATCTTTGGTACAATCTTTGTTGCTCAATAATTAAATTAATTTCTGTATGAAGTAATATGCTTTTAAAAGATAGACGGAGCGTGCTGGGAGTAGGTAGAAGAATTCTGAGTGACAGAATCAGAATTTCAGATGGTCTAAAACCGATGGGATGAAACTTAGTGCAGTAGAACAGAAATTAAAAGTACAAATAGAGGGTGGAGGAGTGATTGTTTAGGTAGTCAGTGAGGGTGACACAGTGATGTTTTATAGTCCAGTAGGGAATAAATGCATCTTACCACTGTGATGTTTGATACGTTACCAGGAGTGGTGAGTATCAGAGACAGGCTATTTTTCTCCTGGTTTGGGTATGCTGAGGCTGCAGTTGGGAGCAGTGTCCTCAGTTGTGGATGATGAGCTTTAAAAAGGATGCAGACAGACTGGAAGGAATGCAGAAGGTTGCACTGATGGTGGTGCAGTTATAGAAAATACGGTTCTGTGCAAAGGTTTAGTAATGACAGGGAAAAATGTTATAGTTTTGCAAAGGGTGATTTCATAAATATACTTTTTTACCTGTTTACAGAAAGTATGGCAAGACAGAGCAGGAAATTTTAGCTGGGACTTAAGGAAAACATAGCTAATCAGAGTGATACCTGCAGAATAGAACAAGAGATATTAGCAATGTTAAAAGTGGAATTTCCTTTCGTGGAGAGTTTTTTAGAAGAGGTTTGGAGCCTGATGTTTCTGTTTACTTCCCTGCTGTGTTTCAGGTGTTTTGGTCATGATGTGCAGAAATGCTCATGGGGTTTTTGTTTTGCTGAAGGATTACCTGCCTTAAGTATTTGGTGGATCAAGCATTCAACTCATATGTTTCTTTAATTTAGTCTTTTTAAAAAGTGCTTGAGGCGAACTGAGGTTGAGTGGTTGGGATGTAGTCAAATGGCTTTTAAAGAGAGACTTCAGTGAATATAATTTAGGTATCGAACGGCAACAGGATCAGCATACGCCTGTGCAGAAGTTTTAACTACTTAATGCAGAATTTACCACTATGCATCTTAAATCTCAGGGGCTTATTGTGTGTAAATGAAATGCTTCCTATTACTCCTGGTGTAGGGCAAGTCTAAAACACATGCATCCATAGAAGAGCTTCAGTTTCCCTTTGTAGGCTTAGGAAATTTTTCTAAGAAAAATGCATCTCTTAACTTACAATTTGAAAGGAGGTATTAGAAAGCATCTTACTTCAGCAGTGGCAGGGTGGGAACTCTCTGTGCCATTTTGGATACATTTTTGGGCCTGGACAAGAATCCCAGGACAAGACCTTTCCATATATCTGTTTGCTACACTTCTGTTTTGTTATTAAATGCAGGGTCTTTCTACTTTAGAAAAATATGAGGATGCTAGTGAGCATTTATGCAATCAGGGTGAATAGTGAACCTCATATGCTAAAAATATGACATGTTATGGTTTAACTTAAAGACCAGGACTGTTGCACAGCTTTGTGTTTTCTGAAATACACAGAGGGAAGAGCAGAGTGTGGGTTTCAGCGTAACTTAATGCAGTATGCACAGGCATACAGAAATTCCCAACTATAAACAGGCAGTTGGACTGCAATTAGACTCCTAAGATTATTATGATTAATTGGAGAGGAAAAACTTTTTTTTTTCCTTAGAATAACAGTGTTTTTCCCAGATTTGTCCAAAGCAGTCTGTATTTAGGCCAAATAAATGTAATTGGCTTGACAATGCCTTAAGTCCATAATCAGCACTATCTTCTCTGCCAGTGACAACATCTTCCCAATGAAAAAGAAATATCACTTCCACAAAACTTTAGGTGTTTAAAAATGCAACTTTTGTCTTAATAAAATTATTAGTTTGTTGCTAATAAAACCCCAAAGGGTGTTTGTGGTGTGTGTGGTGTGTTTTCCCCTCTTTTTTTTTTTTTTTTTTTTCCCCTTTTTTGCAGAGCCTGTAAGTTCACTGTTTCAGCCACCGTAGTAGTCCTTCTGATTTCCCTGGTGTCCCTTCCAGCTTTCAGTAGTTTTGTTTGGTGATGGGCAGTGTGGTACTCAATGTTTTGCCTAAGCGCCTCAGCTGAGAGGCTGTAGTATACACAGAACACAGGAGGGCGAGAAAGCCTGGGTGAAAAGAGCAAGTTGAGCCCCTTCCTGCTATCATCAACTGACCTTCATGAGGTCTGACTTTCTTGATGCCCTTCTTCCCTTATGGCGGGAGGACTTGGTTTCTGTTAAAGCTGAGACTTGCCTTCCTGGCATCTGAATGGGGGCTGAATTCACCCTTAAGAATAGCCCATGGGCCCATGGACTCCTTGGGACTCAAGTGTGATAGATTAAATATAATATAAATTAGTGCAAATTTTAATCTAGAGCTCTCATTCGTATTTGAGTAAAACGAAGTAGATCCTGGGGTTTTGAATGTGAACGGCAATCACATACAGAAAAAGAAAGGTTTCTGTGGTCAAAGCAACTAGATATACAAAGGGTGGTATACTGTCTAATATTCTTACAGTGACCGATAATCTTTTTTGTTTTGCAACAGATACACCTGGTTCTATACTAGCATTTTTTAAAAATCTACGTTCTCTTTAGAGAGAATAGTATTCATTATATACAAGCATGCTTCTGTTTCTTACTGGAAGCTTTTAATAGGAACCTGAACAATCATTTGTCTTTGTTTATATTCTTCTATTTCATGTCTGTCTTTTCTGTGAGGTGGTATCTCATTTTTTTTTCCAGAGTTACTCCTGACTTACCTAAAATGTGTTTGGCATGCCAGCATGCTTATTAAAAGGGCTTAATTATTCTCTGTTCTTTGTTTTGAAATACACTGCAGTTTCTTGTTCCTAATCCTTGAATCCTCTTCCTTTAAGACAAATACACTTAAGTAAAAGTTACTATCTGTTTTTTTAGCTCCAATTCCTCTGACATAAGACACTTTCTAAATACAAATCTGATTTGGAGCCAGATTAAAAACACATATGCTTGTAGTTGGGGAATTTGTTTTCAAGTTGAGAAGGTCTGCATGAGCAGAAAGTCATCAGTTAGAAAAACTGGTGTCTTTCAGACTTGTGATACTTTCCTTGTGTTGGGTTTTAGTCTTAATTTTTGATTTTCTATCACCAGGGTCCTCCAGGTCCTCCAGGTTTACCTGGTCCATCAGGAAAGAGAGGTCCACGGGTGAGTAAAACAGCTGTGTTCTTCTGTAGCTCTAGCCAGGTCACTAATAATCAAACTGGAGTTTGCATCATTTTCTTTTTTCAACTTTATTCATATGTGTGGTGATTATGGAAGTGTATGATTCTTAACATTTGGCAGACAGGTTAAAGTTAGGCAAAGCAAATAGGTGGTTTTTTTTGTTTGTTTTTTTTTTTTTTCTGCTGTGAGCCTCCAGCATAGTTAATTCTGTGTATGGGTGCATACACAGAACGTTGTTATATTTGTACCCAGCTTTTGCTGCTCACAATATTAACTTTTAGTTTTTCCATGCTGCTCCCATCTGCTGCAATGTAAGGTCACGTTCATTTGTTTATGGAATGAGGGGGAGTGAGCAGTGCACGGCTAGGGCCACAGAAAAGCAGGCAGTGGTTACAAAATTAACCACTGCAAGACATAGGGGGGGAAAAATCACTCCCAGAAATCTGTTTTAGTCTCTTGTGTTACAGCAGCTTGATAAAAGGGGTGATACATATCTGAGTAATTCGCCCAAGAAATGAGCTACAGTAGGAAATGTTGATTTCTTTTGTGTGACTGGGCGCACCCCAACGTGCGTGGGGACACAGCACTGGCTTTGCTGCAGTGAGCAGAAACCCCCACCCCAGCTGCCAAGACCACATGGGGAGAAGCCTGTGCCACTGCAAGGAGCAGCTGTTGGGGCAAAATCTGTGTTTGAAAAATTGTATAAAAAAATATATTCCTGAGGAGTCCCTGAGGTCGTGGTTCATTTGGGGGGTTTTAGGGGAAGGGCAGCTGGAGGGAACAGGTGAGGATTTGTTGTGTAGATGGTTTCTGGCCGTGGTATTTGGGAATGTGAGTGTTTATGGCTTGAGTGCACTCATCTAGGCAAATCACAAGTGGGAGATAAGGGAGTAGTTATATGAAGGCTCAGCAGATCTGTCGGAGGAGTTTTGACTCAGCCTTCAAGGAACGTTTAAACAAGCTGCTGCTCAATAGTGTGTTGAACATCCTGTGATTTGCTGGCTTTCAAAACTTGGTCTGACTGGGTAGGAAAGTACACTGGTCAAAGGGGCCAAAACCCAAACTGATGCTTGAGAGAAGTTAGAGGCAAGGAAGTAGACAAGACACATTTAAAAGTACAAAATATAAAGCATTCCTTCAAATCTTTATCTTCCTGGCTTCTTGGATCATTTTTTCAAATTCTCGTTCTACGTAAGAGCTGACTACTCTTTACAACTCATCTTTTTATGTTGCATGGTGTCTCTGTCAAGGACATATCTGGCATCAGAGGCGGGATCCCACATATCCAAGTAGATCCTCACAATGAGGAAGTTGTCCTTGGTTTAGAGAAGGCTGCCCATACGTGTAAAGCTGTGCTTGTTGGTGAGATCTGTCTTGCTCGGTTCTTGTTTGCTTGGGTTTCTTTTCTATAGATCTGTTTTTCCAGCTATAGAGTACTTAAGTGCTCGATCATGTGAGTTTTCTGGATTAATTATTGAGTAGGACATGATTTCTAATCTGAAGAGACAGTTTACAGTAGGGTGCCTGGAAAAGCATGGAAGTGGCTGAAATGAATATTTACCAGTAGTTCTGAGTTTAAAATCATGTTTATATGGGCCAAGAAAGTCTATAAAACTATTTGATCAAAGAAGCAAATGTTTTTGAAATGTCAGTGCTCTTTAGTTTGTACAACACTGGTAAATTCAAGCAAGTACACCTAGTGAAGACACATGGTATGATAGAGGAGGTTTTTTTAGCCAAAAAAAGCACATAAAACCTTGTTGATACAAAGTTCATGTCCATATTTACCAGTCTGCCCTGTGACTTCTGTCTTTCTCATGTGAGCTGCCATTTGTGATGCTGAAATGTGACTCGGGATGTCAAAGGGAAGCAGCAGAGTGCAGAGCCACATTGCCTGGGCCTTCTTCAGGGTCTCTTGGCAGCCCAAACCTGATCCTGGCAAAGATTCACATGGATTGGACACTTTGGGCAGGGTATCAATGCCTGATTAATGGCTAGAGATTTCCATTAAAAACTGATTTTGATCTCTGTAATTCTATGATAGAGAAGTCCATATCTGACAATTAATGTTTTCTAAGTGCCTTGGTTTGTTCTGAGTTTCTCAATAATGAAGTTTCAGCAATTTCAGAACTAGTCAGTGATGAGATGAAATGCCTCTCATTTCACGAGGATACTCTTGCACTTCTGTGTTGCAGTACTATGCCCCAAGATAATAACATTGCAAGCAGCAAAAGCTTGGAGCCACTTCAGCACTGCAGCTATGTTGACACTTTCTGTTTGTTTCCTTTCTCCTAAGTCCCTGAGAGCGCCTCCAAAATTGCCAGTGTGGAAATTAATCTCTCAAACAGCACATGGGATTAGCATTTCTGTGGAGTTATGTCAACATTGTCATTAGTGAGAGGGAGCACTTAACAGATACAGATTTCAGTGTTAGTGCAGCTGAAAAGGATTCTTATTATTTTTGGTATTTGGATCAATTGTTTGGGTGGAATTTTGACCTTAGTGAATTCAACAAAAGCTTTGTTGCCAGTTTACCTGGGATAGGTCCTTCAGTGTGTGGAAGGTGAATAGCTGCTGACAGCTACTGCAACAAATATTTTCCCTAATCTGCAGTTTGTCAAGGAGTGAGTATTGCAGAGTGTATTGCAGGAACAGACTCTTTTCCTGGAATGCATAGATAGCCCTGATAGCCTATTCTGTTCCTGGAATGATTTAAGTCCAAGTCCTTTAGTAACAAGCCCATTTTCTACGCTGGCTGTGGGAGAATCAGGTTGATGAAGGGTTTTTGTCTGTGATCTGTTTAGAGAAGCTTTAAGTCATCTTTCAAGTCTGTGAGAACTGATTCACTTCCTTCTCTTTCCAGTGTATAGCTGGGTACCTCAGAATGTGATTTTTTTTATTATTTTTTTTTCTAGTTTTTATCTCTTGCCTCCAAGTTTTGTAGCTGGAGAGGAAAGTTGCAGTGACTGACTGTGTGACAAATACCTGTTAAGAATTACTTGAGAAGGCAATAAAACCTGAGATTTTTAAAAGAAAGGGAAGTACTTGACTTTTAATTTTTTAGGAAGAGGTGCATTTTTTATTTCTAGAGACTCCTTTGAAAATCTCAACCAGTGCTTCTAAAAGCAACAATGATGCAGTAAAATGATTCTCTGCAAACTGTACACACTTGTTCAGTGGAGTACTGAATAATCCCACTCCTTTTTGTTGGGGGGGGGGTGG
>JAOXJM010000004.1:18167447-18178982 GCA_026413425.1 Tringa solitaria
AGTTCTACTTTAGCAATTCAATAAAAAATTTGGTTTTAGGCATGCATTAATATAGTAAATTGGGATATTTCATATTAACTGGTTTGTCCAAGATCAGCTCCTGGCTATCTGTTACAGATTTTTATTTTTTTTTCCCCAATGGCAATGCAGACCTTAAATCCTATCCTTAAGACCTATCCTTAAATACAGGATAACGTATATAAGTTATTTAGATTTAAGCTACAGGAGAGGACTGAAGCTAGAATACATTATAATTTTGCAAACTGGCAATGCCCCATATGTGATTAGCAGAATGAAAGGACACACCTGCTGTGTCGTGTTTTGAGAAAGTGAGGCCTTTGGGTTTCTTAACGAGTACATCTCTTTTGGATCAAGATTTCTTAAGCAAGCCTATAATAGCAAAATTGCAAATTTTGAAGCCTTACAGAGGTCATTCTATCATCTAAAATTATCATCAACCAAAATCATTCCATCTTCTAATTTTTTATGGTAATAAAATTAATTTCATGCAGAAATACTCTTGTGGTCATGCAGAAGCTTATCCAAAACTTTGGGATACCTGATATTCTGAAGCCAGTTGCAGAATTCCTTCTTATTACAGTGGGTCTCAAGTCCCTACTGACTAATGAGTGTCATCATGCTGTAAGGCAGCCAGATGTTTGACATCAGCCAAGACACTCCCACTATTCAGTCGTGTCTTTGAGGCCAATTTTATGATAGATTTCTATCCAGAATAAGGATTGTTTTGGTCTTTCTCTTTCAAGCTGCAGCTTTTGGAGCTTGCGTATTCCCAGTACCTCTTGCAAGGGATGTGGAGACCAGACACTTGGCTTCTGCATCAATCGTGCAACTGTTACAGCCTCCCTTTTAGGCAATCTTGTCTGAGTATGTTTAGTACAATGTAAAGACATCCAAGAAGGTTCCCCTTTCAAGTGTACTGATTAAGATGGCAGGTTCCAGCTCTATTTTTAATTATTTAAGAATTCTTTCTTTCTTTTTTTAAGAGCTAAAATATGCATGAAATGGTCAATGCACAGGGAGTAAATTTTGACGATTTTGTGATCCCAGCACCACAGGGAAGATTATTGGGATGAGGAACGGGCTTTTCTCCATGCTGTTATGAATTTCATAATATAAGGGCTGGAATTTGTTCTATGTTAATTTTTTAGAAAAGATATCGTGTTTCCTGGTAGGTCTGTCTGTCTTGAGAGTGTCCTTGAATAGTATGGGATGACCCTCTACTTACACCCATCCTGAACTGCCTTGTACAGAAAGGGCATCGTGACAAGGGTTTGGAATGGGGAAGTACACTGTACTGAATTCAGTTCCTCAGTTTCAGCAATAACTGGCAACAGCATCCCATGTACTCATTTGTTTAAAAGAATACAAGTCTGGAAATGTCTTAAAGCATGCTGAAATCTTGAACTGTCTAAGCTGCCATGAAGATTTCTTACTCCTTTTCCTTTAACTCAGCTTTCACGTGAGCTGCTAAATGTAAACCACACTAATGCTGCAGGCAAACAAGTTTGGATAACTTTTTTTCTTGATAAATGGAGATTGGAGTAGGAAAAAACACACTTTGTGTGTTTAACTGTATTTATCACATATCTGTTTCTTTACCTGCAGGGTCTTAAGGGTTATTTGGGACTGCGAGGGCCACGGGGTGAGCAGGTAAGTGATGAAGGAACAGTATATCATACTCTACAGAGGAACAACTAAGGATAGAAGAATGCCTAACCCAGTATAAGTGTTCAATATAAGCAATCAGTGTAAATTACTGACTGCTTAAGGAAATACTTGATAGTTCTTGACCAAGAACTCAGATTATTTAGCAATCATTATTTAGCAATCAGTGTGGTAAAAAAAGATCTAAATGAAATGTAAAAGACGAGCTTGTTTTTCTTCAGCTACCACACTGGCTTGGTAGAGGTTGGTGTAAAATTCTTGTTAGAGGCACAGTTCAGATTTTCTCAAAACCTCTACTGATTTAATGCATTTTAAATCTCCTGACATGTAGAAAACAAAATGGTTATTTAGTGCTTTTTCTTACTTCCATGTCACTTCAAGAAGCAATCAGAATGTAAATTTCAAAGACATACAATTGCTGATGTGTCTTGTTGGAATTAATGAGGCCCCTAATGGCAGAGCAGATGGAAGCATGAGTCTCCTTTTGGATGACACTGAAAGGGAAATGATTATAATAGATGATAGACATCCAAAGGGAGGTGAAAACTCAGGAGCATTATCCCTGACTTTAATGAGTTTTATACCCAAATCTTAACTGAATGAGTAATGATTTTTATTATAGGCTCATAAGCACTTTTCTGTGAAGACTGTAATTCAGCGGTGAGATAGAGACAGCTGGTGAAAAAAACTAATTCTTAACATCAGGAAAAGAATGTATCAATCTTTGAAGAAGTTGCAGGTGAAGAGTAATCAGTTAGTTGCTGTGCAGGGGTAAAAGCGAAGCTTGCACTGAAAAGTAATTCTGCTCATTATTCATGCAATCAAGCATGTAACTTCCTTTGAAGGCAATTCATGTTCAAGAATGTGAAAACTGGTGATGTGCAACTGTTTGATATTTCAGTGTTCTCATACTGGTGCTGTAAATATTTTCTTTCATTATTATCACTTAGAAAATACGCTTACATAACTTTTAAGAGAACACTTTGCATGAAAGAGTTTTATTTTGCACATAGGTCTTACTGCTGGTATTTTCAGGCCTGGCTGGTGAAGGTGATGAGTTAGACCTGTTTCTCATCATCTGTAGCATCTACCTGTGTTGTAGTTTTTAGAAGCTTGTACAGCGAGGACAGACATTCCTCCTGAATTTATGAATTGTGGAACTCCTCGAAAAAGCTAGTAACAAAGGAAAAGTTTTAAAAGATAAATTTTAAATGCAATAATTATCCTGCTTTTTTTAGTTTTTTTTCATATATGCGTATTTTGAGGTACAGCTGAGCCAAAATAGGAGACCATGGGTCCTAGTTTCATGACAGAACATCTGTAAGAAGACGAATCACTACCAGTTGAAAGCAGGTGACAGACTCATCTCAATGGCAGCTCATTTAAATGAAAAATACTGCAACCCCTTTTTGCATCTGCATTTCCGAGTTCTGCTTCCTAAGACTGCTGTTTCACCATAAATCAGCTGTGAACAGCTCAGAGAGCAAGTCCTGATCCATTGCTCTGGTGATACTGATGTATGACAGTAAGTGAAAGGGTCAGGCTGGAAGAGTGTCCAGTTTATGGACTTGGCTTGTTTTAAACAAAATTAACGGAACAGAAGTAGGTGGAACTTTCTATGTCTCGGCAATTGGTCCATGGCATTTGGCCTCATTTCAGAAAAGAATATTTTTCTGAAAATGAAGAGTCAGGTGTGCAGATGCTAAGTACAACAACAAAATTGACTTTTGGATTTATTAGGAGGAATATGATAGAGAGAGGTTCAATATGTTCATGACTAATCCAATGCTATATTGACCTGATTGTGGAAGAAACAAAAAAAAAATTGACTTTGTAAGGACACAAGTAGTATTCTTTAATAAAACACTTAACACATTTGTTCAAATACAGCTAAGACCATTGCAGTTACTTCATTACAAGGACCTGTCTCCTGTAGTCCTCCTCAATTACTTTTTATAAATAGCATCTATGTTTTTATTATGGAAATAATAAAAAATGCTGATTTCACAAAAACTTAGACTCTTCTTGTAATGCTTTTTAAAGGATATGTAACTGAAATTGGTGGTTACTTATGTAAGATGAGTAAATTTTAGGGTGTTGCTGTGTTGCTTGCTCAAAAAGCAGTTTTTTCATGAGCTTACACTGTGTTATGACTAAATGTTAAAAGAGTCACATTTATCAAAAAATGAACCAAATAAACTTCAAAATATGACATTAAATCTGTTTGTTGTTTTTTCCTTTTTTTTTTCTTTTTCTTATTTTTTCCACCTCTTTTTCCACTTAGGGAATTCCAGGAATGGCTGGCAATATTGGGGCAGTTGGTTACCCTGGCAGGCAGGTGCAGTAACTATAGTAATGTCTTTGCGGTTTGGGGTATTTTCTTGTTTGTTCTTTTCAAAAGTACCATATCTAACTCTTTTGGAACTACTAATAGTATAAATATATTTATTTACATCCTGTCATTTATCCTTGAAGCAAATCTCTCACCAGGTAGCACCTTTTACATAATGTGGAGTCTTGTGATTTTTAAACTTGGATGGGTTAGATGCATTAGTGCTGTACCTTTCTGGAATACATAAATGACATTACCAAAGTACTGAACATCTGAACGCTTTACGCTCCTTCATAAACCTCTTGTGGTTCTATGTGGTTTATCTTCTTCATATTTCAAGTCCAGAAGCAATAGGAAACTGCCTGTTGTAGTACAGTTCCTCCCGGTTTTCACCAACGTATTTACTTCATTGCTGAAACTATTTCTTCAGCCGTTTAGAGAAATAAAACATTAAAAGATTGCTTTGGGGTTTTTTTTACCCCTTCAGATATCTGAGAAGGAGAAATAAAGCCAGAAAGCAGCTTTCTATAAACACAAGTATTTATATAAATATTTATTTTATTTTTTTTAGTTAACTTGTAAGCCAGCAGATACCTCACTCCAGTAATACAAATAAGGCATAAAGTAGAAATATTTATTATTTTTCCCATATGAATGTATACAAGCCAAATTCAACAACTGACTTTGTAGTTTTATGTCTGCTTAAAGGATGAATTTCACCAATACTTCAGTGTTTTATCGGGTTGGATTTGTAATGGATGTATATTTTAAAATTCTGTTACGATATTTTATATGGTAATGGCTGATAACATGTTTGTGTTGAATCACATAAGATGTTTAGAGCATTTGGACTGCTGTTCTGACATTAGCTTGAAAATAATTGGAAAGGTGCCCAAATACAAAAGCTTGTGAAAAATCCTGTGAAATTACATCACTATAATGCCAGATCACTTGGTCTGGAAAAAAATGTTCTCCCAGAAGAAATAATTTTAATGTAAAGGAAATTTCAGTCTAAGTTTCAGCCATGAATTAATGGGAGATCTTTCTGAACATGGTCTCAGGGGACTGCTTGATGACACCCCCTAATAATTTTGAGAATGTATTGCCAGTTTGCAGTTAACAAATGCTGTTACTGTTATTTTAAATAGAACATATCTAGTTATTTAAAATGAAGTACAACTCATGTCTTTTTGTAATAGGGCTTAGCTGGACCAGAAGGTAATCCAGGTCCTAAAGGTGTACGAGTAAGTAAACATTTTAAGCTTTTTGCCATGCATGTCTTTTTTTACCCACACAGTACATAAGAAAGAGGATAAGGAATTTCATTCAGCTCTGCCAGTTGCATGCCCACTGAACCACTCTGTCTTTACAAAACCTACAAATGAGAAAACATAGTGTTTCTTTCAAAATACATGTAAGGATGTAAATTTATCTTTCCGTGGTGAGGAGCATAGAGCAATCTTTCATTGCTGTCCTTCCTCTCACTCAGAATGCACACAAGAGAAGGAAAGCAATACTGAGTGGGGGTGTGTGAGAGCTGGGAGTGAAGAGGAGCGGACATTTCCTGCCCGAAGCATTATTTCCATAATGGAAGCTGTCAAGACGGCATTATCTGGCATTTGCAATCTGTAACAGCTACAGAAGTTGATAAAGGGAAACGGTCTTGTCACATAAAAACCATAAAAGTGACCTTGAGGTTTTAGATTGGTTCAGTTGTAGTCACATATATCCCAGGGACTGAAGGCTCTAAATGTTCTGCTGATTTAAGGCTTGCTTTTGATAATTCTTGGAAGTAAAACAGGTTAACTTTTTTTCTGTTTTTTTTGTTTGTTTGTTTTGTATTTTTTTAATAAGCACATATGCATGCTTACACATGCTTATGTGTGCATAACTATTCTTTTAGACTGACTCTTGCTGTCAAGCGATAGACACGCGTTTCTAGAAACTAGCATGTTTCTGGTTGCACCTAGGATTTGAAGGAGCCTTATGCTAGGTGTTTTCAGGCCCTCAACTCATGTTGTACAGGTTGCTGAGCAGTGTGCTGTGTTGTCAAGTATCTATTAAAATAATCTTAATGTGTTGCTAGATTTGCTTCTGTCCTGTTTTTCAAATGTAGTTACTAAAAGCATTTTCCTGCAGCAGCTTCTCAAACATATGTCTGTTTTTTTGGGATGGGTTTTTTTATGTCAATTTTCATTAGAGTGATGAGTAAAAATTAGTTTGTCAGGATCAAGTGCCAACAGATATTGCACCCTCAGGGACTGTATCTTTTACATTTCTTCAGTTTGTTCTTGCTCAGATTCTCAATGCATTTTGCCTCATTCTCCCCTTGACCAAGAAGACATTAAGTGATCCCAGTCACTTCCTGAAAAGTTACTACATCTCTGTTTACACGAAGCTAAAAATGGCCAACGTATGAGTAATTTTAGGGAAAAACACCTGTCAGGTCTTAAGGCTAAGTCCTGTATATGAATTCTACAAGCAACTTCCAATAAAAATGATGATGCACCCCTGTTGACACATACTACTGTGCCATGGGGGTGTATAGCGACATGATATGAAGTGTCTTTAGAGCTTTAAGTTTAGAACATTCCTGCAATCAAACTATACTCTGCGTCTCAGCTGTTATAAGAAACTGTGGAAGAAAGAAGTGCCTTTGTTTTCCTTAGTCTCTTTAGGTCTGGATGACAAGATGGGCACTGTCTTTCATAATTAAAAAACAAACAAAAAGACAACCATCCAAAACAAAAAACAAACAAACAAACTAAAACGAAACCAAACAAAAAACCAACCAAACAAAAAACCCCCAACCAAAAAAAAAAAATGACCCAAACCCACCAAATTGTTGCAATCAGAACACTGGAGAGAGATGAAAGCGAGGGAATTCTTTTTTAGTAATTAATAATATTTTTGTTCCAATCTCAGTTTGAATTTGGTAGTGTGGAATCCATCTCTACTACTATTTTTGTAAATTGTACTATTATTTCTGCTGAGTCAACAGCATGTTTCTGTGTCCATACAACTGATTATATGAAGGGATCTATTTCTGACTTTCTGGGTGGAGGGGGGAAGAGAAATGCATTGTGACTGAACTTTAAGAAAAACATTCTGCTTTTGACAAGGTAAACTTTCTAGGACTCCTGCAGATAGCAGTGATCACACAGTGATCCTAGTCACATTTAAATTGATTGAGCTTCGCTGGTAATTTCAAATGAGCCTGAATTTAATCCCTGGATTTTGAACCCCCAGATGGCAAATACTGAGGGACAAGCAGTGTTGGTGGAAACAGCCTTGTAATCAAGAATTGTTCTTACTTTTTTAGGGTTTCATTGGACCTCCGGGTGTGGCAGGACAGCCAGGACCTGAAGGAGAAAGGGTAGGTTTAATGGAATATTGATGAAATATTGATGTTTGGGTAGTAATGCAATATATGTTAGAATGGGGAAAAAATGTAAAAAGTATAACCATGTGAGTTTTTGTCTAAAAGCAAAACTGATGTGGAAGAAATAAAATAAATAGGTCCTGTCTAATCAATTAAATGCAGTGATGCTGAAGTTAAATGGGGAGCAACTGTAAATTATTATTTTAATTTAATCTAGACCTGCAAGTATTAAGGGTATTTTTTTTTTACCACCAAGATTCACAATGAGTATTTTTCATTGAAGCAGTTTCATTCAGTCAGTAAATAATATTCGTCAGTTTTCAGATGATCTTTGCAATAAAACCAATCATGGAAATCTTAATCTCTGTCACTCCGTGCTTGAGATTTTTCTTTGTTCCCTTGAGCACAAAGGACGTCTGGCCGTGTACTTCGATGGAAGCAGGTTATGGCCCTCCTCTTCATAATTGTACTGGTGCGGTCACAGAAAAGACAAGCAAAGTTTGTGTTTCTGCCCCCCTGTTGTAGGACATTGTCTCAATCTTTGGACAATTTTTTTTTTTTAAATGGTGCTTCTTCTCACACTGTCTTTTCCAATCAACTTGCAGTTTTAATTACTTGGATTTAAACTACTGAAGAAAAGAAAACCTACTTATGATGGGTTATTTCTTTCTCAGGGCATCCCAGGCTTCCGTGGAAAAAGAGGCCCTAAAGGGAGACAGGTAAAGCTTCTAACATTTGTTACAATGTCTGTTGCTAAGGTAAACACACCTGTAATTCACTATAACTTAAATCAACTGAAAAATGTTAGTTTTATTTTTTTCTGTAGATTTAGATTCTATTGTTTCCAGTTAGTACTTTGCAGAACTGCACATTCTGTGCAGGCTGTAACTAGTAGTTCTGAAGTGAGGAAGACTTAACATGATGAGCCTTGTGGCTGGTTACTGATACCAGTGATATGAGGGTTAAAAGATGACAGAAACACGTAAGTATATTCTGTAAAATTAGTGTTAGCACAAAGTACAGATATGATGCAAGTTTCGTAAGTTTGATTTTGGTGTTGGTTTGAATGCAAATCAGCTGCTTCTATTGTCTGCTATTTCTGGACTTTGGTAAATTAAAGCTGTCCTCTCCTTAACATATATTTCTACAGCTGAGAATAAACACAAATCTGCCAAGTATACATTATCAAGTTTTGCATATTTTCTGTGGTATATTTTCAATGCCAAGTGTTTTGTTTTCTGCTGCAATGTTATTATTTTAAGTCTTTGAAGCTATCCAGGAGTTCCCAATTTTAACTTTCTTGTGGTTTGAGATTGGAAACTGCGATAGCATGCTCCAGTTGTACACTCAGTTGTGCTCAGCAGTTCAGATGATTTTAATCTAATATGTTGAACAAGCTTGTTCAGCAGTAGTAGTGTGACTACCATCGTTTGGCCCTTGATGTATGCTATGATAGTTGTAGAGGATTCTGTTTAGTTATGTTTTGTTTTGTGTGTCATCTAACACCAACTCAAAAGGCAGTAGCCTGCAGTAGTTTTCCTTTTGATGTAAAGAAAGGCAGAGAAAACTGTCAATAAGTTGATAGAATGCTCTTTCTGAAGCTGTTTTCAAATTATTAAGGTATAAAATCAAATTAAGACTCTGGTTTTTAATTACTCAGCTAGCAGGACAGGGTGCTCCTGTGCTTGTTGACCGTATGGTAGTTGCTTATAATTTGAATCAAATGCTACTTTGTGCAGCTGAGTGTTGGGCAAGAAGGGGTCTGTGCCATCAGTACCTCACAGTAGTTGGCATCGTGTTGTGCTGGTGAGTCATGTGCAGCATTTAAGGAGAACCTGGACAGAACGCAAAGGATTTTGTTCAGTGTGGAAAAGGAAGAGGAGGTAGCAGCAGGGTAATCTGAACATACAGTTTGCATTATAAACTCATTCTCAGTGGCAGGTTTCCCCGAGGCTTCTGATTGCCAGTGTAGTAGTTTATTTCAATTGGTTACAGTTGGTGCTGTGCATACTGTGGTAAGCAGTTATTTTTCATTTGCAATAAGAGCCCAGCTTCTATCAGTGTCTGGCTATGCTCTGATAAGGACTTTTAATTCTATAAGTCAATTCAGAGATGTTTCACATAGGTGACAAAGCACCAAAAGCACCTCTGCATGGTTTCTGTGATTACCTTCATTCAATACTGATTCCTCTGTAATATTGTCATTTCCTCAATCCCAGGGTTCATCCCAAGTCCTTTCTGTGATCTATAGAGTACTTATTTGACTAAAGGCTATTCATATAGGGAACAAATCAGGAGAGCAATCACATGGGAACCTGACTTGAAGTACTTTGCTGGATCACAAGCTTAAAGAATGTGTGTTATTTTAGCTCTAGATAATGGTAGCTGTGATGACAATGTCTTTTGATGCAATGTCTTTTGATGCAGTGTCCCGGACTTAACAATGCTGGTGCTTTGTGGCAGGGCACTGTCACTAAAGGAAATGTAGCATGGGAATTGTGTAGTGCCTAAAGTCAGGCTCATCACCTTGTGTTCAGGGTGCAACATATTTTACTGGAAAAAACTTATGTCAATAATAATACTTAGAAGAAGAAAACCTGTCTGACTATCAGAGATCCTTGTGAAAGAAAGCAGATCCTAAATATGATCTCATTTTTGGAAAGTAATATTAAAATATAAGAAAAGTGGATCGTACAAGGGATTGTACACTTAAAATTCAAAATGCTCCTCCATAGAAGGTTTATTTAATAATTACTCGTATTTGTAACATCTCTGGCATATTTGAAATGGAAAAAAATATTCACTTACCAAAATCTTTATTGTGAAGATTATACAGTGAGGATTTGTTTGAATTTTAGATTAGTTTTGTGTACAATATGTTTTAAAGAAAATATTTCATAGTAAAAGTATATGTATTCAATTTCTTTCCATTGTATGCTTGTAGTATGAAATTTGGCTAGTTTTGCAGTATTTTTAGTGCATTGTCTGTCCTTTTAGTATTATGCATAGTGATTTAGATGCATAGTTTGACCACATTTAGGGGAATGTTTTTACACAGTTTTCTTCTATATGGGATTAGTTATATCAAGCAGTCAATGTCACAGAACAGACCTTGTAAGTTATAACAAGACTTCATTAATCAAGTTCATTGTAACTGTAAAAACATGCTCTGTTTTATATTAAAATTATGAATAGTTGAATAGTTGTCCTTTGTATGCTTAATAGTAATGTTAAAAGATAATACTGATATAATAATTGCAGCGTTGCACATTAGTATTATTATATTACTTCCAATTTTAGACTTTTCTGACCGTTCTCCTATGTTGCCCTTTTCCTTTAAATTTTCTACTTACTAAGGTAGTTTTACCAGCATCAATTAGAAGACACATGCTGTTGAGCATGACATTATGATGACCGTGGGTAATCTGTCCCTTTATATATCCCTGTATATAAACCATCATCTGTGGCCTGCATCTACAATCTGGTAGCTGGTAAAACTGTCCCATTACATCCTCCATTTCACTTTTGATGCCTCGTTTGTTTCTCTTAACTTTATACAGTGACAGGAATCATGAAAATATTGCGTGGTGCTGCTTCAAACTAATAGCATGAGTTTGCTATTAGCTTCATGTGGCTCTTCCAGAGAAATAGTGGTATCTTCCTGGTAATAGTATACTGATAAAAATTGATTAAAAAAAAAAAAAAAAACCACCAAAAACCACAAAACAAACAAAAAGATGTGCCTGAGTACCGATAACCAGCTTATGTTCCCCAAAGAATTATTCTGTATGTTAATGAATAAATTAATTTGTAACGCCCAATCTAATGAAGAGGCACAAGAGCTACACTGGATTACTGTATTACTGGTTGTATGTGACTGCTGCAGGAGACCCCAAGCCAGAGTGACACAAAGAGGCTCACACACCTCGAAGAAGCTCTCCACGTACTGCAGGATGTACACGCCGCAGTCGCTGAAGTTGTTCTGCTGGGGCACTTTGGGGTTGGAACCTTTCATCACCTCTTTGGAAAAGCTTCTTTTGTTGCCTTTCCTGACTTCCCATTCCACCTCTAAGTATCTAGGATAAAAGACCACGCAAATTGAAACTTTGACTTGTTTTGCAGAATTTGGGGAGAT
>JAOXJM010000004.1:18179162-18219133 GCA_026413425.1 Tringa solitaria
AAAAAAAAAACAAACCACCAAAAACCTAAAACACTTTTCCCCAGTAACTCATGTGCTTCTGCACTGGGCAACATCAGAAAAAAGAAAAACAATCTGTTTAGCCCTGAGAGAAAGCAAGAAAGGTTGTAGCCAATGAAATGGTCGATTTCCATTTCTTGTTGCTTCTCAAGAAAGAAATGGAAATTCTGCTTCAAGCTTTGATGCTTGACTGGGCCGGTCAGATTTCCTCTCTGTCCTCATAATCTAGTCTCTGAAGTCAAAACACTGATGAAATGAATGAGGCTTTCCCATGTCTTGTTTGAGTTATTGTTTCAGTCTCAAGATGCAGACTAAGGCAAGTGTTCACATTGCTAAAGACAGTGTTGTGCCAGAAAGATGAAAGGACTGATTTTTAATGAACACATGTCACAATGACATTGCAACTGTTAATATTTGAGGAAAAGTAAGGAGAGAACAAAAGACAGATGTTTAAGTGAGTGCTGCAGGTAACACAAAAAATTTTTTAAGTAAAAATACTAAACAGAAAAAGAGACTCCAAGCAAACAATTCAAGTAATACTTGTTTAATATTGCACATTAGTTGCTTTAAAGCGTTCAGTCATCTGATTTTGCCCTATGCTTACATTGGTATAGTTATATCTCTTTTGGTTATGATTTTAGTAGACAAATAAATACCATTATTCTATGCTATTCATTTGAACTATGCAGCTGAAACTTTGTGCTTCTTCCACTTGTCCATCTGTCTCCCTGATCCCTGAATCCACTTGCTGATGTCCCAATTTTAATAGCTATAAGAATTTAGAGTTCAGACCACCTTTTGTGTCTTGGACAACAAAGAACAAGCATTTTCTCTTTTGCTTTAGGGTTTTCCAGGTGACTTTGGAAATAGAGGACCCCCTGGTCCAGATGGGAATCCTGTAAGTATCAAATTGTGTGGTTTATAACCTGGTAAAATTTGTAACACTCAATATTAACTCCCTTCCAAAATGGAAGAGAGACTTTTGCCTCAAAAGCAATGTCTCGAAGTCCAGAGAAAAACTTTAGACTGTTAGTTTTCCATGGAAATTGCTAGGATAGTACTATAATAAGCAGTGGTATTAAAAAAAAAAAAGAGAGAAAAGGATGAGAAAGCTGAGAGAACACAATTTCCACTGCTGTATGTGCTGACTACCTTGAGAATCAGATGTCCTGCTGTCCTCATTGCACTATTGATGAATGTTTTGTCTTCAAAAATTCTTACATTGGCTATGACTTTTCATTGTTTATTTAAACCATTATTCTAAGATCACCTTAACAAAATGGGATTCTGCATGCATGCCAAAACCCTAGCTTTCATATGCTTATGCATTTGATAGTTGATTTCATCCTTTGAACTGTTACTGAATACAATTATGCTAGTATGTCATTTAGTGCATTATAATCAGTATGATAACAGCTCTGTCCTTGGCAGCGTGTGCAGGCTAAAGTGCTCTTGTGGTATGGTGTTCAAACTGTGGCACAGTCACGTCACTTCACTGGCTGCCCTCAAAGGAGCTTTGCTGTCGTGTTGTATTTGCAGGGAAACTCTGGCTGCAGACCCCAAACTCAGGTTTCTTTTGATATGAGAAACAAGTGAAAGGGCTTTGGGCCAGACAAGGGAACAGCAATAAGTGCTGGGTAAAAGAGCAGCTGATTTGAATCTGCTTTTATTGTTGGATGCTCCTTTAGAAACTGCTATCAGTTTGTGTCTAAAGGCTGTTCTGATGTGGACCAGAGTCAGCAACTGGGCAGAGATGGTCCCCTTTTTGAAAGCCTGTCCTCTCTTGGCACCCATCTTAGAAACTTATTTTAGAAAAGCTTACGTGAATTTTGCTGGTGGGTTATCGACATTTGGTGCCAGCATTTTGGAACATAGGAAGAAAATTATTTTGCGTTTTTGGTATTTGAGGCAAAGTTCCCCTTGTGAGAATGTCAAGTAATGTCAGTATGATGCTTTTCATCTTGAAAGCCCTCTGAGGGGTTGTAAGTGTCACCAGCTGCTTTGCAAATGATATAAAAAAGGTTAGTTCTTCCTTTCCCTCCTGGTACTCCAAGTCTCCCTCCATTCCTGATAAAGCAGATATTGTCTTTCCACAAGTTCTGCAGAACAACAGTACTTTAATAGAAACAAGCTCAGAAAGCCTGGATCTGAAATTACAGACTTGCACTTTACAAAGAAGCCTGTTTTAACGCAAGCATTTGCGAACAAGTTTCTTCTAATCTGCCAAGACAGCTGCTGATCTTACTGCCTTCTCAGACAGGCAGCAACCCCTCTCCCCTCCTCCCCCAAAACTCACCCTGCAGGGCTTGTTCAGGCAAGGGGCCAGAGCCTCAGCTGCAGGGGGCTGTAATGCTAATGGGATATTTACAGAGCCTGTTCATGAGCTGGCAGTGGAGAGCCGGGGCTGCCTGGGAGGCCTGTGGTGGCAAGAACTTGAAGGGAAGACATTTCTTCCCATGTGCTGACTTGACACTAATGACATTTGTCTCCATGCCTCATTTCTTCTGCTTAACAGAGTAATGCCATCCTTCATTTCCACAACACCCTCTCAGATCTCTGAGGATTTCAGACTGCTTTGGAGGATGTTGCTAGAACATTCAGCGTCCCATAACTGAATGTAGTTAGTTTGAAGCAGGTTGAAGGTGGTGCGTAGGCACCAGAGGAGGGAGGAGAGCACAAAGGTGTCCTCTGTGCCATGCCCAGAAGCCATGCCCTGTTGGACAGCTTCAGAATGGGTTCAGATTTGCTTGCATAAAAATTCTTCACTATGGATTCCAATGGGCTGCAGTGAACCGTATCTATGATATCCAAGGAGTAGCAGGTCCTAGGTGTTAGGACGGCTTGTGCAAAGCATGATGACCTGGAGGGCTACAGTACTGCTTTTGTACATGGAAAAGTTACTTGGCAACTGATTTCCATGGTGTTTGGAATTTTAGCCTCTGCTGAGTTAAACTTCAGTGCAACAGAGGCAGTAGTAAAGTACTGTTGAATTTGTAACTTCTACAAAATACAATACTGTAGTTTGTATCAAGAAATATTTTTTCATAAAGAGACTGTAGCCTTTAATTCTGTGAACTGAGCTGATATTCCATTTATCTTTTAAAGAAATCTTAATCAATTCTTGTGAGCTTTTTTTCCACCCCAAAAAATTCTTTTTTCTTCTTCCCACTCTAAATATCATGGTAACAGATCTCATATTCATGAATGATTTCATGATACAAATATCTTGAGATCTAATTCCACAATCAGGGATTTTAATAAGCATGTTCCACTATACAGTGATAAGCTGCCATTCTTCAGGAACTCTCTATAAAAATCCCAGCTGACTTGCTTTGCAGATCACTTCTGTTTATCTTATCACAGGGAGTTTGCTTAAAATGGTGAAATTCAGATAATCTAAAATTCATTTTCTTTGAAGGGAATTGTTGGTGGTGTTGGTCCTCCTGGATTTCCAGGACTAAGAGTAAGTACACTTTTGTTACTTTGATGTGGCTTCATTTGACTATTTGTCTTGTATGTTTGTGAAATAACAAAAACAAATATAAGAATCCAGAGATGTGAACAGATTTGGTTTTAGTTAGCCATGATATTAATTAAAATCGCTCTACAAAACTGCTCTTCATATTGCTGACATGGAGTACTTCTATAGTGTATTTGAATTTGTATGCTTATTTCTCATCTGGTGTGCCTGGGTTTTTTTTTATTAGAAATATCCCTAAAGCCAGTGTTACTTTTTGAAAAAGTGCAGTACTTTCAAACATTTTAACATTCACAGCCGCCATTCATTCCTGTATATGGCTTCCAAATTCTAAGCAGAATTAATTCCTAAGCAAAATTACTTTATCTTGTATACAGTAACATATTAAAATTTTTTTTCATATTTTTAGAATAATTTTGTGTTTGTCATTATGGAGTTACAAGCAATATAAATATAAATGCAGTTGTGCCAGAGAAGCTCTGTGACATGATTAAGTCCTACGGGAGGCAGAATGATACTTTCATACCGTGTAGTCTTACTCCCTCATTTTAAGTAATTCATGTGTTTACTGATAATGGACCTGTATTTGATTCTTGAATTTGGCTCAATCAAGGCTGTCTTCATAGCTCATAACATGTGGGAGGAAACAGTGTGTTTACACTTGAATTAAGAAAGCCAGGATTGTCTCCAGTGTGGTTTTTTTTTTTGTTTGATACTTGGAGATCTGAAACATTCTTGAAAAGTTTGTTAGTTTACGCTAATGGTCATCTAACTTTTCCTTTGAAGTATGACAGTTGAATTCCATTATTATTATCTTTCTTATTACATGTTCATAACAAAAAATGTTGCTATTAATTGTCCCTTGCTGCCTGATTGGGTTTGTAATGGCATTGCTTTAGTGAAGACATACAAGCTTGACCAAGGAACGTCTATGGCTTCCAGCCTTCATCATGTTGCAAATGTGACTCATTGTGTTCTTGTCAGTTGACATATTTGAGCCATTTGAACCACTCGTGAGACTAGAGGTTGCACTCTTGAGAATTTGCTTTGAATTATCGTTTGCTTTTCTTTCTTACATGACCATCTTTGGAATTTTATCTGAAGGACTTTGATAATTGTGCAAATGTATCTGAAGTTTTTAAAAATCCTGCTATATATCACTTCTAAAAAGATACTGTTTCTGATTATTTTGAATAAACCTTAGTAGTTTAGCCCTTCCTAAAATTCATGAGTGTAAATGTTTACATGGTCAAAGCTCCTTTTGCATTGTTGCTGCATTGCAGTCACTTACACAGAAAGACTGAGTGTTAATAATTTTTTGCGATACACAGAAATTATTTTCAGTCACCAGTCCAAAGCCTTTGCCACTTGTACATAACTGAAATATAACCATAATGAGAGCTATTTCTTGGAAAAAAATATTATCACATTTTTAGATTTTGACCAGCATGAAATCAATAATTGTTTTGCCTGTGAACTCCATTTGAGTGGCCTGTCATCTCTCATTTATATATGGGACTCTTTTGTACAGTTCCAGCTGTGTAAAAAAGCATTGGTTATGTTCCCATGTGCTCTACATAATTTGTATTCAAAGTAACAACAAAATAAAGGATAGAAACTGACATTTCTTTCTTCATTATGTACAATTACTAAGCTAATTCTTCTTCTGTATAGTTTTTAGATTCACAGTCTGACAATTTGGAGCAAGAGTTTTGCAGGGAGTGCACAGATATTCACATCTTTTGTTGGAATTAGAGTTTGACCCCCAGAACTGTTGGAAACTTTACATCATCTGCTGCAGCTCCATTTGACTGCAAGTAATTGGGAGTCTTCTATGGAGCAGAGAGCTCCTTTGATCCATACAGTTGTGTGTTTGTAGCTGAGATGAATATATATATGCTGAAAAACAATGACATTTTTGGAGGCAGAAATAATTTTGCAAATGAGCTTCTGGTCTTAATGGGTTTAGTGCTTGGGATGACAAATGTGTGTACAAAAATGTATGTACAGATGCTTGTGATGTAGAAATGCAGCTCCATAAAGGTAGAGTCATTGTGCATCCTTCCGACAGCTTAATAGATCTTACGGATGTATTAGGGTGTTTTTAAAGGTATCTTCTTTTATTTAGCCAATTCCCATTAGCATTGCCACTCGGGGGTAGTTAACTCACCACGGTTGATAAGACCTTTCCAGTACAGTGAGATTTTGCAGTTGAGGAAAATGGCTCAGCAACATTTCCTACAGATTTCTGAACACCCTTTGGAAGCTTCCAAAGCATCTAGTTGGGGTTTTAAAATAAGGTCAAAACACTGCTGAAGAGGGCTTCAGTGTCTAGTTGGCACGAGTCTTTTATGGATACTAACACATAAGCATCATCAGTAAAATTATACACTCCTCTGTGTCTCTGCATTACATCATATTAGTTATCCTAGTTCCCACTTTCCCAGTCAGTAAGATAACTGGAAGAGCTGTGCTTTGTTCCAGGGTTTCTTTACAAGGGATCATTGCACTCTTTGAACTGTAGCAGAGTTTCACCAAGACCCCAGGGGAATGGCAGGTGACCCCAGCATCCCCAAGTACAGCTTGTGTGGTGCAGCCCTGTTCCTTGACCACACCTGCTCTCCAAATGGGTTTGTGCACACTGGCCTCTGTTTTCACGTGGCCCTTATTCTGCAGATGCTAGTGGTCATCCAAGAGTGAGTAAAGAACTAGAGACCTCAATGTTTATTCTAAGATAGTTATAACACATTATACTATTACAAGATGCAATATTGAACATGAGATTAAATATATTATTCTGGCAGAAACCAGCAGCGTTAATTCAAGTAACTTGTCCAGCCCAGCTGTATGCAGTGTCAAGAGCTAATTACATTTTTGTGTTTGTTCATGAGAACAACGGCAAAGTGAGCAGCATCAGCAAGCTGAGTTCAATAATTCCTTCCTTCCGTGATTTTTTCAATATACAAGGCTGTTGCCAAGTTTGGAGTTTTGGCTGGCTGAGAGTCAGTCTCTCAAGATTTGCAAGGACATGAGTTTTAATAAGATGAAGACTTTCAGAAAATTTACGACTACAGTTATCAGCTAGCTTTTCTTTTTAAATTTTTTTTCCTTAAAAAAAAAAAACCAATCCCACCACCTAATATCAGGACGCATTAGTTTTCCTTTTCTATTATCTTACCTTTTTGATGGGTAAAAGTAATTTCGTCTTAGTTTCACCTGTCCCATAGAAATAGTGGAAAAAGCATGCTTTATGTAGCTGCAGTAATTTTTGTTTTCTATCTATCAGGAAGTTTTGGCCAACCAATAGGCATGTGCTAACATTTAGCAAGGCTGTTGTAGATAGAGGATGATGTAAAAAATTGACCGACTTACTAATTCAACCCTTTTCTTATCAGTGAGATAATTTTTCAGTTTTATTTTTGTGTAGTTCCAGTTCTTTGCTGTTAATTATGTCGCCCAATATCTCTTAAGACTTTGACAGGAATTTCATCAACCAGAATTTTGTAAAGCTGTTTTGGAACTTCTTCCCATTGCTTTTGTGAGCTGAATTTCCCAGCTCAGTATCCCTCTGGGATTTTTCAATCAATGCTATTGTTACCATAAGTATGCATTTCAGCGTACAGCATTATTAATACAGAAATGACTTGCTGAACTAGAATATATAGCACAAGTAAGACAACAGCAATGTAAAGAATTTATCTTGGCGTCATCTAACATGACAGAATGTACCATTTAAGCAGTCATGAAAAGCTAAAGCAATATAGAGTGGCAATTTTCCTGGGAACTTTAGCAGTTTAACAGTTGAGACACTGTCATCAGTCTTCCTTTTTTTTTCAGTGAGCCTTGAGTCTGATGATGGTTGCAGAAGAACGTTTTTGCTAACATTGCTGAAAGAGTCTCCAAAGAATAATGAATGTGTGCTGAACTGGAAATCAATAGGTGTCCATCTCATCTTTTCGATGGCACTCTCAGCAAGTGGCAAAAGATGTCTGTATTCATATTTGTAGCTAAATTCTTGCATAGCCACAGAGGTGTGAAACTGCCTTTTTTCCAGATGTAGAATAGGCAGAAAGTAGATAGACTTTTCCCGCTGTTGTATAGTTTAGCTATTGCTAAATAATTTCTTATGTTTAGCTCATCATCTTTCATTAATATTATTGCTGTTGCTGTGTTGATTTTTTACAATTCTTATTCATTTCTGGTTCACTTTTCTTTTTCAAGTCATAAAACTGTCCATATAAATCCCAAAAAGGAGAGATTAAGTAAGGGCTTTGAAAGGTACATGAGAACAGAAAAAGTTAGCATGCCCATAAGAACTTAGGTTAAGTTTGCTCACTTGGTATTTTGGAAGAATCTCCTCTCTTTTTTTTTTTTTAAGCTTGTAGAAGTCACCGAGAGATGAGAAAACCTAGTAAAAGTCACTTTTTATGGCACTACTTATGGTAGAATAATTCCTTTAAACCAAATTTGATGCTTACAGAGTAGTGATGTCATGTAATCCTGAGGACAGAGGGAATAGTCACCAAATGTGCAGCTGCAGTACAAAAGAAAGCTTCCTTATTCTGCATTGCCTAATGCACTGTTATCTTCTCTTGAATACATAGTCTACAGGAAAAGAGGAAATTTCGGTTCTTTGTGTTTCTGCTGATATGGTTGGGAACTGTAAAGGTTTATAATATGGATACTTTTTTCCCCCAAGAAATTAGCCTGAAAAAGATTTTGATTTCTCTCTGTGGTGCAGCAAATTCCACATTCTTTTGCCAGTCTTTAAGTTACTCCATTTCATCAAAAGTTTAATACAGTCACCTTTCTTGCTGTTTCCTAGGGAGGAATTGGGCCAGCAGGACCAAGTGGACCATCAGGAATTCCAGGGCCCATGGTATGGTGCTAAACTATCTCACAGCCCAGTGCCTATGCTGCTTTCCAAATTACAGACAAGCATTGGATTTTTGGTTTCTTCATTTTAATAGGGTCTCCCAGGGAGTGTGGGACAGCCTGGAATGAAAGGTGATAAGGTGATTTAAATATTTCCATTATCTTAGAATTATATAGTTCTTTCAGATTCCTTTCATTAATTCTTGAGCAGAATAATGTACGTGACAAAGCCTTCCATTTTTCCTTTCAGTTTATTTTCTCTTCTGGCTTTTATTTTTTAAAACTGCTTCAGTCTCATGATCTGGTACTTTAGAGAAACTTGCTTATGGACTGAGCACTTACTACTGGCATAACAATATCCAGTGCCATGTCTAGGGTTTCCTAAGGGGATGCTTCATTGCAACATCTTGCACTGGCATTCAAAGATCTGTGTTATTTTTAAATACTAAATATTAAATTCATCTTTCTCATTCCCGAATTCTCACAACTACCTCATTTTAAGTCACATACATTAAGTCTGTATAAAATAATATGTTGTTTAGGGTGAACATGGCCTTGCGGGAGAGCCGGGAGACCAGGGGTACCCAGGAGACAAGGTAATTTATAATTGCATTGTTTTACAAAATTGTCCAATTTCAGCAACTTCATCAGGCTTCTGTGTCTCTTAAAATGCAACAGGTCAGTTGCATAAAAGTAGAATGCAGTCATGAAAGTTACTGAATTACCACTGAATTAGTATATTTTTAAGAAATGCTGCGCTAATTGAAACTTAGTTCTGGAAAGCAGTGAACAAAGATC
The DNA here is from genome assembly GCA_026413425.1 of Tringa solitaria. Taxonomy (NCBI): domain Eukaryota; kingdom Metazoa; phylum Chordata; class Aves; order Charadriiformes; family Scolopacidae; genus Tringa; species Tringa solitaria. The sequence goes on from JAOXJM010000004.1 coordinate 18,188,332, forward strand.
AGTAAAGGGTACGGGCAGAATTCTGGCTGCCGTGTGTTCAGAGATGTATCAAACAAGAATAGAATGATGGTATGATGTGAAACCTGCTAAGATACTGTTGTAAAAGATATTTTCCTTTGAACCTTGGGTTCATCTGCAGCTCACCTGGACCAACTGTGGTTAGCAGTAGCACGTGGTCTGGTATGCTCCTTCATATCATGAAACTGAGATAAAAAAGTATATTCTTTCCTATTTGGCTTGTACATCAGAACCCACTGAAATAGCACATCCTGTTGAAAACTCTTTTGATTGAAATTTAATTTTAGAAGACATTTCTTATCCCACAGAACTATTTCAAAGCCTGTTTCAGGTGGCAAAGTATAGCAATCTGCTGCTTCTAACATAACACAACAATACATTTTTGTGTGTATTTAATAGCTTTCTTTTTTTCAGGGTGCTCTTGGTTTACCAGGACCCCCAGGGATCAGAGGGAAGCCAGGACCCCCAGTAAGTTTACACATTGATTTTTGCTTTCAATATATCACTAGATGTTATATTTGATACTTCTTTTGTACCTTACGTTCGCACTGCATGTAATCCTCTAGAAGCTGCCTAATTCAAAATGCAGAAAGAATAAGGTCTAAGCTGGTTTTATTTCTAGTGACTGCTTAGTGAGTGAGTCAGATCCTAATATATGAGATTGTATTAGAGAGATCAGTATATGTGTCAGATTTTATAACAGGAGTGCTGAGGATATTAGGTATTCTATGGCAGTCATTTTGTGGGGGAAAACAGACATGTTGGTAGTTTGAAGCAAATTCACTGAGAGCTTTGGGAGCTGCCAAGATGACCATTGGGGCTTGGAGGATTAGGAGAGAGTGTGGGAAGTTTCATTAATAATTGCCAGTCATTTCTCACAGGGATGGGGGTAGTCATGAATTCCAGTATTTTCTGATTTTGTAAGCAATTTTACAGGCATCTGTGCAGTGCTGCCACTTCTGCTTGGTTTGTAAATGTTGAAGCAGAAACGGCATTGCACAGGGTTACCTGGCTTTTTCCTCACCTGTTCTTAGCACTACTATCTGCCTCTTTTTGGTGTATAATTAAAAGCTGCCAATACTTAATGCTGTTAAAGAATTAATCATTCTAGTCTCAGTTTTTCTCACATGCAGTCAAACCACTATCTGATAAACCTACTTAGGCCTCACAAATGTCATATACCCTTAAACTCAATAAAAATACTTTCTTTGTCCCAGAGAATTTATAATATAAACATTAATCCTGAAAAAAAATTGCACGATTTTGCTTAAGCTTAGATGGGAAAATTTGGCCCTTTTGCCTTTAAAGATATACGCATTTTCATTCAAAGATAAGTATATGAATTAGCCCATTCCTGAACAGTTATGAATTTTCAGTGCAAACTAAATGTGACCAACTTCTTGACTGACATTAAGATATGAAACCTAAATCCTGCAAGTAATACAGTGTTTAACTTTGTAGAATATGTTTACAATAAAACAATTTTTAAAAGATTTTTTCAGGTCAGGCTTTAATTTTGCTCAAGGAACACCTAGTTATGGCTGCAGCAGCAGCAGTAAACTTTTAGAAATGTGGAAGAACATATATAATTTAGAGAAATATTGGGTTGATTTTTAGGTGCATCAGTATTTGTTTATAGTGAAGTCACTATAACATGTGGATAGGACCTAATTTCACTATTATTAATTGCAAAGCTGCCATTTCTTTTGCCATGATTGGATAATTAATCTTTATAGGTAAGTATGTAAACCAGTATCCATACATCCTGGACTTTTAAATAATACACAGTTTTTATTGTGAAAACAGTTATATATTTCAAGAGGGTTTCTTTATATGACTACTTGGACTATACCAAAACTCCCAATTTTATTTGACTAAAGCTAATTTGCATTTTTTGTTGTGACTTCAAAGAGATATGAAGAACAACTAATCTTAATTGAATCCAAAGAGAGGCAGTTATAAAATTTCCTATTTAGTGGAAAAGTCATCTCAACACTTTTGTTGGCTTTCTTTTTGATAAATGTTTTTAAAATCTTCATAATGGTGTGTTGTTAAAAAAATAAATTATCATCAAGAATCTGTTGTTATTTTTTTTTTAAGGGGAAAATTGGAGATCCTGGATCCCATGGACCACTGGGTCCTCCAGGACCAGAGGTAAGAAATTGCTTGATAGAGGTAAATTGAACATCATTTAGTTCTAAATTACAAAAATCAGAGAAAAATGGGTTTGCTTCACAAAAGATTATTATCTTAGTTGAACTAGAAAATACATTTTATTCAGTCTTATCCAATGAATTCATTCTCCTCCATAAAGTACAAAAGATACTAGCACTTTTAATGCGAAATATTAATATACAAGATCTTCGAATATAAAGTAGTTCCTCATTTGCTGATGTGATTAGGATTTGCTCTCTTTTGAATCTAGGTGTAATGGATTAAACCTTGAGTGAGGCTCATGTGGTTTCTCAGGCACACTTCCATTCATGAATTTTACAGCATATTAAGAAATGGGATTTTTCAAGCCTGGTTGCATATTTGTCTCCTACAAAATAGCATTATTTGCAAGGAATGCAAAAAATAAACACCAGTTACATAGGAAGCATTGCCAAGCACTTGAATTTAGCAGTGCAGTTACCTAAGAACTGTATAGTATATGGAAGTCTACACAGAAACTAAGGCAGTCTCTGAATTGTTCCATTCTCGTGCTTTTTGGCACGAAAATGGAAAAATTGTTTTTTTTACTATACCATGGGCTACAGGAAAAAATGCTGTGGACTGTAAAGGAAAGATACAAGCATATACAGACACATGTATATTTGCTGGAGATGAAAGCAAAAAAATTGCATTTTTTTTTTAACCAGCCTCCTCCAACAGATGATCCTCAAAGAACAAATTAATTGAGTTTTACTACTGTTGTTCCTATAGCTCCTCTAAGTCTTGAAGAGCACACTTTCTTATTGGAGATGAGCCCTCATTAAGAGAAAACTCACTGAGAAATGTGTTATAGCAACACAAGGCGGCCTTTTTGGAATAAGCCAGTATTTGTCAGTCACAGGGGAGCATATATTTTCTTGCCCTTCAGTTAGAATGAAAAAGGCACAAAAGCCTGTGTAAGCTGCCTACAGCTGCCTCCCTCTGTGGTTTAGGATTTTAGATTTTGTGAGCCTCTTCACTGAGATCCTTGCATCATCTCTTCTTGTATATCTTCCAGCAAGGGAGACCTGTGGCAGGTTAATATCAAATTGTTTGTCTTGAAGCCTGTGTCTGGTGACCATGATGCCTATCCTGGTCATCCTTCACAGTTCCTTATTCCAACCCAGGCACTTTGGGCCTGGGGAGAAATTCGTCATCCAGGGCTAGTACCCTCAGGGCAGATACAGACAAAAAACCTCCCTTTCTAAAAAGCCCAGCATTTCCTTTTGCTCAGGGGTACAGAACTACTACAGGCATTAGAAGGCAAATAAATTGCTTTATGTTAGATAATTAAAGGTCCAGGTATTTTTCTTTGAATAATTGTCTGCAAAATGTCAGGTTTAAAACTACAAAGCAATGTTTCTCTTAACTTTAGTCACTCAAGACAGGTGCAAATAAAGTACAAAATAAGTTGTTTTGCTTCATAAAAACATGGTAACCATATGGCAAATCAGGAGAAATAGAAGGCAGGCAGGACAACAGTATACCAGGATCTTGAACAAATTGGAAATTCTAGAAGCTCTATAATGAAAGGAATTTTAAAAAAACAGGTTAAAACTGCAGATTGTATCTTACTCTGCCTGTTACTTTGTCTTATAAAAATAAGCTAGTTGTTGTTGCCAGAAGCTACTTAGACACAACTGGATATATGAAGTATGAGCAGTTACTACAGATTTTCCTACAAGAAAAGCCTGCTGTCGTCTGTCTAATCATGTCTTTTCTTCTGACAGCTAACAGGTCAGACAGGGGTGCTTTCCATGTTCCTGCTTCATTATCTGAATGGTCAGACTTTCTGTGACCCCATGTAGAAAACAGAGATTGCATCCTATACATGTTCCACTTGATGCTTCTGGAAACAGCAGAATGTGATGAATTAGTATCTTACAAGGGGAGTACTTTGAATTTGGTATGGGCATGACAACCCATACCACATGCCATTTAGGAAAGATTTTATTTATAAAAAAAAGAAAAAAGGCTGTATTGGAATTTGTTGGGCATTGCTGTGAGCAGCAGGAACAAGGCTGTGCCTGTCCAGTGGTAGAACCTGTCAGATCCCATTTCAAACTATGTCTCTCCCCTTTTGTCCAACACTTAAGACAGTGGGATTTATAAATGTGCGCTGTCCCCGGGTTCAAGCTTGTTTTGGGTACGTGTGAAATAAGTAACTGGGGATCCTTCGGTCTTTCCAATTACACTTTCGAGTGTGTATTTCATTTCCAGTATAAAGAATAAGCAGGCATATCTCTAATTTTCTTCCTGTGTAACCTGCTGTGAATCAGGCCCTACAGCAGCTGAAGTCCAAAGTTATCTCTGTACAGAGCAGTGGGAGCAGGCCTGGCAGGCTTCATTCATCCTCCCAGGTTTTTGGCGTTTTATATGCAGGTCATCACTGAATTGCTTCCTAAATCTTTCCTCTGCAACTGTGCAGCCTAGGTACAGCAGATCAGAGTTGAAATAGGCCACCCACTCATAGTCAGGGTCCATTTGAGAACTGCAGTGCTGATGAGCAGGAGTGAGTAGAGAGAAGGATGAAAGTCTTGTGCTCGCTCTCTGGGCAGCCGCACGGGGGTTGGCTGCCAAGTGCGTGGTTTTTTTTTTCAGCGCAGTAGTCCTGCAGTGTCAAGCCAAATTCTCTTCTGGGTATGCTGCCATAGAGCCAAGGTCTGTCGCATGCCTGAATGCGTGCTGCTCACAAAGCACTGGATATCTTTAGTGAGCACTTTATGGACTATTCTTTATCATTTTACACATTTTTCCTGCTTTGTCATGCATCTAAAAATGAAGAGCCAAAATTCCAACTTTTTAGAGAGCTTTATTGATATGACAACTAGAAAGTGCTGGTCTGACTGCTTTAACCCACAATGCCTGTGTTTGCTGTGTACAATGAAGTATGTAATGCTTATTGTTAATGTGAATGAACTTAGACAAGGTTTTAACAGGCTTCTGCATGTATTCAGAGTATTTTATAGTTGAATTTCACTCTACGAATCACATTTAATTATCCCCCAAGAATGAGGGTGTTAGTTTCCTTCAGATGTGCTCTGAGTATTATAAATAGGTTTCATCTGGAGCAGAAGGAGCATTAGTCATCTTCAATAGAATTTTTTTTCATCTGTACAGTATTTTGATCTGAAGTTGTTAGTTTATTCTTTCAGGAAGGTACTCATACGGGATTCAGCTGGTATGTTTCATGCTGAAGGTAATAGCATTACAAAGGAAAAGGATACATTCAAATAATAGTAAACAGTCATAAAGGCATATATTTTATAAGCGAATCACTGGCTGCTTTGAGTTCTTCATTAGAAGCATGGCTGAAAGAAGACCTGTTCCTCAGACCTTAGTCATTTAACTCTTATTGGAGGACTTCTAACATAAACCCAAGCCTGAATGTTTTGAAATAATTACATAAACTATTATTTGTATCCCTTATGAAATGCCCACATTTGATGCTTGTTTTCACCATAAGTCAGAACAAAACTTTAAAATACGCAGCTCTCTGCTTAGCATTGTTAGAAGTATTGGAAAGTTCCACAAAGTAGCTGTTGGTGTTGAATGACTGGCTTGATTTCTGAGTCTTGTGAAAGTAACTGATCAGGTGGCTAAGGTCTCCCTGGGCCGTGATTGCCTAACAGACCACCTCTTCCGTAGTGCACCTCATAGGTTGACTACTGGAAGTCTTCAGGGCAGACAGGGAGACTGTTAAAGAGTTAAACAGCAAGTATAGCTCCAACCAAACTGTGCCAAGCTCCCTCTGGAAATCCTGTCTGATCCTCGGAGTGGATCTGCATTGAAGTTCATACCAAAGCTCTAAATTTCTCACACTGTAGACTTACAGAATGCTTCAAGACTTGGTCCTTAATATGTTGACCTGTGGCCAGTGCTGCTATGCTGGTCAGTCAGATGAATCACCAGCTACCTTTTTGATCATCAAGCAGCCAAGCAGGTCTGTGACAGACGTGTTTTGAAGGGTTGGTGTAGGGCCTTGCTCGTTCTATAAAGTGGACTACACTAGATACTATTTGTTGTAAGGACAATGATTCCAGTGTGTGTTGTGTATAATATGTAGATGCACTAGATGGCTTTAAGGGATGATCACAGACGCATCACATTTGGAAAACTGGTGACTTTAAGTCTCTCACAAGAAAATCAGTCACGGGTGTTTCAGTGAGCATGACTGAACAGATCTGCCATGTGCAATTAGACAGAAGCACAAAAAACATCAGCATCATTTTACCAACATCTTAGCAACAGTAAATGGCAAAGTTTTCCTGTATTGTATGCTATAATCCACAATTGCCCTTTTCTCTGCTCTCTGACAAATTACAATTGTACGGTTGTAATTTGTACTGTTAGATTTCTTCCTCTACCCTTTCCAAAATCTGAATTGAAGGTTTGTAGGAAAAAATTTTGTTTTGTCTCTGCCTTTTAGAAATGCTGCCATTAAACTTTGGCTAGATCAGCACACACAGAAGAGAGCTCATTTCAAATCTTTTATTTTCTGCTTGGCACATTATTGTGCAAATGTGCAAATGCTTGTGCACACTATTGTCACACAGTTGTGGAAATGGCAAAGAACAAAGTCCTGTAGCTGTGTGAATACTGACATTTCAGAAATTGTGTGGAGAAAAAAAATGATTTTTTTTAAAATTCAGTTGTGTCTCTGCATAGCACATCCTTCCAAAAGAATAATAAAAACTTCTTACTTGACAATACAAAATTACAGCTTGTTTTCTCAGTTTAGAGACATTGTAGTTTTATACAGAAATCTTCCTTTTTTAATTTGATAATAATTAGTAATAAAGCTCTAATAAGGTATCTTGTTGAAGTCCAGTAGCTGCATCCAGTCAGTATTGCTTCTGATAATTCATTCTAAATTCTCATTCAAATGAAATACAGCATGTGATTGAATGAAATAATATTGGAGCAGGGAAACTTGGCAACTGAAGGGACTGTTACAGTCCCTGGGGAGGTTTTTGCTCTGTGGTGCTCTTCCATGAGCACTCTGTCCTGATCCCATTGAAGGCTGCTAAGGAGGATATGAGAGTCTGTGACTAATAGCAATGCTGGCAAATGGTGTGTGGAAACAGCTTGGAGTTAGTGGGATTCTGCAAATGTAAAAGAGTTCCTGGTAAAACAGAGTGTAATTTCCAAACATTTCTGGTATTCTGCTTCCATGCTAACAGCCACACGGGAAAACAAAAGCAACAGCTTTTGCAGGTTCCTCACCTCTGAGGCACTGACTTTAGTACCAAAGGACGTGCGCTGACATAGCAACAGTCTGATCACTTCTGTGTTTTTTGTTAATTAAAGATTATATAGATAATTTACAGAAATAAATATGTTAATTTTATATTTAAATGTGTTCAGTACACAAAGCAACAATTTCATAGCAAGGTTGAAGTGCGTTTGTGTTGAGATAGCTGGTTCTTCAGGTTTTTCTGACACCACCTCTAGTCTGATTAAAATGAGTGAACTTCTAAGTGCTTGCTGGCAAAAGGCCACATCTGCAGCAAGATTTTGGAAATAATTTGTAACCTACCAGTTGCCAGACTTCTGGCTGATGGGGGAAGATAAGAATCTACACTTTGCATTTCCTTAGTAGAAGTCATAATATTGAGTGATGTTTTGTTCGGAATAGTCTCTGCTGAAAATTACATTGCAGCTGGAAACTATACATTGATCTCTTGGCCATTCACTTATGGAAGAATAATGAATTTTTAACCTGGAGTAGCTTCACAGGGAGCTGGCTGCCGAATAACTCTTGCAAATTCAGATAAAGGTAGAAATGTATATGACTTCACTGCTCAGAATCTGAATCCGAGGTGTTTTAAAAATTCTCTGGTTCATTCATTTTCTGGAATTGTCTTAAGTGGCTGTCTGTGTCCTGGATTATTACAGTTATCTCATGGATTATTAATGTGAGACCATCTTAGAAATTGTGTTCTAATACTGCTGTAGCATCTGCATTTTCTCTGTGATAGTGCTCAAGAAAAAAAGACTAAATCCAGCTTTACAATGAAGACAAAAATTATAACTTTTTAAAACTTTTAGATGCACAGCTAGTATTGATGCTGTCAGGCCAGTAGCCCTCTCGCATCCACAAACTTTGCCTGACATGAAAAGGTTTCCAAATGTCATGATTATTCTAACTGTGATAGTGCTTGTCAATGTTTACCTCTCGTTGTTCTTACTGAATTCCTTCTAGAAGTATTTACAGGAATAAATAAATAAAGTAGACATATTCCCTTATAAAAGTGTAAGAATCTGTCTAAATAGACATTTTTTTTGACAGATTGTTTTCTGGAATGTTTATTGCCACGAGGGAAGTTGTCTCTGTGTCAGCATTTAGCACTTGTTCATGCATTAGAAAGTTAAAGATTTACAGACACACAAAACAATCCACCCCTTGGTAACTATTTAATGCCTGTAAACAAGCAAATTTAGAATTAAGAAAGGATGAGTTAGCAACTTCCAAAGAATTGACCTAACTCTCTTCAGTGTATTTCAGTATATAAGTGTAGTCAGGATTTTTAAAAAAAATCCTTTTATGAACTGTATAGAAGTCTAGGCTGATATAAGTGAGTACTTTAGTTATCAGTCTGGGTGCTGTGGTCACATGTGAATAATATGCTATGTGCCACCTAGAGGCATGTTGGAGTTGTTGCACAGCTCTACTAGTGGTTACTGCTTTATCGCAAAATTACCACTGTGATGTTTCGTGAAATGCTGTGTGTTAGGGTTGTTCCACTGATTCTGAAATCTCAGATCAGTTCCCTTTTACTCTTTAGTGGTTTGCTTCAGTAATTATTAGTATTAAAGTGCTAAACCTGATTTTTTAAAATAAATCATAATTCTGTTTCATATTTTGGATTTTACATATTTTTTTACTTAATATATGAACACACCTAAAAATATTTCCATCCCATTGTCTAAGTGTCTACTTATGAGTATCTCTGCATCCTGTTAAGAACAGGTTATAGAAAGCAAACAGAAGAGGAAAGCCCTACAAGTAAGAACAGCGACACCCTAAATTCTCTTAAAATTTTATTATAATGTGGTAGTTGAAGGTGAAATAATACTTTCTTTTAAACTTCTTGTTTAGTAAGATTTCTCTTTACCCTTATGGTAAGTTATTTTGTGATTAACATCAGTAATTATGAATAATTATTATAAATTATCAGGTTATTACCTGTATTTGAAGCTCAGCTGTTCTGGAAGAATAGAGTATGGTTAACTATTATCCACTTAGTGAGTCTTTTTTTTTTCCTTTTTTAAATACCTCTTTCCTGCTTAGAGAACCAAAAAAGTGTCTTTTGGAGCTTTAATGATGACATGTATTAGCCTGCATTAGAATGGAAGGATGTCAGAGAGAATTTCATGCTGGAAGTTCTTTATGAAATGTTCTTTAAATTGTTCTGAACATGTAGGATGCTTTCATTTCCATTATTGGAAAAATATGCATGCAAAGAGTGATATTTATAATTTTTAATCTGCAATGATTTTCTATTAAGAAGGAAACTTGTTTTTACTAATGTTAAGCGATGGATGTGCACAGATGTAGTAATAAATAGTTTATTCAGAGGAAGGACTTTTCAGTGGCAGTCTTTCTATTTTCAGATAGGCAAGATTTAATGAAATGTAAAAGTTTATAAAAATAAAATCAAATACTGTGTTGGCAGGTGACTGAGTGAGCCCTGTTCTAACTAAAGAGTCAATTACTAATGCTTTATTTATCCTACAGATGTAAAGATTATGTTTATTCACTGGATGTTTATGAAATTTAACTCACTACTGTATTGCACAAGGGTTAGCTGCATCATTTTTGCTTCCTTTAAATACACTCATTCCTTATAAAGCAATCTAGTTGTAGCACTGGATTCATCTGACATAGAAGCACCCTCATGGTGTCCCACTCAGTGCCTACTGGCCAGATGGTGATACTCCTAATTGATTAATTTCCTTTCCATATTCATTTTTTCTTTACCAACATCTGGATGTATACCACACACTATTTCACAAAGGCTTATTCTGAATAATGCTACATACTGATGACCTTCAGTTACTGCCAGCCAGACCTGGATTAGCACCTGCTGATTTGGAGGTGAAAGGCTTTCTACCCTGTTCTTTAATCTTGCAGTGATCTTGTCCTTAAATTGTGGCCAAGGATTAATGGGCTTCAGCTGCTCTCTAAGCGTTTTTTTAAAAATGGTTGAATTCATGAGTACAGATCACAAAGCTGGCTGCTTTGTGGAGTTTTTTTTGTACATCAAGACCAATCCAATGGTTTAATTTCAAACGTTGCTTAGTGGATAAAAAGTCTTATGCTAAGAGAAATGAAATCCATACTGACATCTGCTAAATTGAGTTTAATAAAAGCTGCCTAAAATCTGTCACTTATCCAAGTCATTTCAAGGAAACTTAATGGATTTTGACATTCTGGGGATGGTAGAACTAATTTAGTTCTTGTTTCTGTGATTCCGGTTTGTTAAATGAATGAACAGAATCAAAACAAGTACATTGGAAAGATTCCTAGTCTGTAAGTCATTTGTATGTATGATTTCTTTAGGGTTTTCCAGGAGATATTGGTGTACCTGGATTAAATGGCCCTGAAGGTCCTAAGGTAAGACTATATGAAAACTTATTCATAATAACACTAAACAGTATAAATCTCTGAAGAAGAGCTCTTAGAGATGTACACAAGCATTATGAGAACATAATCTTACTGTCAAAATACAGATACTTTGCCTAATGCAAATGCCTCATGCAGTTATGAGGATAATTACTATGTCAGATGGAAGCATGTAAAAGCAAGTGCAAGGAAATTTGGAAAAAATGCTATGTAGCAAGAAAGTAGCGTACATTTCACCTATATTTAAATAAAATATATGCCAAATGCATGCAGATCTCTGTAATCTCACCTGAGTAATGCATATATTTTTTTAAAACAAATTTTGAAAGAAATAGTAGCTAATGATATGAAAAAAGGGGTAAAATTCACATGCCGGATTTAATAATGGATAAAATAAAATATAATAATAATAATATATATATATAAAAATTATCTACCAAAATTGATTTAACTAGATTGATTTAGCTTCTTTTCTTTAGTAGACTCATATTTTAGACCAAACTTAGGAAATAATTCTCATGTATAGAGTTTTCAATGAGTTTTGGATAAAAGCACGTATGGTAAATTTTTGTTTAAAATGGAAAAGGTAGAGACTAGTGCAAAAAGTGCATGTGGGTCAGAAATTAACCGAGAGAAAGATGACTGAGTAATATATAAAGATTGACTACTACTTTTGAAAGGCAAGTACCAATTAAGTTCTTCAGTCACCAGCCTTGGGAGTATTTTTACAGTGTATTTTCACTGATAAATAGGCAGAAGTATGCTGTACTGAAATTATGATGTACTGAAATTTGTATGTGAAACAAAGGTGAGCATCTTTAGATGATCTTAAAAACTGCCCTTCATACTAATTCATCCCACTTCTGTTACTTCAGACTGATGCATGCAAGGCCTAAACCAGTAAATCCTACTGTAAACTTAGAGCTTTGCTCCTGGAAAGAGGAAGGACACTGGCCAGATGTCTCTGAAACAAAAGCACAATAAAGCAGTTAGAAATTAAGTGAAATTCTAGAACTCGTGAGGCAAGGTGTCTCATTAATGACATTGCACAAAGCACAAGAAGACTTTATCCAAGTAGTACACGCAGAATGACTCAATCAAATGGGACTAGAGACAGAAAAGGATACTTGAATGACTGTATTCTGAGAGGCAGTTTATTTATCCTACCAAAATGAAGGGACTCTTTGAGCTTTGTAAGTAAACCAGAGGGCAGAAATTGGTGAGGCAAAACACCTGTGCAAGACCAACCTCATTGGTCTGAGGACAAAACATGCAAGTTGTCAATGAATAAACAGAGATGGAAATTACAAGATTTCCCATCAACAGAGCTGTGAACTAGGACAGGGAAGCAGTAAATGGTTTAAAGATATAGTCATATTTGTACCTGGAAGATTGTAACAATCGTTCCATGCCAAAGCTAATCCTTCTTGAGAAGATCTCAAATAAACCAGTTGCCAAAGCCACAGCTAATTTATTATGCATCTCGTATCTTTCAACTGTGCCACAAATCTGGTTTCAAAATAGCTCAGACGTGAATTCACTAGGAAGGCTGATAACTCATTATCTGATACAGCCAATTGGGGAGAGTTAAAATACATTTCCAGAAACGGGTATGGACTTTTTCTTTAGTTCTGATTTATTACTTTGCTAACTTGCTTGTATGTATAATGTTAGCAGCCTTATATGAGTAAGTTCTATTTGACCATTGCAGTGCAAGTTGCTCCTGTGTTTCTGTATTACGGGAGCACTAAAAAAACCTTTTGATGCAGGGCTGTGTCTAGGATCTAGGGGAAATAGAAGACAGAAATACAACAGCTCTTGAACTGTGGATCAGATTTAGTCCTTCAAGATGGTGCATGAATGATGTAACTGAGGTCTAATCCCTGCTGCCCAGTTTTTTCACTGAGATCATACTATTCCATGTTATATCCAAAGTGTTAAATTAGATGTTTTTGTTTGAATTGGGTTGGTGTTTAATAAATACATTACTGATCTCTTGCCTTTTCACAGATTCCAGAAAAGAAAAAAAAAATGTACTAAAAGGTAGCCTACAAAGTTAAAGAGTCTGTATTGCTTTGATACAGAAATTACATAGCTGAACAAGATTCAATGCTCTCCAGCACATTTGGTCTTAGAGACAAAAGGCTTAGACAGCCTGCTCTAATCAGGGAGAATTCATGGCTTACATTTGAGAAGGAAGATTACCAAACTGGAAAAATTCTTACACTGCTCCTAGTACCAAGGGAGAAGGGCTTCATAACACTGGAAATGCTTGGCTTTCAGAATTCCCAGCTGTCTTGTGTTGACTGCAGTTTAAAAAAATTCCCTTCAGCTTTTATTTTTAGAAAACTGTTCCCACTGTGCTGCTCTTTTCCTCATGTTTTTGTTTATGCTTCCACAGAAGCAATACCCATTTTAAAAGCCAAGAAAGCAGGATAAGCTTTATTTTTTAGCAGTTGGTGTGGAAGAAATTCAGCTTCTTTCTTGAATGTTTAAGGTCTGAGTGTGATCAACCATCTCTAAATACCAATTGAAGTTCTGGATTGTCAATTTTCTCTAAATTACTGCAGTAATTAGTAAATCTGACCTCTCTAAAATAACGTTCAAAGGATTCATTACATAATTTGGTCTACAGCACATTACTCAGCTTGGAAACAATATTTTAGAAGGTGTTTGATCTTGATCCACCACTTCTTATTAAAAAGAAAAAAAAAGGCACACTTACATTTAAAAAAAGAAAATAAGAATGTTTTTAAGAAGTTCTGAAATAATTTAGTTTCCTGTGTTATTCTTGCAAGTATTTCTGCTCTGCTACTGAGAAAATTGAGAGGAAAAGATGGTCAGAATATGCTGACTGCAACTGTAGTTTTTCCAGCAGTGTGTGTTATACCATGAAAGTAGTTGAGAACTTATGTCCTCTACTCATTTATGTTTGTTTGGATAACACATTAAGTAGAAGTGGCTATTAGGTGTTTCGTCACTTCTGGAAGGGATGGTCAACTGGGAAGTTATATATGTGGAATATAGGATACCCCCATTTGCTGACTCCCCCATTATTTTCCAGACACTTTGGCACATGTCTAATGACTACCCTAATTTTCTGTTTTTTGCCTGAAACCTCAAAGGGAGATGGAAATTTCATTTAGTCTTCATATTACAGTCTGGGACCTTTTTCAGGAACCAGTTAAGTGCAGTGGAAGGGTGTGTACAGTAGCAGTATTGCTAACATTTCCACCATGCAATTACATTGGACTGAAACCATATCTCCTCATGTGCTTTTCTATTAGAATAAAACAAAAGTTATGTAAATGAAAAAAATTTGTGACTAACTACACAAGAATATCACTGATGTAGTGGTACTAAAAGCTCTCCCAGGACTTTTGTGGTGGTATCTCAAACAGCAGTCCACCCTAGTATTCCCCAGCCTGATGGGCTCTTTGATGAAACTCAGTACCTTAAGGTGGCCTGTTCCATTTTCTGTTCCATTTTACTTTGCGTGCTAAGTAAACTGTTACTGGACCAGTGCCTGTACCTTCTGTCTAGACTTCAGCTTCATTAGTAAGTAATTAATAAGGCTTACACTTGGAACTTTCCCACCATTGCTTTCTTTGGAGGCTAATCATATCTCTCCTAAAGGGCAGTTTCTCTGTTCTCATTGCTTTATCTGATATTGTTAAGCTTAGCTTTCCTAGAACATTAATAATATGTTTACACAGATTTTTTTTTTATTTTTTTGTCCTATGCCAGGTCAAGTGCTTTTCCCAATTACTACCATTGTAATTGGGATGACCGAGATTTTTGACATATTGCTAGCTGTGAAGTCATTTTAGCAAAGTTTTTAAAATGTTGGTGCGAACAGTCATGAAAACTCAGAGTTGGCAGAATATAAGGTGCTTTATCTCTGGGAAGCTGATTGTAATCCTGACAGAAAAGTAAGGGCTGAAAATCACAAGTAGTTTAGGACAAGCTAGCAGTTTAAATTCACTTTGTAGTTCATTTCCATTGCAATGTTATCATATGTTATGCTAACGACTACCTAAATCAAAGATCTGTAAGATTAACATTGGTTCTGCTTTAATCTTAATATGATGGTGTGCTTTATGTCTTCAAGAAAGAGGAATTGTTCTTTTGTGAGCTCTGATATTTTCTTATTTCCTTAAAAAAAAAAAAAGAAAAAAACTTCAGAAAAATCTATGTAGTAGAAGTTTGTAAGATACTCAGTTTTCCGGCAGATATTAAAATTCTGCTGCAACTTCTTCTGGCTTCGTAATGAAACTCCTAACAGTAGTAAGAAATGAGGTCAGCTTCCTCAGTTTTGCATTTCTGTCCTGGTTTGTAAGAGGAGAGAAACTAGACCAACCTGATTGTTAGCTGATATAAGTTCTCACTAATGTGTGTTTGGATGTTTAGGGACTTCTGGGTGACCGAGGGCCTCCAGGGCCACAAGGCCCCAAAGGAGTTGAGGTAAGATGGAAAAATAATCCAATCAAGATTTTATGTTTAAAAGAAAAATTTCTGAGGGGTAAGATGGTTAGACAACAATGGTTAAGTGTTTATGGTGCTGTCATGCAAATTTTCAAGTTTCTTTTTAATGTTGGCAGGTGTTGCGAAGAGGTTTTAGCAGCCTTATGAGGCTGTGCATCCATTATGTGGTTTATTTTAGTTATTTCAGTGGAATCTCAGATAATATGTTTCCAGAGTCAGATGTGGTTCTTTTAGTTAAACTGGGAATAGGGCCGGGGGGAGGGGTATGTGGGGAGGTGATATGGAGATAGAAACCATCTATCAATTTAATGATAGTATCCTAGATACACTTAAGTAAACAGACCTCTATTAACTGAAGGGGCAGAAAGGTTGCTTTTCATTTTATAAATTTATTGAGTATTCTTAATTGATCATAACAAAAATAAAATCTCATGTCTCTTTGGCTAAAAGCAATTAACATTACAAATAATTTAATCAGTGATTCTGGGGATAGACCTCTAGACATATAAGTATCTAAATTATGGGCTTCCATGACGGATACTGAGTGAGTAAAAGCTAACAGTGGTAAAATGATCTGTTTAGTTAGAAGGCAGGAAGCTGCGGGTAGGATTTCTTAATTTCTCTGTTTCCTATTGCTTGTAATTGAAAAGGTTGTGTAGCACTTCCTCCCAAACCTGGAGAAAATCATCCAGATTGAGGAGGATCAATAAACCATAAAATGATCACAGCATGACATCCCAGCACAGCATTGATACAAATCCATGCTTTAATGTAAGTGTGTAACGAGTGAACCCTGAATAGTTAACACAGCTCACTGTGCAGCACAGGCACAGTGTCTCATTTCTTCACTTACACACCTGACAAGCCTGACACCCAGCCTCCTTCCGCCCTTGAGAAAAGACAAGGATAAACACTGGCAAGATGGCTTGGCTAACTTAGTGACTGTGTCATAGCAACATGGAAGAGAAAAGAGGAATGTTCCTACTGTTTTATAGTCATGAAATGTTATATGTTGCTAGAAGAGAGTAACTGCAGGGCAGAAAAAGAAGTTGACACATAATTGCTGATTCTCTCCATGCTCAAAATTGTGAAAATATTGCTATAATGGTAGGTATACCAACAGTTTCACATCCCTTCTGGCTGCATCTAGTGGCTACGTAGGGCATGGCTTTCTGGCTAATGAATTTTTCTGAAATCAGATTATTCTCTCTTACGATGTTTCTGTCAAACTCACACAAAAACATAGGAAGCAAATTTAAGGTGGTATAATAAATACAAAGTTATCTGCAGATTTTCTTTTTTAAAGTTAGACTTTTCATCAAGATTACTAAGTCCTGATTTCTGTTTAGGGAGAAGTAGGACCAACTGGACCTATTGGAGGAGTCGGCCCAAGAGTAAGTATAAGTAATTTTGTTAGGGCAGACTATTTTTCAGCAGAAGTACTGCTTTAAAAGGTAAGTTTACTGTGAGAAGTGACTGGGTTAAAATGGCACCTCCTGAATAAGTATGTCTCTTCCCTCAGCACATGCTCAAAGCAGAGCTGGGAGAAGAAATGGTTTTCCATACGAAGGATTTGAGAGGAAATCACAGCCATGGTGCACAAAATATATCAAAATATTAAATTGGGGAATAACTCACTGTGAAACTTGGCTTACAGGGAGAAATATAAAGGACTGATGCTTTAAGAAATAATTTTCAAACTGATATGGTAGACGCTGAAAACAGTAAAGCTGGAATGTCACAATGCAGTTTGTGCTGACACATTTTAAAAGATAAAAATTTAAAGCTAACAACCAATTTTATTAGCTATGAAAATATGCTGTTGTCTAAGAGTATTTTAGTGGACTTGAAGCTTATTTTTAGAAAAATTCTCAGCTAAAAATTAATATTAAGCCTGCATTAGGAACTATGGGAGTGCTGCTAAGTTTATTAAATGCAATATGATCTTCTGCCTTTACTTAATTTGCTTATGTGTGGTAATCATTGGCTTAGTCATTTTGGATGACTTCCCATTTCTTGCATGAACTTGGGAAAGTCCAATTGTTTCCTGGTTCTAAAGTGGGTATATTCCTATATCATTTTTAAAGTTCGTTAGCTAGTCAAAGCTGGGAATTTGCCTTCTGTTAGAAATAATGTTACAACACTGATTTGCCACATGGGTTAAGTGTTAAAAAAACCCAAACAAACAAAACAAAACCCCCAAAACCCCTCCTTTATTTTCAGCTGAGGAAAACACGCAAAACATTGAACAGAATTTCAAAACTCTTTGTGACTCAGTTCAATATTCAGTTTAATCTGCCTAAGCTTCTGCCAAGAGCCTCATGGAAATTTTGATTTTGGCTGCATCGTACATTGAGTCTCCTCCTCGGGCAGGGCTTCATGGCTGGAGAGCATCTCCCATGTTGTGCTGTGGCAATTGGAAAAGAAGATGCTGTAGCGCGTGACTCACGGGCAATGAGACACCTACCTTCATGTTCTCTGCGTCACCGGGCATGCAGAGGCCACCATCAGCTGGCGTCAAAGTGACCCAAGAGGAAAAATTTCTGTGTAACCTAGCAGACTGAAATATTTTTAATCTATTTTGGGTCAGTTTGACCTGAATTATTTTAGTTTTGATTTGTCTCAATGGGAAATGTGCACACCATTGGCATGTCTTATGGCTCCTTGGTTTCTCTCTCACAACAAATTGCTGAGAGAAGAATGTGTGGATCTGAGGGGGGCCCCACAGTTGCTGTCTCCAGAGATTATTTTTTTTAGTAGCTTGCTGGCTAACATCCCCTCCTGAAATGATAGGTAGGGCAAGTGGGAATTTTGCTTGATGGGGAGCCCTGCCTGTTTTTTTCCCTCATCCTGGGGCCCATCTGCTCGTGCTTGGATTCTATGGCTTCTGTTGGCTCCAGCTGTTTCACAGCTCCAGGCCAACTTGTTTGCACTGCTGCTCCGAACTCCGTTCCCATCTCTGCTTGTCCTTGCTTTTTCACCCCAGTTTGTAACATAGACGGAGTGATTACATTGGAGAGGGAGAGTCCAGATCATGAAGTTGTTAAATCTAATCTAGTTTAGCAGGACTGAGTCAGAAAGCTGCTGAATGCATCTGTCTTTCAAAATTATTCTTGCTTGATTGCAATTTCCCATGCATTTGTCTTACATAGGCTTTGTTTCCATTTTTCATGAGAGGAGTTTTAAAAAGTAAATGCTACATCTGAAAGTAAATGCTATCAAAACTGTGTTGTCACTGTACTAATTAAGTAGCCGTGAGGGCAGGGGAGATCTCTGAGAGAAGAAGTGGTCTGGCCATGCATGGCTCCGAGGCACCATCAGCTGTCACTATGCCTTTAACTGACTGATGTGTCTCTAATTTGTTTTTTGCAGCCTGGAGGGGTGGGGATTCTTCATTCTTCTTGGCAATCATTCTTCTTGGCAATTTGTGTCAGTCCTTTGCCAGTTTTACAGACTGTTATTCCAGTGTCTAGCTGTTCTATCTTGAAAGTCTTGCCTGCATCTTTCTTGCTATAGCCTTGCTTCTGGTCCTTATTTGTAGGTATGGTTGATAGGTTAGTCCCAGCCAGTTATCCTGACTTTCTTAGGGTTTGACTAAACTAGATAAAGTATCCTTGCAGGTGATGTATTTAAACTTTTGATTATTCTTATGAAACTGTTCCTGTTTTCTCTTAGACAGTAATGGAACAGGTTTCTAGCGTTTCTGGAATTCCTCATCTTTTCTACTGTGTAGTTTTCAGGCCAAAGTGTTCAGCCCCCAGTTCAGGTTCAGGCATGCGCCAAGCAAGCAGCCATTAATTTTCATGCCACCTCATTTTTCTTCTCCCCTCCTCCTTGCCCTTGTTTCTAACATTTGCTTTAAAAAAACATGCATGAAACCAAAGCCCCTGGGACTCACCTGACCAATGCTGCCAGCAAAATAGAACATACTCTACTGGAATAGGAGGTTAATATGAACCTGTGCTCTGGTACTCGGGTCCCAGCTTGGAAAAGAATTCCCATATGTCTAAAACAACTGGAACCAAAACTGAGGATACTTTCCCACTTACTCAGGACATATCTCAGGTTCCACAGAGCTCATTCTGCTTCAGTTAGGAAGAGGTTTTTGATCTGAATCTGATCATACAATTTGATTTTTCATTCATTCCTTTCCAAACATGCACACCCATTCTATTCCAAAGTCAAATACTTACATTCTTTTAAATCAATTCTTCTAAATGAAAAAATGCTGAATTTTTTAGTATTCATTTATTTTTCCTGTGAAAATACAGTAGATGCCACACTAAAGAAGTGACTGTGTTTATTCAGTTTCCTCCCAATTAACTCTCTTTTCCAAAGACTATCCAAATATTAACACTGTAACTGTCAGTGTAGCTCAGCTCAGTCAGTGCAGGCATCGGTGCATTTTATTATTATTTTTTTTTTGTATTTTCATTGCTGGAGCAGAAAATGCCTTTAAAAGGGGGGAGATTGTTTTAAACCAGAACGTAAAATGGAATTGTTGTGAGTTGATTCCTTCCTGAGGTACATGGGCAAAACAAAAGCTGGTATTTATATAGTCATAAAGGGACCAGTTCCTCCTGAAGATAGAGGAAAGAGCTCTGAAAGCTGCCCCACTTCTCCAGCATAGTATTTTCTGAAGGTGGCATATGTCTTCCTGTGGGCTGAACACATGCAAGGAGCTTGTGGAGGGATAGGAATAGAGTGGTAGTGAGAAATATTTATATTAAAATATACACACCTGTATCTACCCTTTGTGAGGTGAAAGGAAGCAGAGATGGTTGCTGTTTCCTGAAAGGGAAGGGCAGAACTTTCAGCTAATATTTTAGGAAGCTGACATTTCCTTTGGAATTACCCTGTCCTGGAAGAGTAATTTTCTCAGGGGGTTGCAAGGAGAAAAGCAGCCATACCTAATTTAAACTTCTGTCAGTGGCTTTTCCTCCATCTGTAATTTACAGTTGTATTGCATTTCTGTTTAAAGCCAAATCTGTATGTTTCAAATTGCTTTACCAGTTAAATCCACTTGTTCCCTTTTCTGATCAACTTGCATCTGTTGTGTTCCTTTGCAGCTAGTACATAGCTGGGGTAGTACAGCCAAGAAAACTTTACAGTTTGTAACTCCAATTCAGTTCTGATAAGACTAAAATTATCAATGTAGTTAATAGTGGCCACTAGTTTTCTTTCAATTAATTTCTTCTAAAACATTTTTATGTTACAGTCTTGCTCTCTGGAAAGACCTGAAGATTCTTTGCAGCAAAGTAGTTAAACAGCATGTAGTTATCTGCAGAAACCCAGCACTTGTTCTTTGCTAAACCTTGTGGAAAGACGGCTTCCTTTATCTGGGTCTCTCAGAACTTCTCTTTATGGTCTTTTTTCCCTGCATTCCTGGCTGTGCCATGTTTGCCATTTGCAAAATCAAAAATCTGTTCCTAAAGCAGTGATATTTGTTGGAACTTGTAGGGCAAAATGAAATCACTCAGGCAGGCAAAGAATAAAACAGATAAAAAAGGATTAATATGAGAAGTTGTGGAACCTACTAAGACAGTATAATTTTAAGACATATAGAATATTTCTCAGATGCCCAGAAGCTAATACACACATTGTATTGCTCTGAAAGACAAGGACAGAACAGCCAGAGCAAAAGAGCCAAGTGGAAAAATCCCATTTTTTTTTAAGAAGCCTTTTTGTTATCCGTTGTTTTAGTTGCTCTTGTCTCAGGACAGCCAATTTGGAAAGGAAAGCTCTCATTGGAGGCCTGTGATGGCAATTATTCTGTCTGCTGAAACTTATAATTTCCTTTTAGCAGAAATCTCACCTTTTTGATACTGAATCATTAAAATGTTGAATTAGTTTTCTGTTTCCAGTTGTCAGGCTTCAGCGCTCTAATTAGCAACTTCCCCAAGAGCCAAATCGAGACCATTGGACCTTTACTTTTGGTCTTTGCCTCATAACAGATGGGGAAAGTTTGTCTAGGCAGGGCTATGCTATTCAGATAACAACAAAATGGTTAGGCCATGTTTTATATTGTAGAGGAAATTAAGTGTACCTGGAGGGAAAACAACCTCCTAAAAGCTGAGGTATATTTAAGTTATAAACATCTAATTGAAAATTCAGGGGGAAAGTGTTCTGGTTTGTATGCCTTTTTGGGTCTGTGTGAGTGGCAACAGAGGAATGAATGTTACAACATGCCGCAAAGATCTCATCACGTAGTGGCCTCCTGCTCTGATTGATGCTGCTTTATTTCTTCCAAGTAACAGTATGTTATTAACAGACTATTATAGCAACAATATCTGTCAGCAGCAAAAGGCTTAAAATAATTAATTCCATGAACAAAGAGGAGAGGATATTTGAGCTGATTTTGTCTGGCTGAAGAAATACAATTATGACACCAGTTCCTGATGTCTAAACATCAAATTCTGTTAGTGTGCATCCCTGTTCTGCTGGAATTAGCCATGAGAGAACATAAACCTGCCTTTTCTTTGTCTCCTTAATATGTTTTTTAAAGTGAAATTGAAATATGTTTGATTCTTGCACCTTGACTATTTTCCCTCAGTGTTAACTGCTGTAAGAGTTAATACAGATTCTGCTTGCTGTGCTAGTATTTATTATATTAATCAACAGTGTATTTTCAGATGCAGATGTATAAATACATTTTGTTCAAATGTTGGTATTAAATATTACTAAACAGTAGATTTTTGAGTGCATATATTTTGATAAATTCAGAAATTGGGGTGAAACTACCTTTTAAAAATAAAATATTTACAATATTTTGTTCTAATCATTATTTTAGGGAAAGCCAGGACAGAAAGGTTATGTAGGTGATCCTGGACCAGAAGGTCTAAAAGTAAGTGATGGGTTTATATATGAAAAAAAATATGTATTTGAAGTATCAATTGTGTACAATTATACATTGCTATATACAGTGAGCATGTCAATGAAAGGATATGACTACGCAAGCTTCCATAGGATATAAATGGATATCATACTGGCGATTCTGATTTCTTGCAAGATCCCATTTTGGAAAACAAGGAAATTATGCAGCTGTACGAGACAGGGATATGTGAGCAAAGACACCACCTGCTAAAATGAGATCTAGCTGTCCGAGGATGTGAGAGTGTTTGGGCCTGGGGGTAACAAAGGACCTAGGGCAGTTCCTGCACTAGCAGGATTTCAGGGGGGTGAGATGAAGTACTGCAGTTTGAGAGAAGCTTGTGGCAGCAAAATTTCTCAGTGCTGAATTGCAATCTGAGTAAAATGTACCCAAATCACTGTTCATCAGGGCACTGAGATTAAATCATAGCCAGATAATTAATAGTGCGTATACATCCAGCTTCCACTTGTAAAATAAATTAAAAAATGATCCAGAGTTACTTAGTGTGACTTGCAGTGCTATTAAGGAAAGCTTAATGCTAGCTTTTGAGGAGAGAGGGAGTAGTTTGTTAAAATGTCATTCAATTGTCAATTTTCCTAATATTTCATAGTAAAAGAGTGTACATAATGTTTACTTCTGAAGCAGCTCTGAAATAATGAAAGCAATTTGCTGAAAGGAAGATTTAAATAAATCATTCATTTATAGTGTTTGCTGACTTAATATATTTAGTGAGTCATTACTACATATTTTTCATTTTTGGGGCAAGTCCTAAATACATTAGGACATCTTTTTACAAAATTGAAATTTGCCACTGACAAAATTAAATCTTTGCTGGTTGCTTAATTTTAGCTTTTAAAGTTTTAATTGGCAGATGTAATTTAGAAAATAAAGAGGCTCCTAGGAAAACAGAGGAATTTAATATACACATATGAAAGAAATTACTTTTCTAATGAACTACATCATCTGTTTTCTACATTTAACAGGGAGAACAAGGAGACCAAGGAAACCTTGGAAAAACTGGTGAAGCAGTAAGCTTGAATTCTCTTTCTGGTTTTATTTTTAATTCTATGTTTATTTGAGAGTGAATGAGTAATTTGTTGCAGAAATTTTCTGATGAAGTTTGCCTTTCTTTGAAGCTGTAGTGTGTTGGCTATACCTTTGTGGTCTTTCAGAATCATACTATTTAAAGAAATTCCCCATTTTAATTATTTTCCAAGGTTAATTCTGCTTTTTTCCTAATAGGTTGAGTGAACATTACAGGTAGTTGTAGAGATCTTCCAAAGCACGTTTGAGTAAGTGAATGAGTGATCCTTTTCCAGTTAAATCATTTGAGAGGCTATGTTGAGCCTGAGATGTATTTTGCAGACTTAGTCTGTCTACCCTCTATAAAATCACAGAGCTCAAGGTGACCTTGAGGTGACACGTAGTCCATCCTCTGCTGCCTAGGCAGGATCAGTTATCTCCTGACAAATATTTGGCTAAATAGTAATTTAAAAGCTCCAAGAATGAAGGCTCCATGACCTGCAGGCAGCCCGTGGCTTCTCTACCTTTATTTTTAAAAAGTTCTTCCAGTTGTGTAACCTGACTCTCTTCTGCTGGAAACAGCATTTTGCAGATGATGGTTGTTACTGTGTGTCTCCTTAATTCTTTCTTTTCAGGCTAAACAGTCCCAATTTACTTAGTCTTTCATGTTTTCTAGGTAATTTAAGTCACATTCTTACTGTCCTGTAGACTGTTTCTAATTCATCTAAACATCTATGACTCCAGTTTACTGCTCAAACTATTCAGACTGCTGAGAGAAAGGAAAAATTGCTTCTTACAAGCCATATTCTTGCATACGCGTGCCCATTTTTGCAATAACCGTGTTGTTACTCAGTTTGTGATCCACAGTCACCAATACTTCTTTTTAAAGCATTGTCTTTTCCAGTTCTTCCACTGTGGGTGCTTTTTATGTTGATAATTATCATTTAAATGCACTGCCTTGCAATTCTCTCTGCTTAATTTAATCCCCTGCCCTTTTGTATTTTTAACTTTTGACTGGGAATTATGAGCAGATGTGAGCTTGTTGACCTGTGCTTGACTTACCCAGATGTTGTATAGAACACGAATAAACTGGTTTTGTTTCTTGAGTTAAGGTGTGCTTAAGAGAGATACCATAGACTGGTTAGGGCTCAGTGCTGTACTACTCCCATAAACTCTGTTCAACAGTAGCCAGAGTGAGCTCCCCATTTTTTGCAAAATACCAAGTAGACATACCCCAGACAGCTATTCAAATGGTTGGCTACTGCTGAAGTTTTCTGATCTCCTTGTAAGTCAAATGCAGTTCCTCTGTGCACTCTGAAGACTCTCTGCTCTAGGAAAGCGGGCTGAGAAGCTGGACTCTCAGTCAATTAAAAGTATCTGCTTAGGCAGTAACTGATAATGCCTCGTAATGTCGTAAGGTCCACTTAAAACTCAGCCAGCATACCTCTAAACGTAGCAGGTATACTTAGCAGCAGCTTGATCCGCAGCTTTGTTCAGCAGTTTATACGTAGCAAAGCCTTCATTTTGTTAGGTTGTAATCAGACCTGTAAAGCAATAGTTTCCTTTCCTTATAATACCATTTGGAAAATATGGGGGGTTTCATATTGCTGAATGATTAGGGCAAATGTGGATGAGTACCAGAGAATGAGGATGTCACAGTAGAGGAGCACGGGTGGGACATCATAACACTACATTGCTTTTACGGAGAGATGCGGAAATGACACTGTACTGGTATGCAGTAATATAATCTCCTGTCCACCTGTCTATACAACCAGCATTTCTCTGCCAACATTGCACTTTTCATTTTTTTTCCCCAACAGTGAGCAAAATGAAGCTTTTATTACATATGAATTCTGTTTTTCAGCCTATAGCATGTTAGGGAAAATAGGTAGCATTTCCTCTGTTGTGCAGTGCCACATGCACCAAAATCCTCAATGAAAGACAAAGCTAAGCTCAATCTTAAGTCACTACATTAATAATCATACATAAAGCATTCACAGAAGCTAGAAACCTTAAGTTTCTGGATTTGTCATGGGCTTTGTTTTGCTCCTCCGTGAATTTGAATTCAGTGCACACATTTTCCAAAACTCAGATATTTTGTATGAACATAATAGCATTCACTTCTAAATGAGCTGCATTCTAATATAAATGTAATGTTCACTAGCTCAAATATATAATCAATGATTATGTCACAGTGACGATTAATAAAATAATTATATTAACTACCTAACTGTAGTCATGAACAGTCTGCAATAATAATATAGCAAATAAATCCTTTGTGCCAAAAGATAATGTGTTGCAGCCCTGTTACAGTGATAAAGAAAGATAATTATGGCTTGTCACTAATTACCACTTCCCACATTTGCTGTTTGGAGAATTTTCATAGGATACAGATTGACAGGAGATGCCTGGAAACTGAAGTGGTTTAGAAGTTATTGATACTCTTTATTTTTACTTGAGGATTATAGAATGTTTTCTGATTTATTCACATGCATTTTAATCAAATGAACTTCATAGGCCCTTGATCGTGTTGTATTACCTTTGCACTATCTGCCAACAGAGAACTAACGCCCACTACGTGATCTTTAGGGGGATAATATTTATTATCTTGTGGTTAAGGCCAATGCTAAAACACCAAGGGCAGGAAACAGCCTTTCAAACACACTCAGCAGAACTCACAGGAAGACCTTTCAAAATCCCTTCCCTTCACTTTATTCATCACTGTAATCTGTAACAGTTAAGCTTTTTCTAAGTAAATTGAAAAGTACTAGAAGGAAGAGGCTGTTTTTTCTCATGTGTGGAAAATGGTTTTCCAGATGTGAGTCCTGATGCAAAATACTCACTTCTGTACACTTTGGATGCCATTTTTACTTCCAGCTTCTCACCAGCCTCTGTTTGTAACAAGTAATTTTTCTTTTCCTTGGTGTGCAGAGAGAATACAAGCTTTGAAATTCACAGATAAATCCACTCCTTTCTATTCAGTATTGGCTCCGGTGGCATATATGATGACTTCAGGATATGTCTGAAATTAAACATGTCACATGCACACACACTCAAAAAAAGTTTGGAAGACAAAAGTACAAGAGCAAAGTACAAATGCTCCTAGCTGCTGTGACAGATTTTGAAATGGAGCCCAAAAGAAGGTATGGAGTAAGGCATCTGTCCTTACTGATGCCTTGTGAAATTTGTGTTACTGCATGCTTGGTGACACCAAATACAAAGAGGATTTTTCCAAGCAAGTAGCACCAAAAAATGTGCAATTACTGTACAATTTATTTAATAGTAAAGGCAAAGGGAAAAAGAAATTACTAAAATGTTGATAGGAAGTCCAATGTCTGATAAAATTCTGTGTGTATGGTTTCTTCTTTCTGCGCCACCCATTCTTCCACGTCCTCCTTTTGGCTTATCTGTTGTTTGTTGTTTATTCATGATCTTTATTGGCTGAGTTTTTCAAATTACAGAATATGGTGCATACTTTGAAGTCCATGGTTGAAATATATGATACCGTTTTTCTGGCAATGGGGAATCCATCACAGTATTCCAGTTCTCCAAAATAAAACTAGTGTATTTCCTGAAAAAGCAGTCAAAAAGAAGCAATTTTGCAATAATAAAACCTGTAAATGTTGAATTCATAGCAAACTATTACATGAAATGCATGTGCATATCTGCTGTTGATACCAAAATGTTGCGCCAATGTTTTTCTTCGGTTTCTTTCCATTTTCTTACTTTTATCATCCATCTTCTGTCTTTGATTAATACATCTGTCACTGCTGCCTGAGGTGCCAAAATAGTTATTGCTTTTCTGTAGCAGCTTTTCCAGGTCAAGTACTTCTTAATACCTGCTTAGAAAAATACAGATGGCAACTGTGCAAAAGCAGGGAAGTTTCAACTTAATGCTTGGACCATAATGCTTGGTTATTCAGTCTAGCAAGATGGGATATGTGCTGAAATACAGCTTTGTCAATAGGCTAGAAGCTGTATCGTCCAGCATTTCTTAGGTCACATTAAGCTGCTGACTTTTCAGAGCACATTTCTGCTGGAGTATTTTTGGATGCTTGTCCAGTGTGGAAACTGAGTAGACTAAATTTACAAATGTTCACACTGCTCATATGCTTAAAGTGACACAGACTTTAATACTAAATCAGGAATGTGCCTAAGATCAAACTTCAGTCACTATTCCTTAACCAGGTCCTACAATAAATACCTGTTTCTCAGCATTTACCCTGTTTAAAGGGGAATGTGGGTAGGTTCAGGTGGTGCTGCTTGCCTAAGCAGAGCCCAAAGCTGCAGTAGGATTCCACGGCTGTCTTTTGCTGCAAGATACTCAGTTAACTGCAGGACCATCAGGTCCAATTGAAGAGGGATTCATTAAGATGGTGAGAAGGGACAGCAGGCAGAGAAAATTTACACTGCTGTTGAGACAAAATCTTCTGGAAGTCATGCCGAAGGAAACAACCACTTCAGCTACTGAGAAAATTGCCGTTACATTTGGGGGAGGAAAATCTCACTTTGCTGACATGTGCAACTGGATTTGGTGTGCTTAGATCAGATGCTATCCAGTGATGGATAGCAAATATTTGAAACCAGCTTCAAGCATCTCATACAAGTGACCTGTCTGTGTTAAAATGTCAGGATAATTTAAGAAAATGATTCATTGCTCAACTTTTATGGCACAAAATTGAACTCATCTGAACTTAAAACAATTCCTTGTCAGGATTGTGTTACTGTTTGGTAATGCTGGTGTTTATCCAGACTGGGCCACATGGAATAACTAAGTGCAAGTTAATTCCAGTTTCTCCTTGCCAGCTCCATTACAGAAATTCAGCCCTTGGCCCATACACTTCTGAATTAGAAATCGCTGACATTTATACACATATTGAGACAGAGAGTACAAGGGTAGAACTGTCAGCTGCAGCATCTACAACTGGTATCAAAAGGACAAACTAAAATAAGCAGAGTTCATGAACAGAAATCCTGAAAAAAGGATCTTCAAAGACCTGGAACAGTTACATGTCAGCAAGTTTTCCCAGTTGCAAATAGTTTTTGAAACAGCAGAAGGGACATGAAGCTTCCCACCCCCCCCCCCCCACCCCCCCCCAAAAAAAAAAAGCTAAAAAGAATTGAAAGTTATGGTCCAGCAAAAAAGAAGTGATATTCATGCTCTCAACAGCAGCTCCAAAGCAGGCGAAAATGGTCAGCCTGTCAGAGTATGTGGGAAGGCATGAACATGTTACAATCAGGCCGTGTGCCTGGGACTAGAATTGCTTTTGAGAAGAATTCCCATAAAGCAATTACCATATCTCCTGCAGAGGTAAAAATTAGGTGGATTAGGCACCAGGGATGCTTAATTCATGGAGAATGGAAACTGCAATTTCTTTTGCTGGAAGAAAAAATTAAATGGACTTTAACTGATGTTTTCAGGATGCTCAATAGAAGGAGTTCTTTGAACTATCATGAAAAGTCTGGGCTTTGGGGATATGCAAACAAGAATAGGCCAAAAGAAAGGTCAGTTGAGGGAAAACTTTTTTTTTTTTCCAAAGACTGGTATTGGGTATTGCCAAAAGCTTCAGAAGAGGGAACTAGTTCAGCTGCTTTCAAAAATCTATTGGATACAGATTAATGTAAGTTCTATGAAGATCGTATAGTGAATGGTAATAATGATACTTCTGTGTCTATGCTGTGCTTCTTTTTATCCTAGGTGAACTGATATACTATCATTGCTGCTAGGTCTTTCTTTCAAGAAGAGTGGAGAAACAGGTTACAATATCTGGAGGTTAGCTTTTTCAAGCTGTTGCTTATTTTTCTTGAGGAGTTTTTGCTATTAGTGCTCTTCATCAGTTAGCTTCTGCTGCCATTCTACCCCACAGAATATCCACAGCCCCACACCCTTTATGGTTTTTCAAGTTAGAACTATCACCTTAAATTTAAGTCAGCACTCCCTATACCATTGAGTACAGTCAAAGAGAAGAACAATCTGCTCCATGTGAGATTTATTACCCTAGAAAAAATTCCCCTATTTAAGTGCAAAATGTAAATAACTTTTATTCCAATTCAGTTTAGCCAAGATAGGACTCTCCAGAGTAGTATCTACCTTCAGAATAATTTTTATTTTTTCCCTTTGCACAGATTACAAAAAGTTACGGGTGTGAACTTGACAACCCAAACCAAGAGCTTTTATAAATGTCATTATTCTGATTGTCACTTGAAAAATGAAAATACTTCCAATTTGGATGGAGTTTGTGTCACCCAATTCACTTCATGTCATCTCCAAGCTTCTTCTGGCAAGTAGACTCTGTAAAATGCAGTAGCCTTCCCAGTGAGTGAACCCTGTCCTGACTGCCACTATAATACTGACCTCAAGCTGCATTTTTCTCAATGTCATTTAAAAGACTCGCATACAAATGGAACCCTTGCAGATCTAGTAGAACATCAGAAAAGTGTACCAGTCCATTCTTTCCCTGGCCAAGAGAAGATTTTAATCTTTCCAGGACATCAGATGCTACCTGTGTGGTAGTTATTTTGCTTGTGTGTTGTTGTTTTCCCACTAACCTGTCTATAGCTTTATATCCATACTTATTTGCATGCCCATGTGATTTTGCAGCATTAAAATACAAGGAAATGTTTAAGGCTATTTTAGCAATAATCAAGGATAAGTTCTGGCATGCATTAAACTTAGCAATAGTGGTAGGTACCAGCACACATCCAGTCTTTTCACTGTTTGTCCCTTTTACTGTCTGTCTGAATTTAACTGATGTATTTCATATACTCTGGTGGTTTTGGGAAGAAAGATATAGAGAAATAGTGTCTGCACATGGCATCTGCAGTTTAGCCTCCAAGGTTTTGTTAGTGGGCACATCCTTCTGGCGCTTTGTAAGCTAGCCTCCTTTAAATGCAAGTGTTTCTCTGAAATACCCTACTTTACACTGGTCTTATAGGAAGCAAAATTGAACCTGTTTATTTCTTTCCTAAAACTGCGTAAAGTAGCAATAGTTCCAGTACATTTTGCCCTTCAAATATTCAGGTAGTTGAAGTCTTGAGTTCATTCAAAAATTGAGTGAAACATACAAGGAAGAACTTCTTTACAGTGGGGGTGACAGAGCACTGGAACAGGCTGCTGAGAGAGGTCGTGGAGTCCCTTTCTCTGGAGATTTTCAAGACCCATCTTGATGCAGTCCTGAGTAATGTGCTCTAGGCAATCCTGCTTTAGCCGGGGAGTTGGAGTAGATGATCTCTAGAGGTCCCTTCCAACTCTGTCAAATCTATGAATCAGCTGCAAGGTACAAATATGGTGCCTCTCTGCTTTTATTCATCTCCTCCACTGGCAGTAAAAAAGCACAGATTTTCACTAGAGTGTAATTTGGTGACATTTTCAGAACCATTCTCCCAGTTTTTACATTGGTTGGTTTTATTCAGCTTTCCCAGTGGTCTGGAGACAGGGCTTTATTTAAAACTTCAGGTTACTTGTACCTCTAAGTGTAGGATATTAACAACTGGTCCATTCAGTTCATATCTGATACTGGTACCATAGTAAGCAAATGTTCTACACAAAGGCTCTATTGAAAGTCTTTGGTTTCAAAACCCTG
>JAOXJM010000004.1:18219765-18246017 GCA_026413425.1 Tringa solitaria
AGTCATGTGAAAAGCACTGATCTGATACAAATTCACCCAGAAATTGATGACTAGCAAGGTTTGTTTTTCAGAGCAGGTATCAACTGTCTATGACATCTGTTTCTCATAGAACCTTTTGTTCTACTGCAGGCTTTATGAAGCCCAGGTAGCAGCCAGTTTAAGCCCTGCATCATGCTTTCTTCCTAATTTTCATCCAGGCCTGATCGGTGTCACATTTGTTAGAAGCATGCACGAACATATCCATCATGCCTGTGATACCAGGGTCCAGACTGACTGATTTTAAAAATAATTGTTTGGTACCGTTATGTCTGGTTAGAAAAACAGAACTTAGGTAATTATTTATTTCTTAAAACTTAATTTTTATAATATTATGAGTTTTACACATATTTTTCTATCTGTGAGCTGGCTATGAAATAGTAGAAGCTGTTTATTACAGCATCTACTTTTCTTCCTCCTCCTGTCTATCACCTTTGGTTGTCTTTTTAACAGATAGTTGGCTTGAATCTTCAAGGATCCTTAAGTAGACTTTGATTTCTTAAAATCAAACCTAAAGGCTGGCTCATTGGGAGTTTTTTGAGTACTGTGCTAAAATGTATAAAGTCCTTCATGAAATATGAAGCTGATGGGCTCTTGATGAAATGTTTAAGTGGGACTCCTAGTGAGCAGGCAGAGATTATGATATTGCTGAATGCTGGATCTGGAGTGAAGTGATTCAGCACAGATTCAGGACAAAATTTGATGAAAAGTAATTGGAAATGCCCAAAAATGTTCATAGAAAAATGTTAATGTGGCAAGATAATATTTTAAATTTACTTATCTCTTTAAAAGAATGTTGAATAAAAATGTTTAAAAATACTGAACTCCAAATGAAATAACATTGGATTGGAAAATTTTCAGTTATCACAGAACAACATGTTGGTGTCAAAGCTGACAGGTAACTGCTTCCACAGGAATGTTTGGAAATAGCTGAATATTAATTTCTCACTCCTAAGCTTTTCAATGTATTACTCTATACTTGGATTTGCATTAAGTATACAATGTGTTTTCAATTATTCAACTACAGTCCAGTTTCTAACACAGAGTATATGCCCTGGCAAGATGTTCTTGTCTTTCTCAGGCATGAATTAGTTGTGGGATCTGGTCTCTGATTCATTTTCCATAAAAATGCTTCTGTGGAGAAGGTTTCTAAAATGCTGTTATTGTCACTGGAGATTTTTGTACAAATCCTTGTAAATGAAAGTTTATGACTATCTTTTTAATAAGGTTTAAAACCATGATGATTTTTGTAAACATTTCAGGGGTTTTTTGCTCTACTTTTCTGTTGCTTAATACATTCAGTTTGATTTTTGGAATCCACCACTGCACCCCAAAGGATTGAAGGAATGCTGGAAGACACTGTCTCAAGAAACCTGCTTTGGACGGTATTCATCCTCTTACGTAAGGAGGAGAGAGAATTGAAACCCCAGTCCAGTCTTAGTGGCTGGTCTCTGTAATAAACCTATCCAAATCTGGGATTTAATGGGCCACGTGATCTTTAAGAAAGTCTATAGGGAAAACAGCACTTTATCGTTAATGTATTGATGGAGCAGGATGTTTTGCTCTCTGATTGCACTTTCTCTTCACTGTATGCTGCTAATTGTTTTAAGGACCAAAATTATATTCCTAAGTAAGCTTTTTTCCCCTCTTTTGCCTCTGCACATACCTGCCCTAGCTTTGTCTCAGCCTCAGGCTCTTGCTCTCCATTTTGGATGGAGGAGCAGAATAGGTTTTAATCCTGAACTGTCATGAACTTCTTTCCCTTTCGTTCCTCTTGAAGTCTCTATTGCCTTTACTGTTCACTGGCTTCAATTCTTCTTGTCATCTTGAAATTTTTTTGCTTTCCATATACATCCTTTTCCACTCATGCGGAGGTGTTTTTCCTATCTTTTGTATCAACAAAAATCTATTTTCTTCTTTTAGTATTTTTACTGTAAATATTCTTTACTTAACTAATTTCTTCTGAGGAACAGCCAGTCTCTGGGAAACTTGCTGCTTAATAGCCAGGTTTTGTCCTCACTCTGGAAGGTGGTGTAGCCTAGACCTAATGTGCTGGATAATACAACAGCACATTCACAGTCACTGCTTCTAGTCATTCCTTCTCTTTCAGACCCGAGCAACTTAGTCAGAAAGACATTACTTTTGAATTGAAAAGGGGGCTTGATCAGGGGCTGTAAAGGGTTCACTGCTGGGGTAAGACACAGCTACCCATCTTTCTAATCAGCATCTTCAGACCTGTAAATAGTGTGGCATTGGCTGGGAGATCAGTAATGTCTCTGTAGAAGGAGAATAGGTCTGAGTTACATCTTGGCTCTGATTATATCTTCTGTCCTTTCTGGAATAAGGGAATCAAAGTGATTAGTCTTTAGCCTTTTGAAACTGTACCTCCACACCTCTTATCTTGATGAGCAAGAGCACAGGGTAATTCTTTGTCTCACAGCTTTCTACAGGGGCTGAGGCCCACTGTTGGCCATGATTGGTAGCAGTGGTAGCTCTCAGAGTTGTCACGGAAGTCCCTTATTCCTGCCAGTGACGTCTGGGCATTGCCTTTGTGCCAGTATCATAAGGATGAATCTTTGGCTGCTGCCAAGAGACGTCTCAGTTCTGACACATAATACACAAGTTCTCACACATGATGCATCAGTCCAGCAGCTGTAGAGATGCCTGTTTACCTCTTTAGCCCCTTCCAGAAAGTAGTTTGTGCCAGTATTGTCAGTCTCAAAGGCAGCTCTATCAATGGCTTAATGCAATATATTTCAACTATGAGATTTCCAGAGGAGCTAGCAGTCCAAGAAAATAAGAAGCCATCATAAAACCTTAGTTACTTTGTGTCTGTTATGTTGAGGTGTTTGAGGCTGAATTCTGTTGAAATTATACTAGTAAAAGCTAAAAAAATATGGGTTTTTTTCAAAGGCAGAGATCTCAAACTGCAATGTTGTCTTTCTGCTATGACGTTATTTCTATGGAATAAACTACTACTAGGCTCTTGAAAGGAATATAAGCTGATGATGAGCTCTGAAGTAACACTTTAAAATAAAAAACTCACTTTTTAAAAAAAAACCTCATGCTAGTTTACTGTTACTGAAGCTAGTATGTTCCTTCACGTGTAGAGATAGTAATGCCACTGTGGGTTGCCATTTTATTTGCATTTTTTAAAGTGCAAATAAGTTTTGCTTTTTAAAGTGCTACGAAGATGGTACAGTTGTGCATTGTGTCACTACTAGGAGCTTCCACCTTTCTGCCATCTTTTGTGAGCAGTCATGCGATGTTCTGTGGGTACCTATTGCTTTTTCTCCAAGCTCACTGTTGAATACTTTTCTCAACTGGGGCCTTGCGCTATAATTTTTTATTTTCTTTTTGTTTGATAATAAAGGGTGTATTGCAAGAACTTGGGAATAAGCTTTTTTAAAGTACTTCCTCTCCTGTTTCCTCCTGTTCTATCCAGTGGAAATTTGTGGGAAAGCCTCAGGAGGGAGTTATTTCATTTTTAAAAGGACTTAAAGGCTCTGATCACCTGACTTCAAAGGCATTTGGGACTAGAGTGCTTAAAGGGAAAATTCTGACAACACCTGATTCAATATCATTTTTGTTTTGACTGGCTTTTACTTTGTTCTACTGAATTTATCCCTTGAAATTTTGGGTCAGTCTGAAGCGGTAGCAGAGCAATTAACACCTTTATTTATATGTTTGTAAAGCTTCTAGCACTGCAAGACTGAGCTCGCTGGCAGACCTTAGGTGGTAGCACAGTATGATGATTAAATTAGTGTAATTTTTTTAAAGCAGTAGCCATTTACTGTTGGTGTGTATAGCTACAGTGATCCTCCTGCATGGATTGTAAGCCAGAATTGTAACCAGTCTTCACTTCCCCACAGGAGCACTTAGACAAATAGACCACTGGTTCTCTGGGATGAAGAAAAGTGCCGTGCTCTGCTGCCGGGTTACTGGGGAGCTGCCAACCAGGAACTAGTATAGACATCATGCTAATAAAAGTCTGCTTACTTTTTGTACAGGGATCAGCTGGTTTACCTGGAGAAACTGGGCCATCTGGAAGCCTTGGTGAAAAGGTACAATAACGTATCTGGCTACTCAGCACCAGAAATCAGCTTTGAAAACCATTGGGGTGGTAAAATTTTGGTGAGAGATCATTTACTGGCCACTGACAAAGCTAATGTTCCTATAGGTATTTCAGGACACAGGAATGCAGTTAAACGGTAATCCAAATACTGTTATTTGAGTTATGCATCCTGTATCCTTGATTTTACTTGGCAATTAATTTAGACCTGATAGATTTAATGTCTTGTTCACTTACTTTATTATCCACTGCTATAGATTCACAGAAGCTGGCACAAATTATACTTGTTTTATACAGTAGTAACTGGTTTTTTACTGCTACATAATGAATACAAAAGTAGAAAGATAAAATTTGGCTGTATGCATTAACTGAGTAAAGAAGACAACATCATTAGTTTTGTCTCCTTTGCAGTAACAGTTGTGTTTATGAAAGCAAAGTTTTGCAGACTTAAATGTGACTAGAGCAGAATAAATAGCTTAAGCATATTTGACATGGTTTTATTTAGGTGAAGTATTTTAAAACTGAAAAACAGGAAACTATTACTGGATTGCATGTCAGCTTCAATTATAATAAAAACATAATTGTTTGTCAGAATGATCCAACAGCATATTTATTTTTCCCTGCAGGGCTGAATTATTTCACCTAGACTGATGGCTGCTATTTAGATATTTTGTTGAAAAAGTCTTAATAATGTGTTAGAACTTCCATGAAAATCTAATTAAAATTTATATCATCTACGAAAGGAAATACATCAGTGGAAAGCAGTGTTTGTTAAAACTAAAATTTAGACATCTCATGTGTTTTTAATCATAATATCATCTTAGAATTCAGTGTCAAAGGATTGTTGTTCTTTATAATTACACTTGGCCCAACAAAGATTACCTTGGTTTACTGCTGCTAGTTTAGCTAGGAGGGAAAAGGCAGTAGAAGACTAATTAATGTATCATCAGCAAATGGAAGCAAGCTTCTTAATGGTGCAATAATTGTCGTTATTGCTATGCTGTTTCTCTAGAATTTATTGTTTTCCCTTTTTTATGGATTAAATAGTAGAATGTAAACATGCTGCGTGGATTTAAATGACAAACATACTTGCAGCATAACTTTTTTTTAAAAGAAATGTATCTTCACAGTATATAAAATATAGTGTTATCACTATGTCTTTGTGTACTATCTGCAGTCGAAATGTAATCTTTGTATGGGGGTGATCTACAGCCAAGCCTGATATTTGGGCTGGATGTTTTATGAATAAAAGTTGAAAAAGTATGCAAAGAGACCCTTCCTACTTCACCTACTCCAGTTGCTCCTGCAGCTGCTGAAGGGCTGACCTTGCATTTAGCTAACACATACTGAAAAAATGAGGGAGTAAGGAACAAAATTGTCTTTTTTTGCTTGTTTGCTGTGGTGAATTTTATGGATTAAAGAACATAACTATAAATGTGATGCACCCAACAGAGAGAAAAGGGATATGCTAGCTGCAGTTCACAGAGACTGATGTAGTACCATATCTTCTGCAGTCTTCTAGGAAAAGGGGATCAGAGAAACTCCGTTTTATCATCTTCTCAAAATATGCATGGGCTTGTAGGAGAAAGAAGTGCAGAAATTAAACAAAAGTGAAAAAAGGTCTCTGCACTGTTTCTGAAGGGCAGTCCCTGAACCAATGGTGTTGTGCACTGCTAAAAGTTGTTCCCTTTAGCAACCAAATCTCTTTTAGACTATGGGCTACAGCCCTCATGAAAGACCTCATGGGTTGGTGTGGTATTTTTATTGCAGGTTAGCTTTGTTTGCCAGATATGCCTTCCTCACTGGACATGGAACGAGTTGGGGAAAGAGCACTCATTGTTATTTTCTTTTTAATTTTTTGTTAAAGGGAGAGCGAGGCAGTCCAGGACCAGTAGGGCCTCCTGGAGAGAAAGGTGTTGTGGTAAGTCACAAATAACGTTGAATCCATAATTGTGTTACTTAAAAGACACTTTAATTTCCAAAACAGTAATAAATTCTCAGCCTTCTGACTGTCCTTTTTACTTATGGAAAAGAGTAGTATTTGTGATTCCCAGGAAGTTTCATTTACCCCCTACCCCCTCTGTGGAAGTGACATTGCAAAGTGATCCGCTGAATGAAGCAGCAGAGCAACTGCAGTTTTGAAAAATGCCATCAGACAGATGATACTTGTGTTTCCATGCAGGAAACGATATGAATCTTCATTTCTCCTCACATTACGCTTAAATAAGGTTTTACCATTGATTTCATCTGAGAGCAGGATCAGAACCAAAATGACTGCTGGCCTTATATTCTGTATACATCAATATGCAAATATTAGCATTTATAACTACCATTGGACAGTTTCAAAGTTTTAAGGACTATTTCCTTTATCTGCATGTCATTTATGTCTTTGGAAAGACAATCAAAATCATCTAAACGTAATTTTGAGAGAGGAAGAAGCAAAGTCAGAAGGTAGTATATGCTAGCGGAATGTTCTTGTCATGGAAATGGACATTATTATTGAATATTTGCAGTAATTCCTCTCTGGGCATCCATTGGCAAGGAAGAAACCAAGTACCCTCAGGCTACAGACCAATTTAATGATCCATGCAGGAAGACACAATTTTTGAAGCATTCTCTGCTTCATTAAATCTCTCTAATCTAGATTTACCTTCAACCAGCTGATTTTGATCCATGAAAAAAAATTATTAGAGAGATTAATAAAGGAGGATTTATTAATACATGATCCAATCTTATCAACTACTTTTTTTAACTGTTACCCATGCTTATTGTCATGGGTAAATCCACTTAAGTCATAGCAGTGAGAGCCCTTCCCTGTAG
The DNA here is from genome assembly GCA_026413425.1 of Tringa solitaria. Taxonomy (NCBI): domain Eukaryota; kingdom Metazoa; phylum Chordata; class Aves; order Charadriiformes; family Scolopacidae; genus Tringa; species Tringa solitaria. The sequence goes on from JAOXJM010000004.1 coordinate 18,226,694, forward strand.
TAAATCATTGTAGCCCTCAGACAAGAGCTGTTCTTGGCATTTTGTCATGGTCAGTTCTGCCCACACCAGGCTGTGTCCACTTTCTGCTCCCATTGTCATAGCCTTGAAGTGAGGATTTTGAAATTCATTAGAACTCAGCAGCTTTTGTTTTGGTACAGCCCATGGCCAGTACCTGTGTGAAACTTACACTGATTTAATGGTTATTATGATATATCCAAACAAATATCTGTTTTCTAAACAAAATTTGGGGAACAAATTTTGCAAGATCAATAATTTTATTAATTTACCTCAAATTTTTCAGGTAAGTAACTGGATTTATTATTGTTGTCATAATAACAATTTTGATTAAACTGTTCTCTCTTTTCTATATTTATTTCAATTCTAGGGCTACCCAGGACCTCCAGGAGGCCCTGGACCTGTGGGGCCAGAAGGATTACCTGTAGGTATAGAGTGGTGCTTTTGTTTGACATAAAATGTACCATTTTCAAACTATCTTTTTGCTCTGCTGAAGCAAAGAATGGTGTCTAATTTGTACTGTAGTCTTTAACACTGTCATGAAAATTTACTCTCCAGACCCAAAGTATATTCACCTACTTTTTACCAAGATGATCCATGAGAGACAGGAAAACTAATTATATTATTGACTCATCCATTTCAAAATCACTCAGTTGAGACAAGTAGGGGAACAGAATTTTTTAAGGATGGTTTATAATTGCCCAACAATTTTATTTTTAGTTCACTGATGCCTAATATAATTTACATATATTCATGATGTGCTTAGTTTCATTTTTAATAAAAAAAAATAATTCTAATTTGCTGTGTATAACTATGTTATAATTTGGCTACTATGGGTCTTCAGTACTGACAAAAACTGAATCTTCTATCAGAATTTATTAAGTTTTTTAATGCAATGTTGCTGAAATACAAGTATCCTTTAGCAATTTAGAGATGTTGAACAGAACTCTCCAACATTCACATCATGATTTCTTATTCAGAATAAAGTTACATAGAGTGTCTTATTATTTTTTTTCTAGACAAATTGTACTAATGCAGTTAATTGAATTTCAACCATGAGTGAAAGTGGTTGATTTGTATTGGTTGCATTGACTGTTGCTCATTGTGCATGTGCCTTGTAATTTTCAGAAATCTGTGTATAGAAGACAATGAATAATAAGTTTATTTGACATGTAGGGACCTTCAGGGGCAAGAGGACCACCAGGGCCACAGGGACCTAAGGGAAGAAGAGTAAGTGATATTGTTGTTTCATGTTACTTAAGAGCAGAGTAGTGTATTGCAAATATGAATCTGATGTTTAACCCATGTAGAGTTGCTTCCTTTGAACTCTGTCCTCCAGGCTCAAGCCTGTTTTCTTTATCTGCATGTCATTTATGTCTTTGGAAAGACAATCAAAATCACCTAAATGTAATTTTGAGAGAGGAAAAAGCAAAGTCAGAAGGTAGTATATGCTAGAATCTCAAACCTCTGATTAGATTTTCATTTCCATTTCATGGATTTTCATCAGGGAAATGGGGACCATTTTTTCCACTGTAAACAAAACACTAATCCAAAGCCCACATAAGTGAAAAGGGAGTCTGTCCACATCGATATGTATGAGCATTTGATCACAATGTATAAAATCAGTACCAGTGAAAGTATTGCAGTTTACTTACCTGGGGATGGTTGGCTCCATGGTTTTCATAAACACTTTCCTTCATAAACCCCACCAGTCACCTGCACTTCCTGCCTGGAGTATTTTTGGTCATGATTTTGCAGTCCGAGCTCAAGGTGCCTGCAGGAAGTGCTTCCCATTCATAGTATTAGCTGGGTTTGGTTGCACTTTGTTGAGCAAGTTTGTTCTCACTGGGTTTGTGGAGCTTGTCAAGAACAACAGTGAAGATGCACCCTTCTAACACCAGGCTCACCTGGCAGTTTGACCGCGTGCCCAGGCTTCCTATGAGATGTGTACAACTCACATACCAGCGACTAGACCAGTATGTCTTGACAGGTGGTGGTAGAATCCAGCAGTGCTTACCATTCATTCCTGATGAAGTCCCTGAATCCATGTCAGTGAGATAATGTTTTTAGTTTCTTTCTGTCACAGGAAGCAGAAATGTTTGTTGTTTCAGCAAAATACAGTTGCAGCCTTTATCCTCCTTTGTTACTGCGATACGTATGTTTTCTAAGAAAATACATGTTAAAGTTTGAAAAGTTGTAAACTCTGGAGGTTTTGCTGCAGTTAAAGATAGGTACTTGAGAAACACACATTGCATTTTAAATAAGGTTTTAGATGAGAAAATATTGTGATTAGCAAACTTTGTAATACAAAATTTATTAACTATATGTTATTCTACATTTTGCATGATTACTGAACTATTCGAGATTGGATAAAAAGTTATATTTTCCCTATATTCAAAATAATATATCCAAATATATATATTAGAATATTAATATAGTACATTTGAAACTATATTTTGAGTGTTCATTATATTTTGAAATAGACAATATTTTGTATGTTCTGTATATTCAAAATATACAGTGCTTAGCAACTTCATGGTACACTACAGGTTTATTCATAAGAGAAACTTCAGATGTTTCAAATGAATCTTCCTTCTTTAGTATGCTTTCCTCCTCCAGAAGAAGAAATCTGTTTTAATTTACCTCTTTGATCATGGTGCAGTTTGTCGGAAAAATTTGTGAAATGTAGCATGTGAAATGTATAATTTCTGTTCTGGTTTACCCTGTGTTAGAGAGGTTTCCAGCTGTCAATGCCAAATGTTTGGGTTGGTTTTTGTTGTTGTTGTTCTTGTTTAATGTCAGACAGAGTAGAATTTATCCCAGACTTCAGTTTCCTTAAATGGGTGAAGCAGATTTAAGCATATATCTACATACACTTAGAACTTCTTGTGCTTGTCCGAAGTACCTATCCGTTGGAGTCTGGGATTTAGAATTAAGAAAGTTATCTCAGCAGCTCATGGAAAAGGACATACCCACCATCGTCAGAGACAATCTGCATGGTCTTCTAAAAATAGTCTTCATTTTTCCCTTACAACAGATGTGTTTTTTTAAAGCCTATTTAAAAGGATATATTAGTAAAAAAATTCTTTCTGGGAATTATTTTGCTAATTTAATAATAGATATTTTAATTTAATAATGAATTATCTGTAAAAAAACTGCCCTACAAAATTGTATACACTAAGACATATTCAGTGTTACTTTGACAATTTTACGTGCAGAAATACCAAATGCTTCCCACAACTCATAGGCACCTGCTTAATATTCTGAACCGAATATGTCACACATATGTAATCTATCAGTGCCCAGAAAAATGGGCATATTGAGGCCTGTTTGTCAGGCAAAACTGAAATTCAGATATATTTATTTATGTAACACAACTAAGAAAATTCAAAGAGAAACCTTAATTGGCTGCAGGGGCGAGAATCCGCCCCCACAGATGAGCACAGTGAACTACCAAGAACTGGTGTAAGCAGGAGTGTCCAACCCCAGGCATCAGCTAGCAGAGAAGTAGCTCCTGAAGCGTTCAAAAGGTGCTTATACAAATGTGCTCAGCGGAGAGAGGCTCTAGGGGCTCCTGGGAGCCCAATGTTAGTAACTAAGGCAGCCTTCTGGCAGAACTGTGAATCTCTGCTTTGGTTTAGAGGACAGAAGGGAAAACCAGCCTTTTTGCTTCACAGACGTATTTTAAAATGTAAATCAAAACAGAAATGCAAAGCAATTGTGAAGCTGAAAAGAAGTAGCAGCTTGGTACCACTTTTTCTTCAGCAGCCCATTTCAATGAAAGAAACTGTGATTTCAGTAGGAGCATGTCAGACAGTGAAATACATGTTGAAATGTTATGCTGAACCTGGACACACAAGACGGTGGCACCAGATGAGGAGTGCACATATGCAGTCATTTTTACAGTAAAATGCTGATGTTTGGGCTTCATCTAAAAAGGAGAATCCCTTGGGCCCTATCAGTCGACCAGAGTTTCAGTTTGACTAGTGGCCTATAAGATGCAGGGAGTTAGAAGGCTAGCTCAGAAGTAATCTGGTGTAAATAGCTGTCTCTGAGATGGGTATGGAACTGCTGCAGGTTGTACATTTTAGTTCCTCTGGGCACAGCAGTCCCCTCTAAACCCCTCCTCTCATCCTTCCCTCCTGGCAAGTCTGTGTGCCAGCATCACCAGAGCTGGAGTCAGACCGAAGTTACTGACATGGATGTGAGTCCTCCCCTACAGGCTCTTCTCCTTTCCAGCAGCATCTGTTACCTGGTGATTGTTTTTATGGGGGAACAACTTATTTTAATTGAGATTCTGTTTTGAAGGTAAAATATAGTTTTTATTTAAGGAATATCACATCTTCTGCCAACTGAGACAGGAGTCTTTGAGGGAGTCTGTCTCTATGATTTTGGCAGCATATCATGAAGTACATTGCTTATAATTAAAGATCACTCAAAATAAATCCCAAACATCCCAAGCTCTGTGGAAGTCCCAGTTTGGAGTTGTGGTTTATGCCTTTGCGTCCATCCAGCATGACTGGGAATACTTCATGGAAGGAGGTCTTAGAGCAGACCTAGGTCTTCAGGCTCTGCAAAAAAACTCCCACTGAGGCCACTGAGAATCTTGTCGGCTCTCATAATCAAAATATCAGACCCAAAGTGGAATCTTGCATAAGGAGCATATCTGGGGGGCCCTGAAACCTGGGGTTTGTCATCACTGGATTCAGAAAGAGATGTGCCAGAACCCTCAGCTCTGTGTGACAGGCCTCGGAAAAACGCATACCACAGTCCCATACAGAAGTTAAATAGAAGCATCGGAAAAACACATACCACAATCCCATACAGAAGTTAAATAGAAGCATATGGAAGTTCCCCTTTGTTGTGTACTGAAACAAGAACGCATCCCATCTTCACAGCTGGAATCCACAGGAAGTCTTAGGAGTGCTGACCCTTTGCTTATGCACTGTCACAGAGTAGAATTCCTTCATCTCATAAATTCTGGACCTTTCAGCAACCGGTTCTCATCCAGGATTACCCAGCAGCCTACTTCTGCCTGAGAGTATCCAGCTGCTCAGTCTCTGGTGCACCCAGGAGTTCTGGCCAGCTGAAGGCAGGCTGTCTAGGAGTCTAGGGACTATCTCACTGTCAGGGAATTTGGGGAGATATGCCACTGAGCATAGTGCTAGCAAAAAGCTTCCTCAGCTCATGCTCAAGACTTGATGCACTTCAGCTGGAATCATGTGGCAGGTTGGGTCCTTTTATGACCCACATTTTATTTTTTTGCATTAATCTCATGAAAACACAAAAGGAGGACAGTACTTTGTAGATACTTCAATGGCAGAATGACACTCTGAGGGGTGGGAATATCTCTATCTAAAAGGAGGAATTTCTCTCCATGACCAGAAAGAAATACATTAGCCTGGAAGGCCTGCTGGTAGCAGTGTAGACCACCATGAAGCCATTGTTGCATGTGGTTTTGTTCTTGTTTGCTAAAGTATGAAGAAGAAAACTACAAAGTCAGAGCTTTGTTCTGCTTTTAGTTCGCATCATAATTTCTGACTAATACAACTGTAGCTCTTAATTTGAGAGGAAAAGGTCCTGTATCATTAGATTCATTTAAATGAGTGAGACCTAAGCAAAATTCTCAATAGCTGCTGAGGTTCTTAGCAGTTAGTATTCTTCAGGCTGATATTTGGTGTTTTAAAGCTCAAAAGTAATATTTTTTCTGGTTGCTCTTTTCTGATACGCAGCTCATTAAATGCAATTTTGAAAACGCAGATAAATGACATAGTGAAGTCCTATAGATTTGGGGTTAGGCAACAGCATCTTATGTCTGTAGCAGTAGGGTTATCTCTGCCTCATTTGTGTCTGTACTGGCATGAAGAACCTCAATTACCTAAGGACATCATTGCTAAGTTTTAATGAGTGATATCTTTCATATTTCTCACAGCAGGGAATATAGAACCTAGAAAAATGTGTACACTTCAAGGTTATGTGAAACAAGTGGCCCCTGTGCTGTGTGGTACATCAGTATCTGAGTGTGCTTATCTGTCTTAATTGTTCAAAGAAAGTGAGACTAATATTAATGTCATTTTCTAATATTCTTCCATGTCAACCAACAAAATAGAGAAGTAGCTTCATAGTGTGTTCATGTTATTTTCACTCTTCTATTTTGGAGGCAAGATGAGAAAGGACAAAAAGAGTTAATTGGTGCTTCTTGCCTTCTTAGATAAACTTTTTCTCAGCTTATCCTAGAGTTCTCAATGTGATGTGTTCCATTTTAGAAACAAAGCTGAACTCATGCCAAAGAAAAAAGTAGTAGCAATTATTTGGCAGCCTTACTCCTCAGCTCTGTTGCAATCTAAATTAAATAACAGCAGGAAAATCATGTGTATCTTTCATTCTGTATTAGCTATAGTAGGAAATGATGCAGATCCAATTAATCTATGCCAATAATGAGTCACACCACACTATTTATAGGAATGTTATGGTGTGCTTTTGTTAAAATATTAAATTGCCTTTCTCTTGGATTCCTGCACTCTCTTCTACAGCTGGCTAAAGGCAGGTATGGCCAAGAGCCAGAAGCTGAGTATCATGTTGGTTTGTTACTTTATTTTCAATTCAAAATTATATAGTAGAAGGTTGGTGTTTTGAATGGTAGGCCTTTTCACTTGATTATTAGTGATAAATCAGTTGTCATTCTCTTCCTAATGATTGGGTTGTGGATGTGAACTTCATGGAAGTGGAGATCTACGTGACTGGTGTGTTACGCACATAACACAGACTGAGAATCCTGTGCAGTCTCCTGATGGGACCATTTTGCAACTACGGGCTATGACCCCCTTTATGACTGAAAGGAAGCCGCAAGTCTTCAAAGACTTTATCTTTTAATATTATTAATGACAGAATATAAAACCTAGAAATAAATACCTTTATTACACAAATCTGTACAATCAAAACTTGTCCTTTTTCCTCCTTGAATATTTCATCTTGAGATTCTACCCCTGATCAGCCTTGTGGAGGATGCACAAAGACAAATGACAAGTCATGTGTCTAAAAAGTGTGAGAAACACTAAAACTGTCTTGCAATTGTTCGGTTCCCCCTTCCTGTGTTGCCCTAGGTGATTCCTCTGCAGCTCTTCCGTGAGTTTCTCTTCTCTTCTACCCCTCAGCTTAATGACCTGTCCTCACTCCATCTCAGTTTCCTCCTGTCCCTTCTCCTCCTGTCCTTTGAGACAGGAATATCAGATCACAGGACTTTTTAAATCTGCTCAGTCTGCCTTGAATTTCCATCACAACCCTTTTTGTGTGCATTATAGATAGCAGTTACAGAAAAAGTGCAGAACAGTAACCAGACGTTAATTGGATCAAGATGTTTAGCTTTCTTTTAAATTAGGCCAGATATTACTTCAATAATTGGGCTGACACAGTTACATAATCTTAATGTGAAGCCCAGTCTTCTTGTTCTTATAAAGGCCTCCATCACTCTTGAAAACACCATTACTGTTTTGGATCCCCGAGTGCATTGAAGTCACCAGGAGTTTTTACCACAGCATTCAGTAGCCTTTGGTTTGGGACCTTTCTCATTGAGAGCCATGCAGCAAACCAGAATGTTTTCTTCTGTAGCCTCTTTTTCCCTCTAGCTTAAAAAAAATGCCTGTCAATACTCACTCCTAGCTTAGACTGAAACAAGAAAGGTGGCCGGGATCACCCTGGCCACACAAAAGCTGTGTCCCAGAGTAGCAAGGTATCAAAAATATTCAGACAGCTTTCCTAGCCTGTTCGTTTTCTTTTCCCTGTGGTTTCTGTGTGTTTCCTCCTGCTGGCCAGAAGCAGCAGTGCTGAAATGCTGACAGATAAGCTTCTTGTGGGATATTTCTGGCTCTGCTAGGGGTTGTGATTATATATCAGCTCACAGGAAAGGCCTTTTCTTGGGAGATTTGCATTTGGGGAGGAAAGCCTAAATGATTCCGGATACACACTGTTCCTGAGTTACCAGTCAGATGCTTTCACTGTAGCTCTAGAGACAAGCAGGTGGGTGCTCACCATCTGTTCTGAGAGAGGTTTTGGTATGCACCAATAGATCCATATCAGAAAGAGCAGAGTTCTCTGCTATGTTTTGTCTCTAAAAATTCAACAGGGACACGTAAGTCACTGATGTTTTGGAGGGGAAAGTAATCTAAATAAAATAGATATGCTTCCAACAAAGTCAGTATTTAGAAGAGTTTAGAACAGTATTACAGCTCTCTGGAAATCAGTCATGATTGCATGCCCTGCACTATAAACCATGACCCAAGATGTGAAATTCTCTAGAACTCAGAAATGCACTCTGAAAATGCAGATTGTTTTCGTCTAGGCGCTGTCATAGCAGTGTCCTACTTCCTTCTGATGCCAGCCCAGCCCAGATGCCAGCAGGAGAGCTGTTGTGTCTCATCCTCCCACTGCATACTGTTGTGAAGAGGCTGTCTTTGTCTTGATGTTTATCTAGCTCTTGCTTTAAAGTGGTTGTTCATTTTAGGTTGTTATTAACTGGTTTTAATTTTATTTTCCATATCCAAACAGTCATGGTGTTTAGAATTTTGGAAATAACCTCCTAAGTAAGCATGGATAAAATATTCTTTTCCATTTTGCTCATGATCTACTTGAAGGATTTTTCATTTGCTTGTATACTAATGCATTTAGATTTCCAATTTAAATCATCATTTCACTTTGGCAATAAATATTTGCTATATTATAATACAAAAATATAACAGGTTATCTTTGTTCATCTACTGGTTATAAAAAGTCAACTTACAGGAGATGTTTTTAGTCTAAAAACAGAGCAGTTCGCTATGCAAAATTATAAATTACTTTATATCTCAAATCAAAGTGATTTACTAAAGGAAGAGGTTTATCTGCCTGTTTTAGAATATTACAGGCAAGCTAGATTTTTGCATACACAACTTATAATACTCAAAAGCAAGCACTCCATATAACCACTGCTCATCTAAATTCTTCTAAGTATGTCTGTTGCATGCATATAAAGAAAGCAGAAAATATCAGCCTGCAAGCTGGTTCCAACAGAGACCCTGAACATTTTGTTTATGTATTTTTCAAAAAAATCTTTCTTCTTAAATTCCTATTTCAGCAAACCCAAAATGTATTTTATTCCCTGAGGCTTTCACACTTAGCATACAATGAAGATTGGTTTTCAAGCTAACGAAATCTGTTTTCCCTCTCCTAAAGCTGATCATGTACCTCCCTGATGATAACCAAAAATAATACATAATTAATATTCCAAATGACTTGTTCAATATTCAGGGACCAAGAGGTCTAGACGGTCCTCCAGGAGAACCAGGAACACAAGGCATTAAGGTGAGTGCTTGCATTGCTCAGTAATATACAAAACATTGAGCAGATAAGAAACCATAGCAGATAAGAAAAGAAAACAAACAAACAAGCTAGTATGTCAGAAGCCATAAAGTTCTATTTAATTCAGGAGGAGATTTTTTAATTTCTGCCTTCTTCAAGTACTTCCTTATTGGCCCGTCTAAGGCTGAATCTGCACATTCTGCAGAGTTACCCAGCATTTAAACTGACAGCAACTGTATAGAGCTTATCTAGCAGATCCGCGTAAAATTCACACCTCCTTGTTTGTTTATTAGGGAGAAAGAGGCGATCCAGGAAAGAAAGGAGTTCCTGGGCTCATTGTAAGTATTGGAGCCAAACTTTGTAGTAAGTCTTAGCACAGTTCTGCTAATTTCTGAGATGTGTTATCTGAAACCAGCATTGTCTTCCTCTATTTCTCTTTGACCAGGGTAAAGCTGGAAATCCAGGAGAAAGAGGAGATCAGGGTGCACTTGTGAGTATGAAATTCTCTAGTACTCCTTCCAAATTAAAAAATCACAAAATCTCATACTTTGTTTCACTCAGTTATGAGGGAATTTGTCTACGTTAGAGCAGCTGGGAAACTTATAAAGTAGATGTGTACTATCAGTGTTGAGATAAATGTAGAAAAATGTTTAAAATATATATCACAAGTATAGGAGAAAATTCTTCCTTTAAGGGCTTCTTTCAATGGAAATCTAATGTTATATTTGAGGCTTTCTTTTACAAAGAATGTTAGCAGTCAGTCCAAATTGTATTGGATTTTCAAGAAGGAAGGAAGCAGAAAAGCAGAAATAAAGCAGTAATGGTGGTGATATTGTGCTGAAATTCAGATTCAAAATGTCGGTTGTCACTGTACTTCTCTTACCTCTTCTGCTTGGATTTAGGAACTTGTTGCCTCTCACCTTTGCCATGATGGGTTTTCAATTCCTCTTCATTCTCTAGGACTTTTAGATGTATTTCTATACACAGAAATGAATGAAGCAAAATCTTTTTAGGTTGAAATTACGGGAATTAGTACATTTATCACAAAGTACAAGATACTGCTCTATTACTCCTAAAGCTACAGTTTCTAGGAGACTGTACAAAATAATTATGCTATGAGGCAGGTTGAGCAGAAAGAAAAGTGGGCTGTGAACCTTACTTACCATCTCAAGTAGACTTTGTAGGGCAGGACACATAACATTGTGTTTAGGCCCAGTTTGCACACACAAGCAGCACATGAGTCAAAGGAGAATGATGAGGAACTGGTAAATGGTGGGTCAACTAAGATCCATCCATATGTAAAAGAAACTGAGGGAGTATTGATTCAGGACTCCCTCACCTGCCACAGGAGCTAGTGATGTGGCAATGCATGTCAACCAGACGAAAAGGCTACACATATTTCTTGGATTTTTCTGAGCAAATTATTGAGTGAGCAGAAATAAGAGAGGAAGTGGTTTTTCACAAAATGTGAAACAGCTTGTTTGCAATTATTTTATTTTATTTTATTTTATTTTATTTTATTTTATTTTATTTTATTTTATTATTTTATTTTAATCTTCCAGGGTTTGCTTGGGCCTCCTGGAACCACAGGAGACAGAGGACCAATGGGAGAGCCAGTAAGTTGATGCTTATGCCTGCTAAAAAATTTTTCCACATATTATACTGAATTCCCTGGTAACTCAAGCTCCGTTTTGCCAAGATTCAGCGTTGCCAGCTGTGGTTAGATAGGAATTGTGTGGCAGTTGTTCCAAAACTGCAGGGCCAGAGTCTGCCTCCCTTGCTTAGCGTAACTTGTTTGTAAGGAGGCCTGTTGATCATGTTGGGAAGCACTGAAGCAAGGAGGGCACAACATAAGAGAGCATGACAGAATTTGGATCACATTATTTGGCTTTACACTGCATTGAGGCAGACATCTACATTATGGATTATGTTAAATGTATGTGCCAATACAGATCTTAGTGGTATTTTTTCCAGGCAAATTTTAGGATAGTTATTCAGGAACTCAGGGACCACATCTATTTGGCAGGTTACGTTTTCAACAAAAAAGAGACTTATAATAAACCTCAGACATTCCTCTGATGGATGAATTCTTGTTCTGATTGTTTTGTTTCAAAGCCATGCTTGCTTTTATGTGGCTAATATTGTAACAGAAGATCGTGCAGAATCTGCAACAAATATATGCAAAGTGCTGCAAGGTGTAGCCATGACAGGAATAGTATTGCATTGCCATCTCTGGGGGTAAATCAGATTATATAAATACAAAGAAGGAGTGTATGCTGTCCTATAGGGACTTGGGAGAAGGCTGCTGCTTTATAGTGCAAAAATCTAATAGAATTGTCAAAAATTGTGTGTTTTCATTGCTTCTGAAAAGTTATTTTGCACATCAAATGGCATATAATTAATTTAAATCTTGAAAGTGAACTGTTGATACAAATTTATTATTTCTACTCATTATAATTATTTCTGATATTATTAAATATTATTTCTACTAATCCATAGGCTGATGTTCTTACAGACAGCCATTGCACGTTTGGGGGGGCTAGCAAAATATCAACATTTATTTTGGTAAATTTTCTTTTGGATATAATTGCCTACTTAACTTGAGCTGCCAACTTGTAGGAGTGGCAAAACGTTTCAACAGAAAATATATTTTCTAACAGTTATTATTTGATTCCTGCCACTTCATCTCTTTCATTTGTTATATCTAATCTTCATGTTGAGACATCTGAGAGCTTTACAATACAAGGCTTATACATAAAATTCCTGTCTTTTTCTGGTCAAGTCTGAATTTTCATATTTATATATGAAAATACATATTTTTTTCGTATCTAATTTAAGTGGTCCACTCTTGAGCAACCTACATTTCTGTTGTGCATATCATCGTAGAATTTACACGTGCAGTGTCAGAAGTAAGAAAAGCTTAACCTGTGAACAGGTTACCTTTTCTTTCAAGTGATGAAAGAGTAAAATGTTTTTGGAAAATGGTCTGTGGAGCTAGAAAAATGTCATGAAAATGACACAGGATGTTATGACATGAAATGCTGGCTCTTTTTTCTAACTGCCCATTCAAGCAGCTTGATTTTATCTTCTGTCAGCAGGTCACTACATGAAAGCCAGCTGCTGAAGCAGTTTCTCTTGCCCTGTCACTAGTTACAGAGCAGAAAAACCCAAATTATCGATGGAGGAGCAGAGAAACAGAAGCAGTTAGAGCTATTTGTAGTAGCAGGCTTAATCTAAATTACACTCTAACTTTACCTACTTGACAGACGTTTCAGTAAAATCCTTCTTTGCAAAGTACCTGTTGTTAATGGTTAAAAGGAGTCCCTATATTGCTATCAATTTTTGGCTTCTGAAAGTCACAGTGGAAAGATACGTTACCAGTCCAGCAGACTTAGCTTCGTGGTGGTATTATGAAGAAATATTTGACTTGTGAATCAAACTTAAGCTTTGTGACATATGTCTCGTGGGATGCCATGGAGTTGCTGCAAATGAAAATCAATGGATTTTGTTTAGGACCAAGTGAATTCTCAGCAGGAAATTAACTGCAATTCCATTTGTTCACACTTAAATGAAGCCATAGGGTAAAATATATGGATCTCTTTAAATCCTCTCAGTAATATGCAGCTTACATTGTTGTTACAAGGGAAGAATATACTAACATTATCACTGCCATGTCATCAGAAGGAGCAAAACTATATGCATAGTCTGTAACAGGAGGTGAAACAGAAAAGAGTAAATATTTGCTTATAAGGCTTCTATCATAGATACGGGTAGCAGCGTCTTTCTTTTACATCAGAATAATAGATCAACTAAATGTTTTGAATTTAGAGTGTTCTTAACCACAGATGAGTCCCAAAGGGGTAAATGGAGGCGAACTTTCTGAAAGTTCAAAGACTGGATACATCCAGGGAGTTGATTTGTCTCGACATCTGTTCATAGTGACTACAGAATCAGCTGTAAGCAACTGTAAGGCAGCCTCTACCCTCCAGCACTCAAATCCAACTCTGTGAGCAGAGATGGACAGTTGAACATGCGCAGAGAATTTGAGCGTGCTGCTTTAGGAAATGATCCCTACGTGTTACTGCAATACATTTATTACTTAGAGTAGGGCTTATAAGAAAATGCTTATAATAAGGTTATTAATATTATCAAAATGGCTCCAGCCTTTAGTCCATTACCCCTCAGTGATTGTCCTCCATAAACATTGCTAAATCCCCAGTGAAGCACAGAGTAGTTGTTTTCAGTTAATTCCATACCAGACTGTAGGCTTTTCCGCAAAGCAAACCAGACAGTCTAACAAACCTTAATTAAACAAAGTCTCAGTTAATCAAGAGGAGAGCTTAGTTTAGATAATAATTTACTTTTGGTCTAAAAGAGGAGACATCTGTGCTATTATTTGAAATCTGTTATTTTGGTTTCAAGATTGGCAATGAGGTCTTCAGTGCTTTATGCCATGTATATATACTTACACACACTGTTCGATTCAGGAGTAAAGACAATGAAATACACTTCTTTATGCCAAGTGGAAGAGTTCTGAAGAGACAAAGATGGTATAATTTAATATTAATTGAATGATGCATCTAAAATTTTGTTTAATGCCAGGGTCCAAGAGGACAACCAGGGGATGCAGGGCCTGTTGGAGAAATGGGTTTTGAGGTGAGCTTTCAATAATTTATATAGTAATTACAAACACTTAAGCAAGTGAATAAACCTGGACAATGTGTTTATAAACTTTTTTTATTATTATTGTTATCTGCAACTGACTTAAATACCATGAGCTGCTGAGAGAACTCACTTAAAGCTGTTACTAAAACAATGTCTAAAATACATAGCTGTTTCTGTTGTAAGTGCTGTCTTTGGGCATACATTCATGACATCTGCACCTAGAAAGTGAAGAAAGTGAATGCTTAGTTGAGCAAACGACAACTTTTTTTTTTTTTTTTAAGCATCTTTCTTCTTGCAATTAGACAGTACAACAGCATTAATCATATGTCCTTGCAAATGGTAGATGAAGAAAAGCAGCTGCAAGCAGCCTTCTGCTTACTTTTACTTCTATTTTTTGCTTTGTTTTTAATATCTCTTTGAAAGAAATATGACAATGTTTTAGCCACATTTGCAATGAAGTAGCTGAGAGATGAGCTCACTTAGAACAGAAGGGATTTGGCTTATTCAAAGAAATGCACTTCCTCAGTCACCCAAAACCCAGTCTTCTGACTCACTATTAAAAAAAAGGGTTAAATGTAAACTTTACAAGAAGCAATCTGATACTGTTAACTCTTTAAGGACTGAAGACTCCAAAAAGACCTTTGTTCTCCAAGGGCTATATCTACTTGGCTCCAAGCCTAAACAGTGATGAAGTTATCAGTCAGATTTACAAAAGATAGATGATTGCTCAGCCTGCTAGTAATTTATGATGAAAGGTACAGGCTTAGTGGTACTGCTGAGTCTTCAATACATTCCTAATCCACAGTGCCGTTCCTGAACTCCTCCTATATGCTCTTTTCTTCTGTTGGGCTCTAGTAAGAACAAAGAACTGTGTTGTCTTAATTTGATTTTTCAGACATCTTTCTCAGTGTCTCCTGCTGTTTTTCTGCTTCAATTTTGGCTGTATTATTTGGTGGTTGCAAAATTATTATTGGTGACCTTGTGTAACAGTAGCTCTTGTACCATGCAGGGGCTTCCTGGCCCCGAAGGAGAACCTGGCCTGCAGGGAGAACCAGGCGCAAAGGTAGGTGTTGAAATGACTCTTATGCTGTTTAAATTTTCAAATTTCTATAAAAGCAATCCAGAGTGATTGATTCATTAGCCAAGTAGGTACTGATACAGAAAATTTTTACTGTCATGATAACTGTATTATCTGTAAACAGATAGGAATATTGTTAGGAATATTGTCCCTTAAATTCCAAGGATTTATTTCTCTTGTGATATTTCAGGGAGACATTGGACCTGCTGGGAAGGCTGGAGAACCAGGCGAACAAGGTTTAAGGGTAAGCTATGGATGAAAAATCTTCCCAAAAGGAAAGTATGTTACAAATGCATCAGAAATGCAGATTGAGAAACCTTGATTTATCAGAAGAATTCAATAAAAATCTATTTTTGATAGCTTTTTTTAAAAAAATAATTAAAATGTGTAATATTATAGCAAGTTAAAAAGAGTATTGATTATAACACTGAAATATTTTTAAGTGTCTCATGTCACTGAGAGACATGAATGAGTGCTTTGAGCTTGAAGGTAAATCCAAGGTTATCCAGCCCCGCTGTTAAGATCGTAGCACACAATAATGTTGTGTATGCATACCCTGTCTAGGTGAGATAATGGGAACAGTATAGTCTTAGCAGAGCTGGGTAACTCTCTGTACCACCATCTAAAGCAGCTGATTTGCTTCTACTGCTGTGGATAGCACGTGATTTTACCAAGCACTTGTTGCCCCTGCTTATTCTTCCCGTGCATCTTACCCCCACCATCTGACCCAAACAGTTGCCTACTTTTGAAGGCTAAAAAAGCCTTTTGAAGTGCTAAGACCAGATTTTATCCAGGATGCTTTTAAAAGAGCAAAATCTATATCCTTTCAGACTTAAGTCTTACCATTGAGCTCTCTTGTTCCATTAGCTGGTTGCTGTCATCTTTTCCTCCTGCCCAAAATCTCCAGCGAGGTGCATTCCACAATCTGCCCGTCCTTGGAGAAGACCAATTCCCGGTACTGGTCCACAGTGGGTGCTCTGGACTTAGCCATACCACTATGTGTGAAATACTATGCTATTAGTATAGGGCAGGTTGTATTTGCTTTTTTACTATCTGTAATAAAAGTTGCAAGTTGCCAGTGTCTTTACCTGAGAAAGGCATTTATTCTAAAATACCATGGTGCTGATACTGTTGGTAAATGATGAGTTTTTCATGGCCCTAAGCTGAGTCTCTAAACATACCAATGTAGTAGTTACCCATGTAAACATGGAAATTTCAGGACAAAATAGGTATATTTTTGAGGTTACTGTAATTACATGTTGTATACTCTGAAACCAAACAGTCTCGGTACTACTGTCCAAATCTCCAGTGTTATATGGACATAGTATTGCCTCATTTTTCTAATGCTGATCATCTTTTATGTTTTCCTGTGTTCAAGATTCATGGGATTGTGACTCTGTCACTGTAAAAAATGAAGACAAATAAATTATAGCAGCAACTAAAAGTTGTCCAAAAGACAATAAGCATGTGTAAAAATAGTCTGGGTTCTTCCAAGGCAATACTTCTAGATTGAGAAGGTTAGGCAATAACTTTGTTTTCAACTGTTCCTTTCCATAAGGGTGAACCAGGACCTCCAGGAGAAGATGGTGTTCAAGGAAAAGATGGCCCAAAGGTATGTTCAGTTTTCCCAGCAAATGTAAAGGAGTCATATTAGCTTAAGGACCCAAACCTCTTTATTTGTCCTATTTCACCAGGTCAACAGAGCCCAGTTGGATGCACTTAGTTTTAACATAGGAGGCCCTGTATATTAAAGGCTTTCCTGAGCCTTTTAGGCACATACCTAGCCTGCAAGAGCTGCAAAGTTGAATGGCTTGATTGAGAGATGCAAGCTGGAGAACTGAGTACAGCTTATTTCTATGCTGGAGAGAGCGAGCCCAAGGCTGCTTCACTTCCTGCATTGGAGCAATGTTGTGCTAGGCTCTGTGGCAGGTGCCAGGACAGGGGACAGAGGACTCCATCAGGCAGTTGGCAATGGATGAGGCAAATTCTGGCTGTAGGGTCACATCAGTGAGACAGCAAGGGCTTTATCCTAACTTGGAGCATGATCTAAATTTGACTGGTAAGATTCCCCTCAGTTTCAGTGTGTTTTTGTCAAACTTGAAGATTGAGAATTCACTTTTCTCAAGAGTGAAATCTCTTTTAATATTTTAGAGCACACTTTCCAAAGCAAGTATGTAGCCTCAAGTCAGATTTCAGATTCCCGTACCAAAAATCATCACTGTCTCATTCGCAGTCCTCTGGCTGCATTCTCTATAGCTCTTATGTGATGATGGAGTCTAAACGTTAGTAGAAGTAGCTTGACTAAGCTTTTTCTGTTGTTTGTTTGTTTTAGGGAGACCCTGGAGACCAGGGACTTCTTGGAGAAGGTGGTGAAAAAGGAGAGATGGGGTTACCAGGAATTGCTGGACCCCCTGGTGAACCTGGCATCATGGGCATTCCTGTAAGTGGTTTCAGGTTTAAGTGGACTTTTTGTTCATATGATTTTTGTAATTACTTTCTTATTAATTTTGCTTCCTTCTTTTATTTTTTTATTTTCTGATTTTCTGTTGTAATTAGAGATGACCATCTTTCAATTAGCTTGCCTCCCTTTTCTATGTGGTCCAGCTTTTCAGGGTTGGTAGGGAGAAGAGACAAATGTTTTTCCTGTCTTAAATCTGGAACCTCTTAGCAGATAGTGATTCCTCACCACTTGTAATCCAGACACATACACGACACAACCTGGAGCCTCTTGCTTCAGATCTCTACTCTCCAGACAGCCTACAATCAGTCTCTATCGTCACCTTCATTTGGAGACTGTGAGAATTTGAAGGTATTGGATTATTCTTTAAATTTTCAAAATACCCAAATAATTTGTCTAGATACATTTACTACCATAAATTGTGCTATAAGATCTTGTGTTGTTCTGTATCACTTTCCCTACTCATGGCTTTGTTTAATGTCCCAAGGCTATCCAGTTTTTAATTTAGGTTAAAATTTCCTAGGGGCAAAGAACTGCCATTTTGAGCAGCTTGTAAATGAAAAGCATTAGACTTAGAGTACACAAGATTTGGCTCCAATTTGACATTTTGTGCTAATGTTCTTACCACATACATGGTTAGCTGTCATTCCTTTTAACAAAAAACTAAAGGAAGGTCTTTCACGAAAAAGTGATATCCTGTGCATTCTTTAGTTAGAAAATTATTGCAGCACAGACAGCAACAGCACAGGATTTCTTAAGGTGTTGGTGTGGATTATAGCATATTGTCTGGTAAGGAATACAAGACAGGTCAAAAGGGACTTAAAACCAGTATCACATGATAGATACTAGATAATCCAAATTATTCCTTCTGTTGATTCTTGGTCAGTTGGACGGCCTGCTTTTCTTCACAGTGGTCTTTCCACACTTCTGCTGAGGTGTTGTAAAGACAATGTTATGGGTGCTGCCCGTCTGCGCTGGAGCTGACTTCCAGATATGAGGGTCTATCATGCCAGGCAGTGCTACTTGAGATGATAATTCTGTGTTATGGTGTGATGTCTTCGGTGGACCTTTTCTTCTTATCTTGTCAATCACATTGTAATGAGGCAGATAGTATAAAAGGTAAGGAGAGAGAAGAAAGAATGAATTTCATTATTCCATTTTGTTCTTGAAAGACATTTATTCTTTAACTAACTTCATTTTGGTGCCTTTGTGAGATGAATTAAGTAAACATATCGTGACAGCACCAGTTGCTATAGACAACTGAAATGGAGATTGCAGATGGAGAGAAGTGGCAGCAAGCGTAGAGAGCTCAAATAGTAAATGAGCATTGGGATCCATAGTTAACATTATTAGATAAATTCACGTATTTGTTCTGGCACCACTCCTAGCAGCTAAAATCCATATATAAAATCTATTTTGCTGAAGTTTTATTTGACTTCTTAATATGAGGTAATATTTTAGAGCACAGTTTCCAAAGCAAGTATGTAGCCTCAAGTCAGATTTCACATTCCCATACCAAAAATCATCACCATCTCATTCGCAGTCCTCTGGCTGCCTTCTCTATAGCTCTTATGTGATGATGCAGTCTAAACATTAGTTGAAGGCCCAGCTGTCAACGGCTGTGCATTCTGTCCCCTCTGTCCTCTAAGCATAAGTGTTACAATCTGCTGTCTTTAGTCTTGGCTTCCTTACAGTGACCTACTCTCCTAGTGAGGAAAAAAAAAAAGTTCTTTCAGTTGTGAGCACATTTAGTGTACTACAGAAAAAATTTGGTT
>JAOXJM010000004.1:18246034-18259751 GCA_026413425.1 Tringa solitaria
CACCCTGACTTTTTTTTTTTCCTCTTTTGGATTGGCAGTTCTGGAGCAGCTTGGAAGTTTCATACATTGAAATTATCATAAAACAGCTCAGTCCTGGTATATCTACATTATATGTAATTATACTTGTATACAGTAAACAACATCAGCAGCACTGCTGCGCCTCAGTTAGACAGGCGGGTCTGGCAATTTGATGTTTGGGAGGATGTGGTTAGTAGAGGATTTTTCACGTTTCTGTTCCACACATTCCAAAGGTGGTTACAGAGCTGCCTCCCTCCCCACTCATCCTCCCTGGTGTCTGGGAGAGTTTGGATCAGGGTTTTGGGTTGTCTTCTAGGGATTCGTACAGATCATAACATCCTGGTCTAAACATGGAAATCAGTTTCCTATAATCAATTTTCTGAGGTTTTTATTTGGGGTGAGAGTAATACTACATTTTCCTTAAACAAAAGCTTACAAAGCAACAAATAAGCTTCACAAATCAGTTTAAATTATATTTACCTTGGCTTACTGCCACGGTGACTCAAAAAAACCCAAATATATCTCCCTTCATCTAAAACTGAAGCTAAATTACTTGCTCAAACTCACAGAGCTTTTGGGTAGATTGAAACCAGTGAACAGTAGATGCATTCAGCCCTTTGGGAGGGTCACTTGAAGTGACCAAGGCGACAGCAGGGCTGTAGCTCCACAGCACCCTTTATCTGCAGGCAACACACACAATTACATGGGCACCAGGAGGCGGGCAGTGGTAGGCACCAGCACTTACTGAGTTAGGTCTCTGCTTTACAGCATGTTGTGTCAGGGCCCTGCTCTTCACACTTGGCAGCCCCAAGCTTTTCTTAGTTTTTCTCTTGTTGTGTCTTGTATTTCTCTAAATCCAGTGGTTGTCTCAAGGCAAGTCATATTTTCTGTGTGAACAAGATTTATTGGGTTTTCTCCCCTATTTTCAGTGCATTTTCACTAGTGATCACTGATGCCTGCCCACTGTTTCTGCTGTAACTTGAACCAGTCCTACTAGCTTGCTCCCAGCCACAGTTAATGAGATTTTTCCTCGCACCTCTCTGCATTGCAAAAGCCTGCTTAGTTATCCAATTTGGATCACAGTTTAAACACCTTTCCAGGCCTTTCTATATAATTTCTTTTTCCCTCTCTAATAAATGTACAGGGCCCTGAAGGCACACCAGGGAATCCAGGTCAGAGGGGCCGTTTAGGAAAGAAGGTAGTATTTTTCATCTTCCCCGGTTCCTTTCCTTTTATCTGAAACTTGAATTTACATTACAAAATAATTCCATTGAATCAAGTCTATCCCTGTTTTATGTCATGCTTCAAGCCTATTTTTTTTCTTGCTAGCCATTGCAATTAGAATTGTCATCATTCTGCAGTCAGTAACATTCAGGACTTTAGGAAATTTAAATTTGTAATACTCCTATTAAATAATGCTGTTACACACTTTGGATAAGCATAAATTGCATTTTGAAACTTAATATCAATCTGTTATTATTTTTAATACAATAACACCAACAGGGGGAAAAGGGTCAGCTTGGCCCTCCTGGAGAAATGGGACCTGCTGGTGATTCTGGCCAACCTGGAGAAACTGGTCCCAAAGGTGCAAGAGGAACTCGAGGTCCCTTGGTTTGTATAAAACATGCTTATTTAAGAGCTCATGTATTTCTAGTTTAGCAGAATAACATCTCTTCATGAAAGGAGGCAAGTCACAGCTGTCACACATATGAATATTTTTTGAGGTATCTGGAGATGCAGGCAGTATCCTTCCCAGCCTACGCATCCCAATGCATGCCCTGGTCTTTCAGCACCAGAATGAGACTTGTACACCTTTCCAGAGAGAAACCCAGGCCATGGACCTGCAAGGAGTCATCTTATGCTCTGGTCAGGTTCCTGATCTGACAGAGAAGCAGGATGGCAGGGCATGCCGTGGAATACTCATGCCCCACGGTCCACATATAACCTCACTGCTGTGTCTGTTTCTTAAATCTTTCCAGTTCCAAGAACAGAAATCATGGGGTTTACTATTATGTAAAATAAGCCTTAATCATGGCTGAAACAAAGCATTGCAGATGATGGCTGCTCCTCCTATTGAATGTGGAACCTGATCCAAAGTTAACTGAATTAAGTGTATTTCCATTAACTTTGAGCTCTTTTCATTCCAAGCTCCCCAAGCTTGCTCCACACTGTGTGACAGACACAGGCAGCCTCTGCAGTAGTGAGGCAACATGCCCGTCTCCCTGCTCCAGGGCCTAGTCTTGTGGCTCCTGAGTGCAGCACTGTGTCCCTGAACACATGAAGTACAGATCTGATGGCCAACA
The DNA here is from genome assembly GCA_026413425.1 of Tringa solitaria. Classification (NCBI taxonomy): domain Eukaryota; kingdom Metazoa; phylum Chordata; class Aves; order Charadriiformes; family Scolopacidae; genus Tringa; species Tringa solitaria. Next base: position 18,248,356 of record JAOXJM010000004.1, read on the forward strand.
TTTTCAGGAGAAGGATTCAACTTCCTAAAATGAGGACTACCCTCAGCTTCTCTTGACATACTTAGCATTTATAAACAGAGGTCCTCCGCACCTCTGAAAGCTCAGATCTTTTTGATCCTAATTATGCACAGGAATTATAAGGTTAGGACTGGAGATGTTGACCGTTTTTTCCACAGAATAGGGAAAAGCCCAATATTCTTTACCAAATGAAGCTGGACCTAACAAGGAAATTGTCTGTGTTTCTCAAATCTCAATATCTGAAGATTTTTCCAAATGATAACTTTATAAAATAGACATTGTAACATTTTACAAGGGAGATCATTTTTCTGTCACTGATTATTACATTTAACAGGGACACTCAGGAGGAATGGGACCTGAAGGAGAGTCAGGAATTCCAGGTTATGGGGTGAGTTTCTTACTGAATTCATGTACACAAGACATCCCTAAATAAGTCTGTGGTACTCTAAATAATTTCAAATATCATGGGGATCTGTATTTAGAATATGCAAATATCTTTAGGAGTGTCAGATACTCACATACCTGTTTATATGATACATCACTGCCTACTCGGAAATGTTAGTCTTAAGCAAAAATGACTGGTTTTTGTGAGTTCACTAGCAGTCGTTTTTTACCACAGATTTGAAATCCTTGTTTGTCCAATGTATCTCACGCCTTGTGAATAAAGTTCTTATAAAACTACTCAGCTATTCATTTTAAAGAGAGCTCAGGAAACACCACTGCCTCTGCTTACTGTCTGGCCGGGCAGTTTCCCTTTCAGTAACAGAAACTGATTGAATGAGGTTAGTTGAAGGACATAAAGATATTGTGACTTTCACTGAAAAATAATTATTATCATCGTAGATGGATTGAGTCCTGCTCTTACAGACCAGATTGCCATGTCTTTTTTCCAAATAGAAACTGCCATCAGTGGCCCTAACCAAAAGGTAGCCCATCTCCCCTCCCTTGCATCGAGCCCTGCCAGTACTTTTGGTTTCCCACTATGCACGGAGCATTTTCAGCACACAATACATTTTCTGCCTGGGCCCATTAATTTTGTGCCACATCACTATTTAGCATTTTTAACAATCAGGGAAAAAAAATAATAGTAACAAGCAGCTAAAAGACAGTTTTGAATTAATTATTTAATTTATTGTTTTGGAACTAAATTTTGGTTTTTTTGTTTCATTAGGGTCACCAGGGTCCTCCAGGACCTCCAGGGCCTCCAGGACCCAAAGGAGAAAAGGTATAAAAATGGATTATACTGTCTTACACTTTGAGTAATTATAAAGGGAGGAAATGTTACTGCATGCTCACTGTTTTCCACTGCATGCAACAAAAGCCACCGTTTGTGATATTTATTAGTATTGCAAGAAAATATGAAAAGAAATGCAAAACCAGGGAAATGGATCATTCAGAGGCAGGGTTGTGAATTATACAGTTTCAGGTTTTAAAACACAAGGTAACCATTGTAAGAAACACATTTTATTGTGTCAGATAGCACCCTTAGTGAGCACTGATGCCTTTAGTGAGCACTGCTGGCAGAAATAATCAGTGCGGAAGCAGCTAAGTATTTACTTAGCTTTAAGCCTGTGAGTACACCCACGGATTTTGCTGAAAGTCCAACTAAGATGGACAAAGGTCTGTGCTTAATATAAAATGTTAGGGGCAGGATATTGCCTCAGTGCTGCTATTTTAGTGTCAAATTCACTATTGTTCTTCTAAGCCTCAAATCTGCAAACAGATTTGTATGGCCCCAAGCAGGTACAAGGATTCCCTTCATGAAGATTAGTTTGGAGTTACACCTGACAGAGAAATACGTTCTTATATTAGGGCCAGTTTTGCGATGAATACTGATAATAGGCAATTAGTGGGTGATGTTATAAATATGTTTTGATATAATTTCCAGAAACAATAACTGCAAGTTAAATTGTTGGGAGCTAGGCGTCTAGCTTGCTTGGTCACTTCTGAAAAAGCACTTTGATGCACTTTGGAAACCCTAATCATTTTTAAAATGTGAGCCTCCGCATTAAATATTGGAAAATATAATCTGGAATAGATAACTTTTTGTCTATTAGTTTGAATGGCATTTGTTTCATATTTAAAGTTTAATAGATTTCAGACTGAACGTTGGCGTCTTCTGTATACTTGTTTGTCTGTATTAAGAATATTTCTCAAAACAGTGGAAGAAATTTTCTTTTTTTCCTCTTGTCAAATATCCTGTTTATCCTTTTTTCATTAAATAAAGAAATGATTACATGGAAATTGTTCAAATACTTTATTTTTATAGCTGCTTGTCATGATTTTACTCCAGCTGGCAACTACAGCCATGAAGCCTCTTGCTCACACCCACCAGCTCTTTCCCCTCCAAGAAGGGTGGCAAGAAGTTGGAGGGCGGAGGACGGGGTGAGGAGGAAGGGAATAAAAAAGACCTCACGGGTTGAGATAAAGATAGTTGAATAGAAACAATTACAGAAAATGAAATAATAACAATAATAATAATAATGATGATGATGACATGGGTCACTCTCACTGCCTGCTGAATTGGCACAGTCCCGAACAGTGATCATGGATTCCTGCCCTCTGGCTAACCCCCATTTATATACTGAGCATGACATCTATGATATGGAGTATTTCATTGGCCCTTCTGTCATTCCATCTATGCTTTCTATGGGAAGATGAAAAAAGTCCTTGAATAGCGTAAACATCAGTTAGCGACAACTGAAAACAGTAGGTATTATTTACATTCTTTTCCCAGCTGAAACCAGGACACTGCCTTTGAAAATAGATCAAATACTTAGCTTTTTTAGTTCTAAATGTCTTTGGGACATTTAGGTGCATGTTAAAATGGAGTTACCATTTCCACTTTATTAAAACCATAAGTATCACATTCACTTTTAACTTCTATACAGTATGCTCTCTGTGTGTTTATTAGCATTTGAACATGTATGCATTGTAGATGAGGTTGAATTTCCAAGTTAATATTTTTTAATATTTATCTTTGTTTTAGGGTTACCCAGGTGAAGACAATACAGTCCTTGGACCACCTGGGCCCATAGGTGAACCAGTAGGTCTTTCTTTCTCAAAAAAAATTATATTAGTGCCTCTCAAGACAAGAGACAATACAGGTTCTTTCTGAAACTTCATATCACTGTCTCAGGAGTCAGTACTCCTTTGTACAAAAACGTAGAATGATGATCCTTTAGTCAGTAATCCCTCCCTGAAAAATGCAGTCATGTGCTCTTTCCTGCTTAAGAGTACGTGCCTTGTGTTTAATTACACTAATGTCATTAGTCTGTGTTTAGACCAGCACATTTTACCCTTTCTTTATCCTGAATTATACCTAATTGCTTTACTAACTAGAAATATGCTTTAACTTATTTCATTATCACTACAAAGCTAATTTAGCTGATTTAGAGAGAGTTTCATTTTGTAACCACTTATTTACTGAATTCATATGGGGTGTATCTCTCTGCAGCAATTACAGACATTTAAAAAAAAAATGCCATCTCAAAATCTTATTAGAAGTGTTTCATGTTCAGGCTTTGATTGTGCCAGAAGTAGTACTTGCACAGCACACTTCTCTTTAGATTACCCTTAATATTTATACTTCACCTCCTCAGAAGGCAGGACTGTAAGATCCTGATGTAACAGAAGACAGTCTGGACTAGGAGAATAATTGTGGTGATGCATAAGAGAAGAGATTCCAGCCAATTCTATTGTAGCTGAACTGTCTCCGTAATGCTGACTGCTCAAAGCAGAGCCTTTCCACCTTGGATTCCCCCTAAAAAGCATGCCAAGAGGCTGCTGAAACCTTGGAGAGTATATAAGCAGTTGCAAATAGTGGTGAATATGCACTATAAGTGGATAATCTATTAATTTTTGAACTACAAAGATATATTGCAGTTACTGATGTCTGGTCGATTTTTCATTACGTATCTTCATTTAAAACAGGTGGGAAATAGGGAGTCCCTTATTATTTCATCTAATAATTGTCTGAAAGTCTTTGGGAAAGTCTTAGCCATTGTTACTTTCTATGGGCATGATTCCCTATCCCATCATTTTTCCTTTGACTGAGATTTGGTCTATTTGCTGCAATGGAAGTTAAAATTCTGGGGAAAAATCCCATTTCTTGTGAGACTGGAGTAAGAGCATTGCCCTAAGTAGAGCTAGTGAGATGTCTGAATGCAGCAGGAAGATCCACATGACTCTCAAAAATCATGCTATTCCTGCTGCTCCTGTGCAGTTCTGATATGTGTGAGGCGTGCTGAGCGACGAAATTGTCTTTTTATTAGGATGAACTTCAAAATTAAAGCGGATTCTGAGTAAAGCAAGTCTTTTCAGAAAAGAACCCATTTTTTCATGTGTTGTCTTACAGAAACCATAAGAGAGTTTTCCTCAGATGTCTTGAAATCTAAGTACCTTAATTTATTCATGGAGATGTTTAATTCAGATTTCATATATACATATGGGTATAAATCTGGAGAAGTTCTACTGAGTTCAATACTCCTGCTTCATTTATGCCCACGTAAGACCTATCTTTTAGCTTCTAGTCTTCAGTTACAGAATATTTTAGAGAGTGCCTACTGTCTGATTGCAATGCATTTTGTTTAGAAAAAAATCATGTTTATTCCTTTAGACAAGCTAACTTTAATATTTGTAATCCTCAGTTCAGTGTCATTGGTTAGTCTGTTTTGAGATAAATCCCAGCTTGCTTTTTCTGCTTCACTGCAGCATTATTTCAGCTCAACTGTTTTATTCTGCTCTTTTGTTTTTTTCTCTAGGGACCTAGGGGTGAACGAGGAGATAGAGGAGAACCTGGTGATGAGGGCTACAAGGTAATAACTCTTGCTTTTTATTTTTTTTATTTGAACATGGCATGCTATGTATATGTGTAGAGTAATGTAGCAGAAGTATCGTCTTCCCTTACAAGTGTGCTCTTAGAACACGTTGAAGTGTCTTTCATAAGAGGAGAAGTTGAGAGAGTTGGGACTCATGAGCTGAGGAAGAGAAGGCTTGGGTGATCTTGATGTGTATAAATATGTAATAGGAGGGAATGAAGATGAAGGAGCCAGACTTATCTCATTAGTGTCCAGTTACAGGACAAGAGGCAAAAGGCACAAACTGAAATATATGAAATTCCTTTTGAACACAAGAAAATGCTTTTTTACTGTGAGGATGACTGAGCACCAGAACAGGCTGCCCAGAAAGGTTGTGGAGTCTCCATCCTTGGAATTACTCAAAACATGACTGGACATGGTCCTGGACAACCTTTTCTACCTGGCCCTGCTTGAGAGGGTGGGGATACACTAGATGATCTCAAGAGGTCCCTTTCAACCCAAACAATTCTGTGATTCTGTAATACTGAATGAATTAACATTTTTCTCTGAAATTTAAGCACTAATTCTTTGTAAATCTAATCCTAATAATAATTCATGAATTGTATTCAGTCTTTCAGCATTGGATGGATTACTCTTGGTAATCACTGATGCCATTTGTTTGCTGAAATACAAAAGAAACAGTCCTTGACATGGAATATCCTGTTTAAATTACACAGATAAAATAGATAGACATAGTAATAAATCAATGAACTGAATATGATCTATACTTGCAGAAGTGCAGAAATGTTTAAACAATATGTAGCTCCCACTTGCAGTTTGAAGTAGAGAATTTAAAGAAGAAAAGCTCCCTAAGGTATGATCTTAGGAGAGCTGAGCATACTTCATCTAGGTCATGTCAGTGAAGCTGGGACCACTCAGCACCTCCCAAGATGGATTTTGCAAGAAAATCTGCAGCTCACTGAGCATAACATCCTGAGTTACTTGTATTGCAGTGTTATATTTTCTGCTTCGCAGGGTCACATAGGTCTTCCAGGGCTTAGAGGACCTATTGGACAACAGGGGCCTCCAGTAAGTGTTTCAAACAAGTGAGATTTCTCTATCGACCGTTGAAAATGTGATTTCATCTGCATTCAAATGATTATTTTTATTTATTTGATATATGTTCTTTCCAAAGGGAGAGCCAGGTGAATTGGGAGAGCAAGGACCAAAAGGAGAAAGAGGTTCAGAGGTAAGTAGAAAAAAGTAAAGCAGAGCTGCACTTAATTGGAATTTGTATGTTTTTAGTGTTCACTGACTATCCTTGGAAAACTGTTATATAAGGTGTGTTTGGGTTTCCTTTTCATATCTGCAGGGGCAATAAAAATATAGAATGGAAAAATTGCATATAGATCTGGGATAGTAAATATGTGTTATTTGATAGGTAATTGGTTTTACTTTGGAGTGATATAAAGTATTATAAGAGGTTCTTTTGAAACATTTAAGCGATATTCAATTATGCCATTAAATGGAGTTCCTTGTGGCAAACTAGCTCTGGAAGACACCCAGGATTTTAGTCCTCTGATCTGTAAATGAAGCCTCCTAGTACTGCACTGCACTGAATTTTCAGAGACCTGAAAATAAGAAATTTGCTGCAGAATAGAGGAGAAATAATGACAGAGCAAGTAATGAAAAAGATCAAAGACTAATCATTTCCTTTAGAAATAATAGTTCATCTTGGTGGCGTGTTGAAAATTGCCAAAAGTATTTTATATTCTCCCATGGGGTGAATTTCATTGGCTTCTGAGCCAACTTCAAAAGATTTAGACTAAAAGACTTCTTACAATACCTATTGCACTTCAACTTAAATGAGATATTTTGTCTGAGAAGTTCCATAGTACAGCTCTGTTAGTTTCAAGATTTTCTAGGTAAATACAAGAATCTGAAGTAGATTAGGGATGGTGAGCAACAGAAAGGAAACATGATGAAAAGACATTGTCAGCACGTACTCTAGCCATGCACTCAGATATATTGTCTTTGACAAACTACTCACAGTGCAGGATAAAATCAGTCATTCCTTTGTCTTTCCCTTAGAGAATGTTTTCTTTTTGTTGTAAATACCCCTCAGATTAAAACTGTCATTTGCAAATATGGGACCAATATCCAGCCTGCAGCAATCCATATGAGAATAAAAGTTTATGCAAAAATGTCAATAGTGAAAACATTCATACAGTCTTAACTCTAGTGGCACGACTGGTGCTGCCATAGGAAGCCTTACAAAGCCAGTCCCATAAACTGCAATGCTGAATCATCTGGGTTTACTTCATATGCATTCAGAAATTTTAATGAAAACAATATAAAGTTCTTTGAATATACATATTCCAGTTCTGTTTGGTGGACTCTTTTTAGGCCTGTCTTAGCAAGAAGGCGTTACATTAAAGAATAGAATAAAATTTTGCTGATTTTATCATACTTACGTTAATTATAAAATATTTACGCTTATCAATGACATTAGCTTTTTCAGTTTATTGCATGTTATGTAATATTGCAGCATAGTGGTTCAGCATCACTTTTGTTTTAAGAATGGTGTTTAAAATAATTAATCCAGAAAATCTTGGAAGCTTTTTTTCCATTTAATCTATGGTAACAAGTATTATTCTTGTCCTTGCTGTCTGAGTGGTTGTGTCTTTTAAAGGTGGGATAAAATTTATGCCATAGATCTTTATATTCTATGAAGAATATCCTATAAACAAAATTCTCTGAGGTGCTTTTGACCCATTCTGAGCTTTACTTCCTTGATACTTGGCCTCCAGTATAACTAAACCACTTACGAGAATGTTATCTGCAATCAGTATCATTCTGTTTTCTAGGACTACAGATTCCTAGATCAGTCAAGACCAAAAAAAGTCTGGTTTTAAGTAAATTTTATCTTTTTTGTACATCTTGGATAGGAACAATGTTCCCATATGTGACAGTATTGTTTTTGTGTATTCTCTTCCACATACACTCTGCACCTTCGTTCATGACTTTTCAGGACTTCCCTTGGGGAAGTGCTATGAAAGCAGACCTCCTTACAGAGGTGTGGCTGATAGAGGAGAAATTGCCAGAATCATAGTGAAAAACTTTATTGTTGTTGAAAAAGTTCTGAAAACTACACTTTTCCAGTTCAGGAAAAGGAAAAATACATACAATTCTACCAAAAATGTATTCACTTCTACTTGAAAAACTTTCTGCTGACTCCTGAAATGGAAATAACCTGGTCCAAATCCAGGCAATGTGAACATGGGTACTACAGGGGAACAATTCTCAGCTCTTCTTAGGGGATTGAGTTTAAGACATTTGTCAGTTCACGAGTATTTGTAACTTTCAGGGACCCACAGGGAAGAAAGGAGCAATGGGTCAGGCAGGCAAACCTGGAATTCCTGTAAGTAACAAAGTTCTACAGTCTATCTTCAAGTTATAGAACAAAGAAAATGTTAACTAAAAAAACCAAAATTGAGTCGTGCCAGTGGTACTATGCTCGCTCTGAAGAACCTTCTTCTTATCCAGACAGTATAAACGAACTCCTGTGAAAACAAGAATAATTTTTGAAACTATGTTAAATTATACTGAATTATACCCACTTTCTCAGCACTTGGAAGTGAAGTGCAGCTAATATAACAACAAGGTCCTTCCCACTTGTAAAGTTACTTAATTAGATCATTTTTGCATGTGGCTTGTAATCCATGTGCAAGTTACCACATATTGCACAGAGCTATACTACTGTTCACTCCTGGCTCCCATCAGTTCTTTGAACAGCTGCAGCCTACAGAAGCCTGGATCCATATGTCCATGCAGGATACGGCTGGCAGATCCCTTGAGGTTTAATTCTTTCTCTCGCTTGCTCTGAGATGAAATTTTAATGTTCTTTCTTGAGTTACTGTAGAGACACTAACTTGCATCCCTTTCTCCCCGAGGGAGAAGAAACAGCAGGAAGCAGTAGGTGTTCTGTAAACATAACCAAGAACGAAATGCATCAAGGCTATTTTGGTCCCCTAATAAATAATACCACACAAGCACATGTTGTAAATAACTTTTACTACCTTACATCAAAACATTGTCAGTAACCAGAGAAATGCAGCTGCTTCACAGACCTTGTACCTGCTGGTCAGAGTGCAAGAGTAGCCTTTTGAAGGGAAGCAAACTGTGTGTCTTTTGTAAATACTTGGCTCTTCCCTCTGGAGGAGTGCAGAAGCATATCATTCACAGACAAAGGAAAAGAGGGAAAGGCGAGACATACAGGGAGGAGGAGAAGACAGTAGAACTGGAACTTGAGGAAGTCTGAAAGCCAGCAGAAGTTAGAAATAAGATTAAGATGGCACACTTCTTATATTCTGTGTGGCTGTTGTTAACTATGCTTTTTCAAATGAGATGTGTTGTGGTTAGCATATTTAAAGTTTCTAAGAAATACATTCGTACAGAGATAATTGCAGAACTCCAAGCCCCTGATTATAAAGAAAAAAATTGCTGTTTCTTTGGTGGATGTGACATGAGGCTTTTCCATGCAAGTACAGCAACAGTTAGCACAAACTTGTCTAATTTTAAGTTTGTATGTATATTTGATATGTTCAAATTTGAATAGCATAATTTTGCAAATGTACGATACAGAGTGTTTAGTAAAATGAAGGCTGAAAAGACATATGGTTGCGTTTTTTTACAGGGAGAAATCAATTACTTTATTAGGTTTCTTTGCTTCAGTTTAAGAATCAAGGCTCTCAGGCATCTTCCAGGCCTGGGCACGCAGAAGGGTCAGCCCTATGGTTTCATTGAAGTTGCTCAGAGCCCACAACAGTGCAAGTCTGAGGTTAAGCCAATAACATTTTAAACCAAAAATTCTAACTCAGAGCCCCCTCTGCAAGTACTCATCTGTGTCACTGGGTCTGTTATTATGTAGGATTTAGGAAATACTGTGACTGAAATCTAGTTCTGTGATGGTGAAGATGAAGAGAGCCAACAGTGCTGTATTTGATTTGAATTCATTTCAAGGGAAAACCAGGGCCAGCAGGGCAGAAAGGAGCAGTTGGGTACCCTGGACCAGAAGGCATTCCTGGCAACCCCGGCAAGCCTGGGCTGTCAGGGAAGCCTGGCCCTAAGGTAAGTTGCTTTCCACATTTCCCCTCTTTATGTCATTTTGCATTACAAATTTTCAAAGGTTAGGGTATTTAAACAGAAGGAACCATTCTCAGTTCCTCGAGCATCTTGAAATTTAGATCAATTCCTTGCTTGCTTTCTCTTTTGCTCCTGATATTCTGGCCAGGATGTAAGGTTAGCATAAGGGAAATGGGATTTGAGAAGAACTTATTTCATTAGCATATTATAGTAGTAACTACACTCAATGAAAATGCTTTCTTAATGAGAGAGCCTTCACAGTTGTGTTCCTGAAAATGAGCCATAAACCCCTAACTGACACTTTTTCCTCTCAGGCCCTGAGATAATCCCACATTTTACTTGTCTTTGAATGTGCAATCTATGTCTCTCTACCTACGCAATTCTGAAGCTTTCCCCAAAATCAGTGAAAAAGAACATTAGGTATCTGAGGTCACTGGGAATTCTTGGAAACAGGTTTTTTATCTGCCTGTGCTTTGCTGTGGGCCAGGGGTGGTGACCTGCTGCTTCTGGGCGGAGTGACACAGCTCTTTGCTTATTCACTCCAAAGAGGAGGGAGCAAATTACTTTAGTTGTTGTCATTGTTGAAAGTCTGATCACTTTGATTTCAGGTATGGTATTTCTCAATAGTTCTAGTTATAGATGGACCAGTAATTTTTATAAAAGGATGCCAAATAGATCTGGTGTTAGGAATTAATCAAGAGGCCAAATGAGGCACCTCTGTTACAAGTATAAATTTGCCTATATGGTTAAACAAAGAGAAAATTAAACAAGTTACCCATAGGGCTCAGATGTACCCTATTTGACCTTTTCAATTTTCAGATAATGCCCTCCTCTTTCAAATACTTAAAATTCTTTGGATTTAGGAGTATCACCCCAAAGAATTCTTACATTTTTGCCTTTCCGCTCAAAATGTCATCTTTCGTAATAAAATATATTCTATTACTCCATATTAGCAATATATAGCAGCATTACAATTTGTAATAGAGAGGCTTTTAACTAATTTTTGCCACAGTGAATTAAAAAAAAAGAAAGAAATTTTGCTATGTAAATTTATCAGTTGATCAGGCTATAAGCCCCAGAGCTTCAAAAGCTCTGAAAATTACATTTAATATAAAAATTCTGTTTCCTGTAACCCTTTAATTTCTATGAATGCTTAATGAAATGTCATATGAAATAAGAAAATAAGATATATTCACACATATATACATTTTTCTACTGAATCACAGAAACATTAATTTGGATGGTAGCAAATTTCCATTTTATATTTTTTAACATGTCAAAATTGGCTTAACTCCATGTACTCAGTAACATGTTTTTTCATTAAAAATAGTTGCTTTTGTTTATTGTCTGACATTCTCCTACATTTTAATAACAAATGTTCTGGTATTTCTTGATATGGAATTGTTATGCTACATGAATCCCTACAGAGTGTGC
>JAOXJM010000004.1:18259851-18291794 GCA_026413425.1 Tringa solitaria
CCTACAGAGTGTGCACAATCGTAGTAATATTATCAGTATGTCTGGTATTTATAAATAAGCATGTTGAGTTTTGAATGCCTCTGTGGGAAGGTAGTCTCACTTTGTTTCTTGATATGGAATTCCTTCTTCTTGAAAAAATGAATACTGTGAATCTCAACTGTATTTTCAGCCCATCTGTAATGAATGAATCCAGCATCTTATTTTCATAGAAGCAGCTCCTTATTGTAATCTCAGAATCCTCAGATGTTACACAGCCCTCATCCAAGAGAATCATCTTCTATAATTAATGGAGATTAGTGTTCTCTTCCTGTATATTTCCAAATAGAGTTAGAAAAGAATTAAATAGGAATCAGCGCTAAAGACTATTAATCTGAACATGCAAATTTTCAGGTTTGGGAAAAATTTTTGGTCTCATATAAACTACTCTGATTCCCTGTGGGAGGTAAAAGGACTCACCGGTATGCCCTTGAGTGCTTCCACATATACTTAAACACACAATCACTGTGGACATAAGGTTGTTTACTATCCAACTGGGTAATTCTCCCTGTTTAGGAAGGTGCTAATAGGGAAGATGCCTTGCATAAGCCCAAAGAGACAATTGATTCTCTTGAATGTTCTCAGAAGTCTTTCAAGTTCTAGGTAGGTGATACCACAAAAATGACATTGTGATATACTTACGGTAGGACAGAACAAGGTTTAAGATGAACAATGAACTGAACAACTGAAATGGGCTATGGCATGGTTAGTATTTCCTTTGCTGACAGTCAGTGACTTGTTAAACTATAGTAACTTGACTCCTCAGAAACCTCAATCCACCCCACAGTTAAAGCACATGTAGCTTTGTTGGGAAGCATGATAGGGTTTTGCTTTTATTAGGAGTATTAGCAGAAATCCAGATAATACTGCTGATCATTGTCTTTCCATATATTTTGGTGTACTATCAATGTGTGTCCATATATACAGAAAGCATTAAATGCCTTTGACTGATTTTATGCTATATGCCTGTTTTTAGCATACAATGAAAAAATATGTTTGGCTGTTCCTTGTAATCAATTATTTTCAATTTTTTAAGGGTAATAAAGGAAACTTAGGCTTACCAGGTCTGGCAGGTTATCCTGGAGCTCGAGGTCCCAAGGGATTGCCAGGCATGCCAGGGCCCATGGGAGCACCCGGACTAAAGGTACACATGTGGGATCTTCTTGTTTAAGTACCATGTTACTGATACTGCTTGGTTTTCATACTGCATTCGGTGATGAGTAATTGACATAAAAACTTATCTGAAGGGTAAGACTGTAAATTGTCCTGCACTTGTTTCTCCTAACTGTAATTTGAAAGCAGAGTTCTTATCCACCTGGATGCTCTTCCCAACTCCAGAAGCTGTTCCAAACACTTCGTATTTATTCACCCAAAGATTTAGGGCCAAATGTTTACTGACCTTTCTTTTTAAACTTCCGTAACTTCTAGAACAGTTTGGATTATTTGAACATCCAATGGAAACATTACAGATAATTTTCTCCATTTAGAATAGGAATTTTCTTCTAAAATACTGATTTGTAGTGCTCTGTGATATTTGATCGGTAAGCAGTTTTTAAAACCTTAAGTTTGTTGAAGACTAGGGGAGGGAAATACTGTGTCTGTTATTTTATAATGAAAATATTTTAGTATGAACTGTATTTGCTATTTGTAGTGTTTGTTGTAGTGCTGGATTTTACTCCTTTGTCTAGATAATGAGCCATAGGAGGTAGTTCCTGCTCAGAAATTCTTGCAATCTCGAAAGGATGGGGAATAGATGATGTGAGGGAAAACTGTTACCGCATAGCACAAAAATCAGGAGCATTAGGAGTGGACACACTGAGTCAGGCCAAAAGTCTGTCTTTGTTAAAGCAGAAAGGTAATATCTAAGAAAGAGCATACATGCAAAGCAAGAATGAAAGGTGTATATTCCCAGCCTTCATTGCAGCTCATTAACCTCCTGAGGTAGACATGGTTTCTCTGTATTTGATAGCCCTCAGAGGATTTCTCTTCCGTGAACTTGTCTAGTTTCAGATTGAATCAATGTAAAGTTTCAGTCTAATGGCAAGGTGTTCCACAACTACGCTATGCCTTGCTCAGAGGATTACTTTTTAAATTTACTTCTAACCTGCCTGTTCTGTATTTCTATTTGTGAATTTTAGTGCCTGCAATGGGAGATACCATACTGGAAATGATCCAACATGTATGGTTTCTTTATGTTTCCCAGTCAAGGAACTGTAAAGTCACATTTGCATTTTAGTGAAAGTATAATTATTGAAAGCATTCCTGATGGAAATAAAATGAATGGAGTAGATCTATTAGAGAGAAAGCATATTCCACACTTCTGCCAGGAAAACAATCTTTATAACTGTCATAATTGTAATAAAGGATGTATTATCTTTCTATTCATAGGGTGAGAAAGGGCTTCTGGGTCATCCAGGAAAGCGAGGGAAAAGAGGCCTTCCAGGATCACAAGGTGACCAAGGACCAGCAGGAGACCCTGGACTGAAAGGACAGACTGTACGTAATCACAGCTGTTGATGCAAGACAAACAGTCCAGGAGTTACCAACATGAAATAATAGTAAAGATGCCTACTCCTATTACAGGGAGAAGATGGAGATCAAGGTTTAATGGGGTTTCAAGGATTCCCAGGTCCAAAAGTATGTGCTCATTCTTTTGTGTTAGATCTTAAGCCATTTACAGAGTGAGAACATTAGGGAGGCATGAAATTAATCTGCTTTAACAATAATTTGTTCAAAATCTGTCTGAACTGTTAGAACATTGTAGGCAGAACTGTGTACTCCGTGTCCAGAGATGAACATTCTGGGTCAGTGTGCTTGGTATTTTCACCATTACTGCTCATAGAAATTATCATACTGCCACTGATTACAAGTGATTGAAACAAGCAGATAGGTAATGTCTGTGTTTGATTAAACTGTTCCTTTGCATTTTCAGGGTCCTGCAGGGGACATTGGCTTAGTTGGAATTCTGGGCCCGAAAGGTCCAACAGGCCAAGTTGTAAGTGTTTCATTCCATGAAAGAGATTGTCAGGATGGCTTGCAAGTAGCACATGTTTTTAATTTAGGGAATCATCTTTTTTCTTATTAACAAGGCTGGAACCCTCCAACCGAACCTTTCTCTCCAAGGCTCTGCCTGCAGTAGAAGCCTGTACTGCAACACTGCTCTGGTGGCAAAATGGGTACAAATACACAAGCAGAGCTCGTCTTTTAATCTTGAAGGAAAAAAGCTAGTTCTGCTGACAAAGCATGACTCTCCTAGTATAATTTTATCTACACAAGTATCTTTGTCACTGTCATATTTTTGTCTATCGGGGTTGAACATTCTCTTTCTTCTTACTTGCAACAATGCTGATAGAACTCTGTCCCACAGCAAATGAAAAAAGGGTGGAACTTTGCCTGCAGTAAGAGAGAGTGGTGCTCAGGCTTTATTGAGTAATAGGTAGTCTTTTTTTAATAAGTTCTTCCTTTTTATCTATAAGATTACTAAACTGCATTAGCTCATTCTTCATGACACTTTCTTCAAGATGTTCTACTTGGCCACTCACCCAAAACATAGAAGCATCTTTAGCATTTTGTAATACTGGGGAGTGCGCATCCAGCTTACAGCATCAAGTGAAAGAGAAAAAAGGGGGAAAGGTTGCAGAATGGAAGGCTTTACTACAAAATGTTCTCTCACTACTGCCATTGCTGTCACAGAACTGAATTAGTTCAGTTAATGAGATGCAAAACAGCAGCTTGAGGGGCCTGTTCTAATAGCTGATTTCTTCTTCTAAATATTCCTATACAAGATAAACACTGATAATAAGCAGTTTGTTCTAAGTGAAGTGGAACAGGAAAGTAACATTTCCTAAGCACTTACTGGCAGCCTTACAAGAGTAATTGTGGGCAGTAATATAGCTCAAGATACAATATAGTTGATTGTAGCTCAATAAATATGTGGTCTTTGGAAATCAGAGCACATAAGTTTCCACCACTTTTAGTGTATCAACTTTCACATAAAAGAAGGGGAGGGGGGAGGTGGGAGCTTTCCAAGCATAGGTATTACTAATTATTAAAATAATTACCTTGCTGGTTTTGTAGCAATGTGCACTTAATATTCAGAAGGAGAGTATCACCATGATCTTTTGGATATTTGCCAGGGCTGCATTCTGAGCAACTTTAAACCTGAGCACGTTATGAGGATTTTCTTCATTTAAAAACATGGTAGACTAATAAATTCTTTGCTTGTTTACAGGGATATATTGGCCCTGTTGGTCAAGAAGGCATAACAGGCCCAACTGGCAGGCCTGTAAGTTTCCCTTCTTTTTTGCATAATTTGGTCATTTCACCCTTATTTTTAACAGTCTTTTTTGCAGCTAGCAGCCTTCTCATTGTTTTACTTGTAAATAGCAACTAGCAGGATCATCTTCATGTTATACCATGGTGTTAAGCCAATGTATGCCACTCCAGCATCTCAAATACAAACAAGAAAAAAGTGACAAAAACAATGACAAGAAGTCATGGCAATGGCCTCCTGTCTAAGCACAGTATGCAGAGGGCATGCCTACAGGGGCAGTGGGCAAGTCAAGGTATAAAACAGCACCTGGTAACTACCATCTGGATATTTGTTCTCAGTCTTAGGTCTGAGACATGCCTAGAGGGTTTCCACACTCGATTTCAATGTAGTTTATTTTTTATGTGCTGATAAAGCTGAACTGTCCAGAGAGTCCCTCTAAACACACTGGGAACGCTCACATGCCCTTGTTGGGGTGTTCCAGGTGCTGGTGAGGTCCCTGTTAAAACTCAAAGATCTTCTTGGCCTTTCTGACAACCTTCAATGCACCCCAGGTTCCCCGCAGTGGGGACCTTTGCCCTCATCCCTGTTTCCGTCCCTTGTTGCATTCCCTGTGCCAGAAACAGAGCAATGTTCTGCAAGGGCATCCTCTGGCTTGTGTCTTCAGACTATGCAACCATGTAAGGTAGTTTTAGAAGCTCTTTGTACCACCCAAGTTTCTCTGTCTGATCAACAAGACTTGGAGTGAATGAGAATGTTTAAAAATTGAAATAATAGCCATAAAAATAACAGGAATATACAAGAAGAGTAATAAATTCAAATATTTACAAGTGAAAAAGAGAGGAGAAGGGAAATGTTCCTTCTATAATTTAGACTATTCTGTCTACCCGTTGGGAAAAAAGACAGTACTTTAAGCCTTGCTGCACTCTTTTAAATCCCACTCAGGAAGAAAACTTTGTAGTTGTGTATACTTGTATGAAGGCTTTTAATAGACTTCATATTGAATGTAATAGCATTAAGAAAGCATTAAAATTGAAGATTACTTGTGTGTGTTATGAAATGCTGCCATCAAGATGCAAAATTCTTCCGGAGAATTGTAAGATTGTTACCATCTTCATAAACACAGTTTAAGTGCAAAACTAACCAAAACTGTCTAGAAATGAAGACCAAAAAAAGAGTGTCTAATCTAACTGTGAAAGGAGAACTAAATGGGTAATAAAAACAGATATGTAACCAATAGATTTCATTAGTGATGGAAAGGACCAAGTTTTGTTCTCTACTCTTAAGATGATGAAGTACTGATGTGTTACAGTAGATCAAACTGTAGAGAATGCATCTGATTGACAGGGAGAACACATGGTTAAATTTACTGAGAAAAAACATATTTATAATCCAAAGAAAACAACAGCTTTCCACTTACAGGAATTCCAAGGTGTTTTCAAATAGTTTAGTTTTCTAATAGTACAGGAAAATTAAAGTCCCAGAGCTGTAAATACTTCCACAGATGAGACTGGACTTTACATGTGAACAGTATAACTCTCATGAATGTTAATTTGCTTATTTCAATCCTAGGTGGCTAGAAAGCATACTGGATTAACAG
Organism: Tringa solitaria; assembly: GCA_026413425.1. Taxonomy (NCBI): domain Eukaryota; kingdom Metazoa; phylum Chordata; class Aves; order Charadriiformes; family Scolopacidae; genus Tringa; species Tringa solitaria. Next base: position 18,265,758 of record JAOXJM010000004.1, read on the forward strand.
CTTCTCTCTCTTACAGGGACCGAGAGGTGAAAAGGGCACAAGGGGTGAAATGGTAAGATGAAACAACTTTTGTGCTTTCATATTTTAGCTGTGTAAAAACTATTCCTGTGTTACTCTGAATGTACTCGTGCATGCTCTGGATGCCAGACAGTCCTGTTGTGCTCCTGGCAAGCACTGACCAAGAAAGCTGGTAGGATGAGTCAAAAGTCTGATCTTTTCTTAAGTTGACTTATCTATATATGCCCAGTTGGTGCCTGCTGTCAGGCGGTATGGCCCCTATCATATAGCAGTCACATACTCCGAATCTGTCACAGTTCAAATCTAGAAGAAAAATCCTTTTTCCCATTTGTTGTCAGTTCTCCAGTGCCTTACAGCACAGCCTGCATACACATATTCATACATCTATATGATCTTGGATAGAGAGGGAGACGTTCAAGAGAAGCCTGGAGCTGAGGATGGGTGTCCAGGTATGAGGATGGGTATGCCAGCTGTAGTCACAGTAGGCAGCATTGATAGGTTATGAAGTTGCTGTCTGTCATTTTTCAGTAAGAATATTACATTAGCTTTTCTACATTAATAAATGTTTGATTTGATTTTAAAAAAATTGTTAGAGCAAGTAAAGCCTTCAATTAATAATGGCTATGTGAAAAGCTATTAAGTTATCATATTCAGAGCCAATATGAATACAATGATAGTTCATAGCTATGACGTTACTTTACATGGCAGGTTTATAATTAGTTACTTTTCCAGTAACTGACGAATGTGATCTTGTTCCTGTTGCACTTACCCTGCCTTTCACCTCACTTAACATCATTTAGTTTCTCTTGTCTTCTTTTATTTTGCCTTTAGCAGCTACCTTTGTACAGTACCAACTTAAAGGCCTTATAAAAGTTTTGAAAAATAAATCAGAGATATTGAAAATTACTTAAAGAATTAAGGCTTGGAGCTAAGCTTGCTGTATGTGTCTTAGGGAACTTTCCTGTTTGATTCTAATGCTCTTGAGGCAATTGCTGTCTCCGAATAAGACGAAAAATGGTTTCTTAATTTGTGCCACTATTAACCCTCTTAACTGTCTTTTTCCACTGTTTCCTGATGAGAATTGCTGTGACAACATAGAGCTAAAATTGCTGACACTAAAATAATAATAATAAAAACCATTCAAAACAGTGAACAAGAAACACCCATTTCCATTATTTGTGCTGGTGTTTAAGTTATTTCCTAAATAAAGTCTTTAATTCATTAAGATAAATTAACCTCCTAAGACTGCCTTCAGAAGAATGTTTAATTTTAAATCATACACAGCAGTACTAGTTTATATTATGTAGTCAAGAAAGGAATTTATTTCCAACTATTTTCACATACAAAGGAGATAAAATTATTTTCATCCAAATGTATATTTTGAGCTTGAATTTATACTTTAAAATTGATATTGGCATTTTTCCTAGAATCACAAACATTTTATCTTTTTTGTAGTAGTAGAAATTTTAGTTATAGTTTTTAGTCTGTCGGGGGTGTAGTGTTTATTACTAGAAAGAAATGTCCTTTTATCCCCTAAAAAACATGGAATGTAAGATTGTGTCTCCTTGTTGAGGTCAGTGGTGAACCAAAGTTCAGGTCCTGTAGGTTATTTCTGGAGAAAAATGGATAGTCAGAAACAGAGTTTGTTAAAAAAATTTTAATCAAAATTATTTTAAAATTCAGAATATTCATATCACTGTGAAACATTTAGAAAAACATGAAATACGTTTTGAAATATTGTTTCAGAACTCTGACATTTCTGAAAATGTATTTTGATTTTCTTAAATTTTTTTTATTTCATGGCATGTAACATAATGAGTTATAAGAGTCATAGGATAATGCAGGTTGTAAGGGATCTCAAGGCACTAGACCAACCTCTAAAAGAGTCAGTTCTGAGATGAGACCACATTGCTTAGTGCTTCATTCAGCCGGGTCTTGAAAACTTCCAGGGATGGAGATTGGATGATCTCTCTGGGCAATGGGTTCCGGTGTGTGACTATCCTCAACATGAAAAAAGATACGATATGATAATGCATAAACTGTAATTATCTATTATCATCTTTTATCTTAGATTTACAATCATTAATGGCAGCTATTACACTGTATTGTGTATCAGACTACTATATTGCAGGATGTTATTAGGCTTTACCCATTATGAGATAAGGTGACATGACATTGAAATAACAAAAGTGGTCAGAGAAAGCATAACAGTAATCAGTGTTATTAAAAATACTTTCTTGGAAAATTTCAAAAGTCATGGAAAATATGGGAGTCCTTGGGACTGCTCATGTTTTCAAAGTTGCATGTATCATTGCATATAAAATCAGGGCCTTACCATATTAGAAAATGATTGGGGTTTTCACCTTTGAACTTCTGTACTAGCATCAAAGTGGGTGATTAAAGAATTAGAGAGCACACTGAAACCAACTCTTCTATTCTCTGATTTTGTTATTATGAACTGGAATTACACTTTTCTCACTGAATTCTAACATGATCAAAGGGTAAATTAACTAGATTTTTAAAGGTAATCCTGTACATTCCAGTAAAACATTCAGCAATTAACTTAATCCGTGAAAAGTGTAATTTAACCTTATTTTGCTGCTCTGCAACAGAAAGAAAGATCATTTATAACATCTCTACAGGGTTTTCAACACACTCTGTGCAGTTTTGTTATATTTTAAAGGCTTTTAAAGGTAAGTGATATAGCCCTCTGAAGTTTAATGGAGTTAAGAAATGTAATATCCCCAAAAGTATTTCACTATAATTAACAAATAGCATTTGATATTTACCTTTTTTTCACTTGGGATTTATTGACAAGGAAACAGTGAATCAAAACAAATCATATTCCTCTTCTGCAAAATACCTTAAATTCATTGGAACAGTGCAGGTTTTGATTTTTAAAATATTCAGAAACTGCTATAAATTTGAACTTTTCTAGTCCTAAGGCTTTTTGAGTCCTAAAATTGTGACACATGCCAAAAACATAGAATATTAACTGAAGCATTCAGTCATCTGAAAAATCCACTGGAATGTCTAAATCTCAGCATCCAGAACAAGGGCATCTATTCATCAGAGAGTAGTGGTTACTTCGGGACAAACTGTTGAAGACTTTGTGCTTGCCTTGACTTGGTATTTGCATAATCAAGTCCTGAACCAAGATAAACAAATATATCCTCACACTCTGAAGTTAATTTCTCAAGTTTGTTTTTCACACTTTCTCTTTCATTTTATACTAAACAAACTTCACCAAGCGCGATGAGACAGCCCAGTAATATATCCACGTGGGATTGCAGGTATCCTGCAGCAGTCTCACAGCACCCGAGTTGCTGATCTGATTAATGAAATGTGTGGAGGTCAGCCTTCTCAGCTGGCATACAATGGTGTACCTCTGTGAAACCCACTTGATTTGCAACAGCTGAGGAACTACCCCAAAATAGTGTCTGTCATCTCTGAAAACTCATGTCTCATCGGTTTTGTAATAATGAATAGCAATGATACGATTTTATGCCTATTTAATAGTAATAGGATTTCAAAAGAAATTTCAAGCTGGGCAGTAATCAAACTTGGAAGAGTAAAGGGAAGCTAGGTACTTGCCACAGAATCCACGGGGATTTCTATACTATTGAATATACTAAAATGACTTATTCTTTTATTTCCCTTTTCCAACATTAATCATCTGTGTCTTTATAAACTATCAGTAAATATTTATCTAAAAGATGGCTTAGAGTCCTTTCTATAGATGTAAGTGGATGAAACATAAATAAGTAGGGTCAGGATGTACCAGTTGAAAAGCTGACAATATTTGCAGTCCCGAGAGCTTATGCCATTAAGGTCATCTTAGTTAAGTATCAGAAGACCTCTCTAACCACTCAGAAATCACTTCATTTTTGATTCTCCCCTAATCTCCAGAGATCATGTGTAAAAAAAAAAAATACATTTTGGGCTTAAAGCCATTTGCAGTGCCTCAACATAGACTGTGTGGTGCTAGGAATGACACAGGTATAGATGTAGTGCTAGGAATGACATGATGGCCCACACTTTTCACACCCTTCATAGTCCAGTACCTGAGCCCCCTTGGCATAGCTAGGGCAGGTGATGTGCAGACACACTCAAGTTGGGCAGCTGTGGAGATCATTGTAGCACCTGACAGATGCATTCCCCAGTAGCTTCCATGTGCTCTGCTTTATGAATATGTCTGGGGATAATAAGAAATACAGCTGGTATCTGCTAAGAACTGATAAATTTGGAGCCTCGGTGACTCCTATCTGCTTTGAGAGTCTTTTCTTAAATATACGTGAATTAATGTTAGATTGAATCTGACCTTTCTTTAACCACTTCCAGCTGCCCTTGCTGATGGCAGCTTGAAGCACAGCCCAAGTTCAGCAGCTGAAGCGTGACACTCACACAAACCTTGCTGTGAAATCTCAAAGAAGGAATACTTTTTATTACTATATTAAGTGATTTACAACTTAATACCTCTTTGACTAGATCAGTTTCACAATATTTGTCAGCATGACCATATAAGATACGATTATTTCTCTTTTGGTAGAGACTTAGTACTAGCATAACCATATTGCTGTAAGAGGGCTTTTGCTGGAACAGCTTATTGTGCTTGAATAATTTGTGCAAGCAGCACTGGCTAAAGAGTGCTTTGCTTAAATTAACTCAGTTATGTTAAAAGGTTTTACTAATACATAATGTAGGTCTGGCCCATGCCTTTCATTCATTTTCTTTTGCTAGAATTAAGGCACTGCTACCTATTCTTTTCCTTGCCATTCTTCTTGCTATTGTTTGTGTTACAGCAGCTCCTAGAGGCTTTGAGTATACAGAGATTGAAGAAGAGAATCTAACAAAGACACTAGTGTCACTGTGTATTAATAAATATTCATAATGATTCCATCGTAATGAGAATAGTTGCTCAAAGAAAGGATAATTCAGATGGGGTTATTGTCTTTTAGAGGGTCCATGTCTAACCCTAAGGCAAGCCTAAATTAAGATTAAGTGCATTGTAGACAGTATAAGCTAGGGAAAAGCAGCTGTTCCTTTTCCTCCTCTCCTCACCACTGCATCATCCTACACACTAAAATGATGCCACTTAAGATGAGGAAACAAGGTCTTAACTTTTTGAATATGAAGGAAGCCTGCAATACCACTGTTAAATAATGAACATGACATTTTCTGGCTGAAAATTGACACTGTTGATAAATGCCTAGCAGATATTCGTGGAGTAAAGCGGATCAGTCATTATTTACAATGCTTATATGATCATTCATCCCTTGTAGTACTTGTATTGGCAACATGCATATAATGCTGGCACATTGTATAGGACTTATATTAACACTTGACTGCTAATGTTCCCTTAATATCACAAGTAATTGGATAAACAAGTAACCAGACAACCCAGCAATTCTAATGGAAATATTCACACGTTATCAGAGTATGGTATTTTAAGAACAATCTACAGCTTTACCAAAGCTAGGATTACATCTACTTCATTATATGCTTTGTGGCAGTTTGTGATTTTAAAAAATATATAAATATAAAAGCAGATATGCTCATCTATGACTTGTTGCATTTTATCTCCCTTTCTTCTAGGGGCCTCAGGGACCTCAGGGCCAGCCAGGGCCACCTGTAAGTGCCTGTGTTCTTCCATTGTGTTCGCATTACAGAAACATGTGAAGTGCCTAATATCTGGTTTCTCCCATTTTCCAGGGACCACCTGGACCACCAGGACCAAGAGTAAGTTCTGTAACAACCCTAACCTACAATATTGTCTTCTTTTGAAAGTGAAAATAGCAAGATCCTCTTCAAATGCATTGCTTGTTTCATCACTTGCACATAAATGCAAATACATTTTTCTACAATTTCCATCACTACAGTAATACATTTTTTGAACCTTCCTACCTACACTGTCAGTTCTGTTGTGCCGTGCTGTTGAGCCCTCAGCAGGCAATGCTCAGGGACACTGCTCATGGACTTTTGACATGGGTTAATTCTGTCACACTCTAAAAGGTTTAACTCCTGTTCTGCATTTGAACACTCTGAAAGACAGCAGCAGCAAATGTTGTGCTATTTCTGGCCCAGATGTTCTCCCGATATACACACACACACAGAGATTGAGTTTGTTAAGGGATTGTACCAGTTAGGACAAGTCAATATCTAAAGTGTCCTAAAGCTGTTATGATATATGCAAACTGAGAACAAATTGTAAGTACTACACGTTTGCATGGGTGACTTAATTCTTTAAAAATAAATAAACCTATTGTCTGGGTCTGGTATACTCGTCATACAAATTGCAGAGAATGAAGATAGGCAAGAAACGTGCTTCCTCCTTTAGAGACTAGTTTGTCAGTCTTGGTATTTGTTCGTGCATCATGAAGACTACTTTGATCTATCAGCTGCTGATGGCTGACTGGTGCTTCTCTGTAAAGGAATAACACCTTTTCACACTTACCTGGATTGTTTTTCTTAAGTATATAAATTAAATGGCTGGGAAGAATAAGTTGGGACAACAACAGTTGTCTGTAACAACTATTATAGTATCTTTTTCACAGGTTCCAGGAGTATGATCACTAAATTGGGTATGGGGGTGCTAATAAAAATCAAATATGCTTTTTCTATATGTATGCTTGCATTCCTTGGAAATGGAAGGCAGGATCCAATTTTAAAACTTAAGTGTTTATGATGAATTCTTTTCTCAAATGACAAAATAATGAAGCTATTACGTATGTTGCTACAGTGCTCAAAGAATTTTCCACCTGCATTTTAGAATGCATTTTAGAATATTCCTGTTCATCTTTCTATATTCCGAAATATCTTTTTTCAGAAACAACTGGACATCAATGCTGCTGTTCAAGCTTTGATTGAGTCAAATGCTGCACTGCAGCTGGAGGTAATATATTTCAGTGTATTTACATTATCATATTGGGTATGTAATTATAATTCTGTTTTTTTTGAGGACAGAACAGGGCTTCTTTACAAAGACTTAATTAAAGATGAATCATGGATAGCAAGTAATTACTGTAGAATATAATTAAATTATGCTAGGATTTATAGGATACAATAGAGATTAAGAAAAACAGCAGCATTTATACCTTTTTTGTCATGATTGGCAGTAAAAGAAATTTATTGACTATCACACATAGCAGACTGCATCTGTTCAGCTGCAGATAATGATAGCAGCATTTAGATCCTGATCCAAAAAACACTGCCATATATGCAAGTGTGTGGTCCCACTGATTGCAAGAAAATTCCTTACATGGGTGAAGTCAAATACATTTGCACATATTTTCTAGGTTAAGTCTAAGAGTAGATGTCACTGTTCAGAATCTGAAACTGCTAAGTATAGTTTAAAAATGCACTAATTTTTTTCTTTTTTTTCTTTTTTCCCTGTATTCGCATTTTTATGTCAACATGTCATAATGACGTATTTGCATGATCTTAACCTGCCTGTAACTCCACTTCTTTGGTAATTTTAATAAAATGTACTAAATTTTATTGGAATATGTTACTCTTACCCTGTTTCATATGGCTGATTGCATGCATTATAAATACTTTTCTTCTCTCTGGCTATTTAATGGCCATGTGACTTTTACTGCATATACCGTTGTTGCGATGTGTCTTTGTGGTAACACATTTGCTAATGGCCCGTGGCAGAAATACCAGAATACTGAAGTAACTTTACTAGATCACAGTACAGAGATATTCAAAACGCTGCACTACCTTAGCAATTTACTGCACAGCATCAAGAACCCCCTTGGCACACGGGATAACCCAGCACGCATCTGCAGGGATTTGCTTAACTGTGAACGTAAAGTGGCAGACGGTAAGTGCCCACTTTCATTAAAGCTTGAACACAGCTAGCCTTTCAAATGTGTTGCTTCCAAATGTAACTTTCTACATCGAAATTCTAATGTGAAGATCTTCTTATTACATTCTGTTGCAGCGTGCTGACACAGCTATCTTTATTTTGTCTTTATTCTAGATAAAATTTTTGAATTTTAAAGATGAAAATATATAGCTATCCAATATTATATAGGTATTAGAGAAGATTATATATGTCATTTTTAAAAAGCGCCCAGAAAATTTGAAAATGAATCCATTTTTGTGATTAAAAGTTTCCCAAGTATTTACAGCTAATCTGGAATGAATTTTTGTGGATCAGATTCTAGATTCCTAATGAGAAAATTATATACAATACACTACCACTGTCAGATACACTCACAGTTGTTGTATCCCAGAAGATTCTGAACCAATACCTGAAAAAAAAAATAATTACTTAAACTTGTAATGTCAATACTGTGACATAACTGAGTTTCTGAGTGGCTAATAAAATAATAAATACCTATAAATATCCCTATTATCAAATATTAGCACTGACAAGCCAAGGAGGAAACGGGGAATTAAGTTAGAGATTACAGGGAAATCACTGTTCTATGGCATATATAAGGATGGATCAATTCTTTAAGACTTTAGTAAAGATCAGCCTAACCTTTATTAGAACTGTGCTCTCCTAAATAAATCTCAGTCCCTTAGGGCCACAGAGCTCACTGACACTGTCCTCCACTTCAGAGGATTACACAGACACATGTGAATTGTACAGCACAGGCTTATCCATATTTAACCATAAATTAAGAGAAGCTAAATCTTGATATAAATTGCATGTGTCCTAGTTCTGTTATTGGACTAATCCCATGAATTCACAATGGCAAATACTCCTTATTACCATCACTACAACACGTCGTGTACAAGTATCTGATGGGAGAAAGTCAGTGGAGAAAGAATCTTCAAGATGCTGTGAGAACAAGAGAATTTAGATTGCTATTTTGCATCCTGAATATATTCTCTATATAAAGCCAAACCCTAAATAAAAAAGTTAAATTTTAATGCAGAAAGAGTGGGCTAGACATATAATTTGTTTTCCCTATTTAGCTGTAGAGAGAGAAAACATTTTTGAAACTATGACCATATTCAAAACCCATTATATATGTAATCAGAATTGAAAGTTTATGATAATTTGCTCCATATCTGCTATTAGTAGAATTACTGTAGTGAAAAGGCTTTCCCATTCCTTTTATTTCATTTCCTAGTGAAGCTATGGTGATAATATGTCTAATACTTGCCAAAAAGTATGACTGTTTTAGCAAATTGTTTAGTAACAATTATATTTTGGTTTTATTTTCTATCTGGGATTATATACTAATAGGAAAATACTGGATTGACCCAAATATTGGATGTCCTTCTGATGCCATTGAAGTTTTCTGCAACTTCACTGCAGGTGGTCAGACATGTTTAAGTCCACTATCTGTGACAAAGGTATGCATTGCTTCCAGAAAGACTCTATCTGTGCTGGAACTCTGAACAAATGAATGCTTATTTACTTAACTCATGAAAAGTTGTTAGATTTCAGGGTGGTTTTTTTAATGTGCATCTTTGTGGAAGGACACGTTATATATTCTGTTAGAGAAGTTACAGATTTTCTGGAGACAATACATGTTAGTGTAACTCCGGCTTTGTTCACTTACTCAACTTCCATGCTGGTAGAACTATTTTGTTTTGCTTTATACTTTTCTACATAAAGCATAAAAATAAGCTTGAAATGCTTCTAAGCTACTTGAGTTACTAATTAACTCATCATTCGGGACAGCTAAGCGTAGAGATGCTGAGGTCATTGCAGTGGGAAGGAAGAAAATTATGACTACTTTTCAACACTTAGCTACTTTTAAATGCCATTAGGCAGAGACTGCTTTTCTTTATGTCATTAGTCTCTGCTCCTGTTTACATGTAGTCCTTAAACCCTTGGGAGTAGAAGTTTTGAACTGGTGGAGTTTTGCACATGCCGTGTAGTCACTAAGAGCCCCAGAAATACCATAAAGTTCCCATCCTGTATTTTGGAAGATCCCTGAATATGATCAAGCCTTGGGAAATTCTTGTTGAGTAACTATATTTTCTGTCTAAAATCAAAGTATCGTTACGAATTTTTGGATTTTTAATGGGATGTAGGTATTGCCAGCACCCGTGGTGTAAGCAGCAGAAGCAGCAGAATGTGGCTGCAATTAAAATGTTGCTGCTGATAATATTTTTGCTTGAATCACAGAATCATTTGTTTCAGTTTCCTTATTTGAAAAGTGTTTTCTGCCCAGCTCTGTTTCAACAAGGTTGTAAGCATTAGCAAATGTTTAGATTTAAACTTTGAAAATGTCCTGTGAAAGCTTCTGTTTATAGTAATCACTATAACAGAACCTAACAGCTCTCCTGAAAAATACAAGTAGTGCTCTTTGGCATTGATCCCAATGTATAAACATGTATAAATGCTCCCATGCCTGAACACCCCAGATGTATGTGCATGTCACTGTGTTGCTGTGGTCATTTGGCATAGTCCAGCTGTAAGTCTAACGATGCATTTCTCTTGAAACTTAGCTGGAGTTCGGCGTTGGAAAAGTGCAGATGAACTTCCTTCATTTACTGAGCTCAGAAGCAACACATAGCATCACGGTTCATTGTCTGAATACACCAATGTGGAGATTAAGTACAGCAGGTGGCCAGAAAACGTCTGTTAGCTTCAAAGGATGGAATGGTCAAATATTTAAAGCAAATACGCTACTTGAACCAAAGGTGCTTGTGGATGAATGCATGGTAAATACTTTTTAGCACTAACATTAGTAAAACCATAATGGAGTTGCTGTTTAGACATTAGTAACTTTCTGTAAATACATAACAGTGATTTAGATTCATATCCATTAAAGTTTAATTCTTACATTGTTCTGCATATGTCTTTATATGCCAACCTTTTGATATTGAATTCAACATCTCCCCTAACATAAAAGCAATTGCAGTAACACAGGTTATCTATACTTGCTGTTCGTCATGAGTGTCATGTATTTCAAGACTCTACTAAGACACTGGGGAGAGATCAGAAGAGAAATAACAAGGTCCTTGAGAAAACTTAGGAACAGTCACTCTCAAAATGAAAATTCAGGCTTCAGTAAGAATTCTGTTGAGGTTACCTAACCCCAAAGCTCAGGTTCAAACAAATGGAAATTATTTTTTGGATAACTAAATATCTTTAAATTCATTGACTATGAGTCAATTTTTTTGTTATTTAATAAAATAGTGATGACTAGAAATTGACTCCATTGCTAACTAAAATATTAAGTCATATTTAGGAAAAAATGGAAGAGCTTATTAATTTTCTAATGCCTACTAGATTGCTTCACTTACCAAGATGGGGAGCCATTTGGTAAATGTCTTGGTAGAACACTATGAAATATAGGAGACAGCACTTTACACTTTCAGTATTTTATAAATCTGCTTTCAGTTACAATAATGAAAGACGTGAGACTGGTTCCATATCGATACAGGGGTGTCAAGTCAGATTTTTAATCTCAATACAAGAAGTGGTTTTACTGAGGCACTTCAAAGCTGTTATGCTTCCTCCCAGTCGGTTTGGGACTGTTTTAATCCCTGAGAAAAATTAAGGCATATAGTTGGTGGCTATTGAGAAGTGCTATTTTTCTGTGAGATTCTACAAGGTCTGTTGCTCTTTCTGTGGGAAACTGTGTATGTACAGATCTGCTGCAGAGTCTCACACACTTCCCTCTCTGCACTTTTCAGTGGTGCCCGCTGTACTTGATGGATTTTAAGAATGGAGTGATTGCAAACATCCAGACACTCCCAGCCTCAGACAGTGTTATAATGTAATTTTATAATTTTTATGATGTATCAATTTTTTACTGAGATTTTTAAAGTATTACAATAATCAATACGAAGTTCATGGCAAAACTGCAGCTCTCATTTGCCATGATTACTCTTCAAGAGCCTACAAAGGCATTAAAGTGCCCGTAGAGTTCATAACCTGAGACATACTGTTCAGATTCTGCTCAGGTTGATTTAGCAAGAGCTCTAGGAGTCTTGCTAAATGAGCCCAGGGCTGCTTGCAAAGTGACAGCCGCTCAGCTCTGAGCTATGTTGCACTGTGTCTGCATCCACTCCAGATGGATTCCAGGCTGGGCTTTTTTACAGTTACAGTTTTGCCAGGAGTGCCCGTGGTATTGCATGGGAGAAATGTTAAATTACACAGTTCCTTTAGGAACTGCTGCGAGAAGAAGTGTTCCTGTACGCTATTCCTCCTCCTCTCGCTCTTTAAGCACAATTTCCATTTGTATTTTGAAGCTCATCTTTGACGTGAATCTTAATATTCTGCTTCTGTGTGTTGCAGATTGAAGACGGCAGCTGGCACAAGACACAGTTCTTTTTTCACACTCAGGACACTAATCAGCTTCCAGTTGTTGAAGTTAACGCACTTCCTCATCTCAAAGCAGGGCAGCAGCACTTCATAGAAAGTGGTTCAGTGTGCTTCCTTTAAGGTTTCTGCCCTAGGTTTCTTTTTTTGCATCAACATGAAATTGCTGCATAGATTGAATGCAAAAGGAACAATCTGTTACAGGCAAAATTACTAGGAAACTGAAGAATCCTTTGGAACAGTGTTGGTTAAAGAACCTCAGGAAGAAAAGTACTTCCTCCTAAGGAGAAATGGCATTGAAAAAGAAAGAAAGGACTACAACAATTTTCATAAAGTATTTTTAAAAAATTGGTTGGTGCTTTCTTGCATTAATTTCCTGGAACTGAGTATCTGAATGTGGAATTTTTTGGGACCTCTAGTGTTATTAGCAATCTCTTTAACAGCACTGCAAAAAACAAAAAAAAAAAACCATCTTGAGGAAAGCTAGAGACATACAATACTAAGGAGCAATACTGGCTAATGCTCCTAAATGTGCAATAGCTTATATATGAAAAGTGAATTATGCCACAGTACAATATGTCTTCTTTTCTTAAACATTGTTTTATTATAGTCCATTGTGGACACATACATCTTAACAGATGGCACACTACCTCTTTTGTGTTTCCTGTCCATGTTGCCTTGGTGCTCTTCATAACACAAGGTGCTTGTGGCCTTATCAGAGATTATTTGAGTCCCTTTTTATCTTTCAGACTGTATGTGCTGGTTACATCAGGATATGTTTCTGTTGTAAAGGTACTTATTTTAAATTGTTGGTCATATACTTCATTACAATTAAAACATTATTTATGTGGATTTCTTGTTTAAACTATTTTTGTGTACTGTTGTGGAAGTGGTATATGAAACGGCACATTGTATATGATGCATATAGTCAGACCAGTTAGCTTTACAGCCATTGTAAAAACTATTGTAGAAGAGCTGCCTACAGTAGTTTTGAGTTTTAGATCCTGTATTTCAGTTAACATTTCTAATGCCAAAGGCATCTTAAGGTGATATATTGTGTATATATTTTTAACTTGTGAAAAAAATCTACTACAGCATGTCTTCTGAATGGCTGCTGTTAAATTATAATCAGCATTTCATCAACCTAGAAATTCAATTTTTTGCAATATTACTAGATCACTTGGAGTTGTTTAATTAAAGTCTAAACTGTTCAACCACCTTTATTAAAAAAAGAACCATTTTCTTTAGGAAAAGCACCCTTTATAATGATATGCCTCTATCTATTATGAATCCAAAGTGTGCTCAGTAGTAGATGGCAGTGTGATACCAGACTTTACTGGGGAGCAGGGGAGTGTTCAAACAACTTGTTTAACTGTCTTGATCCACAGGAAACCATACTTACCAAAGTATAATAAAATAAGCTTCCAAGCTATCTGTTTGTCTTTTACTGTTCTGTTTTGTATTGCGTAGTTCATTCTTAGTAACGCTGAAATCCTCTAGAAGGGTACTTGTTAGGTGGCCAGGCTTCCTTTATCCAAGGGGAAAAGCACATGCTTCCTGCCATGGGATACTGCGAGAGTGATGGTGTATACTTTGACAAGGTAACGTACGTGTACATCCCATCTTACATTTCTTATCAAAGCATTGGTTTTGTTCCCTTTGAGAAAATCTGATAAAACTGAAGGCAAAGCAAGATTACAGCGATGATAAAGGTTAGAGAAAATGCCTCACTTTTTGCATTTACAGCATCACTTGACATTTGCTCTTAGTTTGCTTGTGGAGCTGATGTTGTGACAAATGGATTATTTGTTTTTGTAAGGATGTCATCTTTTAGAAAATGTTCTGCTACGTGTATATTAGTCTCATTGCCCTATTTTTGGAAATTCTTTATAGCCTAAATTTATAGTTTATATTAGCATGTCTCAGAAGTTACCTATTTTAAAAAGAAATAGCTTAAAGTGTTATGAAGCTGCTCAGATGTGAATGTGTGCATTTCTGCCACTGAGGCGGCAGTGCCCATCCTGTGCCGGCAGCGCGATCAGCTCCTGCCACGGGACGCTGACAGGTAACAACGCGCCGTGGGGCTTAGGGTGCGGGTCTCCAGAAGCGGTTGGCAGTGTGTGTTTTGGAAAACCTCTTGTATTCAGACATCTCTGTCTGAATACACTGAGTATACACTGAATAGTGTATGTGCTGGAGCTGCTAAAGGTGATCGCAGGAGATCTCATACAATTTTGTCCCACCATGTTAACAAGTACCTGTAGTCTGCAATTAATTTTTTATGCTTTCTGAGGTGGTTGCCTACTTTGTTACCCTTAAAGCAAGCCCTGATCTAGATTACAAGAGTCTTTGTCACAATCCTTCTTCCTTATTTTTCATGGTTAAAAATCCATTAAGAGGTGGGGCTTTGAAACAGCCTAAACCGGGAGGCATACAGCCTAGAGGCCACAGGATGCTCTCAGCGCCGCGGGGAGAGGCAGATCTCCTCTTGCCTTCCTCCTAAGGCGGGTGGAAGCGGTTCCCTTCGCCCCTGCCCTTGCGGCGCCGGCCCGCGGCGGGGCGGGGTGAGGCCGCTGCCGCCCGAGGGCCGCCAGGCGGCGCCGCCGCCCAGGAAAGGCCGCGGCCGGGCCCGCCCCGTCCAGGCCCCGTCGGGCACCGCGTGGGGAGGCGGCGCCGCGCAGCCATGGCGGAGCTGGAAGGCCCCGAGAGCCCTCGGCGGTCGTCAGGCGGGCGGAAGATGTCCCTGCAGAGGTAGGGGCGAGGGCAGGGTGCGGGACCGCCCTCAGGTGTCCCGCGGAGAGCCTCCCGCATCTGCGGCCGCCGAGCCTCCCGGCCGGCCGGGCCCCAGGACCGCCTCCCTCGGGCTCCGCGAAAACTCGGGGCCGCCCAAGGGAAAGGCTGCGCCGGCCTCTCCTCGCTCAGCGCCGCCGCCGAGGGCCTGCCGCGGGGGTTCCGCGGGGCCTGCTGTGGGCCGGGCCGGGCCTGCCCCGGGGAAGGCGAGGGAGCCAGGCCCCCGGGCACCCCCAGGGGCGCGGCGTGGCCGTTCGCTGAGCTGCAGCCCCGCGCCTTCTGCCTTGGCCTCCGTACGTTTGGAGGGGAGCAGCCCTCCCTGGGGCGGGCGTTAGGGCTCGGGTGCGGGGCCGTGCCGTGGTGACAGGAGCGAGGGGACTGCTCCTGAGCTGCGGGGAGTTTTGTCCTCGGTAGCAGCGTCTGCCGGTTAATTGGGGTCTGGGGGCAGCTGATTTGTGGCAGAACATCCATAAAGCCTGCACGTTGTGCCTGAGAGGTTCCACGAGTTTGGGGGTTGCAGTGCTGACAGCCAGAAGAAGTCTTGCTGACGATATTACCCTGTTTTTTCCTGTGTCAGGGAAAAAAAGGAATGCAGCATTCAGGTGTTGATGTGAATCCTCAATATTTAATTTCCCTCTGCTTAAAACTGGGAGCGCTATAAGCCAGCACGGTACAGTGCACGTTACAGGCGGCATAAATGGAAAAAAGCACAGATACAACCAGGCTGTGAAGCATTAACTGGTACAGCCTTGCTACACTTCCAGCCCTGCAGCTAGCGTAGGGATTTTCGCTTTCTTTCAGGTATCTGTCCTGTGTTTTAATATTGGTAAGGCCCTTGTGTGTGTTTGGAGAAGATATTCCTTATGGCTTGCGTTATTTTATCTGCTGCTTTGTCTAATCCAGGGTATTCTATCTTTCTTCTTTCAAAGTTCAGATAACGTTTCCTGAAAACGCGGACTGATGGCGTAGTGCCTGGTTGTTGAGCAGGCACCTGCCCAGGCCGGTCAGGCACAAAGGTCCTTCTTTATTAAGAGGTACATTTTACTTCTTTCAGGTGCGAAACATGTAGCAAAGAGGAAGCTAAATACAGATGTCCACGATGCATGAAATACTCGTGCAGGTATTTATTATCTGAATTAAACGGTTTGGGTTTTTCCCCCCCTCTTGGGCTGAACGTGGCATGTTAATGCTTTTCTTTATGTCATTTCAGTCTGTTGTGTGTAAAGAAGCATAAACTTGCACTGAGCTGTAATGGAGTCAGGGATAAAACAGCGTTTGTCTCTGTAAACGAATTTACTGACTTGAACCTTTTGAGCGGTAAGAATATTCCTTGTACTTCTTAAAATTCATTGTTTTTACGAAGTTAGTACTACAGTTTTTCCTTGTTCTTTTTTCACTTTCAGATTATCGTTTCCTGGAAGATGTAGGCAGGACAGCTGATGCTGCTGCTCGACATCTTGCTATGCATCGTCCAACAGCAAGAAGATTTGTAAGTTTAAAATAAGCAGTTTAGTCTGTTGGAGGTAGGGTTGACTACCTTTGAATTCCCATTGAGGCAGTCCCAGCCCAGATTTCAGAGCTGATACCTCTCTTATGAGGTGTGAATTACCTGAATTTTGGAGCCACAAATCAAAACAAGTCTCTAGGTTTATGTAATACTAGTATTGATGGCTACGCCCACTTGCATAGAAGAATAGATTGCTAACAGTGTACATTCTTAAAATCCATGCCTGACTACTCTTGCTGTTTGATGATAGATGTGTGTTAAGAAAGCCTGGATGTTTTCCTTCTACAACTGTTTTTAGTTTTTAATTACAATATTCCCAGGTAAGCAATGGATTTATTAATTTCCTAAAAATTATTACATGCTTCCCTGTGCACCAAATGAAGGGAACGAGAGTTCTGCAAAGATTAAATTTATGCATCGATGTAGTAAAAGCCAGCTTTCTAAGGGTGAGAGGGATTTTACATTGAAATTCCTCCAGTTCCAGTGGAGCTTTAATGAGATCACAGAAATGTATGGCGTTTCCTGAATGATGATAAGCTGCGAAGACCAGGATCAAAAAGGAAGAAACAAGCCTAGAAAAACAAAATCAGGTCCAAAATACTTTGATTCATTAATACATCACAGAAGGGCATCAGGGCCATGTCGTTTTTCGGTCTTGTGAAGGTAAATTTAAATACAGTACTAAACTCAGTTGGAGAGGACTCATGATGATGATAAAATTCAGAAGCCTGCAGCGTTCTGTCAGGTTGAAGTCATACTCTGTGTGTGTATTTATCATCATGATGTCTTGAAAACATGTGCTGAAGATGGTGAGATGCTACATAGGTAGCAGTTTTTAGGATGTGGTACTAGACATGTTTATGGGACAATATCCTTAGTGTTACCTTCCAGTCAGAATTTGTCAGAGTGGCTGAGATGGTGCTTGTGCATCCCTTATGCTAGTGGGGTTGTAGCCCAAAAAACAGCTCTGTGGGTAGTACTGCACCCACAGTGGCTGACTGGGACTTCCACCGTATGTTAAAGAACTTTACTATAAAAAGGTCATCGCCATGTTGATTAGTAACAATGGAAAAACTTCACCTGAAAACATTTCAGATAGTTTCTAGACTTACTTTATTAACTTTTTCATTCATTAGGTTTTTTTAAAAAGTCAAAGTACTTAATTAAACATGGTCTTTTCTACAATTTTCCCATAATTCCTGTCAGCATGACTCTTTAACGTTTAACTTCCAGGTTTTGAATATATTATTCAGATTTTTTTAAAATAATATTTTTATTTTTTGCTAGTTATCTTTGAGGACCAAAGCTCAGAAGTGTAATATTGACCTGAGAATGCTGCCCACTGGGTTTACAAAAAGAAGAGAAAATTCAACCACCTTCAATTCCACGTAAGTCTTCACTTGGTTATTGTCAGCAATATTTTGTTTTCGTGGAACACACAATTAATGAGAGTCTGAATTCATACCAGTATGCTTGCTTTTAAAATCTTAGATGGGTGTTTTTTTTTTTACAAAAGCTATCTAGATTTAATATTTTGTGCTGCAGGTTTTAATTTTTTAGACTTTTTGAGCTCAGCTTATGCAATTCATGCTTTCTTTTGAAAATTCCCAGCATTGAATAACAGGAGGAAAAATCAGTGCTGTTGTGTTTTTCCATCTTTTTATTAATATTGAGTTTTGTTGCTGAAAAAAGAAAAAATTTCTTCAAAGGTTTATGATAGAGAACTGATGAGAATGATTGCAAAAAATCCCTCTCTCTGAAAAGGCTGGATTTAAGTCTGAAGAGATATTTCCAGTACAGTTACCTCTGTTGCATGCCATGTTAGGAGTTGCTGTGCTGGAGGATGTGAATGTTTAGTATGCCACAGCTTAGGGAGACAAGTGCAGACAGACACAGATTAATTAAGGAAAAAGGCTAAGACGACTTTATCCACTCTGTGTTTTTTCTCTGATATCCAGAGTTTGTAACTTAAAGTATTTTCACAGTAAAAATAAAGAAAACAAAAATTACAAAGTATTTTGTTACGGCAGGAAACAGATCTAGAGTTCAGCTCGCTGATCTACTGGGGGCAAATATAAATGCCTTCTGAGCTTCTCACAGTGATCAGCTGTGCCACCTACCCGTGATGGCTCCTCCACCTGTTGTCTTCATGGTCTCGGTTTTGGTGGCAAGTTCTGTTTTCAGGATGCATTTCCCCCTCTCTTGCCTGAGAGGAACAAGCCACGCTGTCAAGCGCAGCGTCTGGCGCGGTAGGTGGCGGTGGCTGGGTGCTGACTAGCCACCAGGTGTCCCTCTCTGACAAAGTAGTAACCGACCTGAAAAATTGCTCAACAGACTTGCCTGTATCATTTCTTCTGTGGCAAAAGCATAGTTGTTTGGTTTTGCAGATATCTTAATTTTTAGCAGAACGTAAGGCATAACACAGATTTAGAAGTGTAACCGTTTACAGCTACATATTTTAGTAGTTATGATAGAGAAAACCCAGAGCGGATCTATGGAAAGAAAGGAAATCTGGGGCGTTTTCTCCTCCCTCTACCCCAAATTTATACGACGCTGAGGCTGTCTCACAGAACAGACCAGGGGGTGGCCCCAAAGCTTGCAGGTGTTAGTCATGTGAGCAGAGGCTATCTGCCTCTGCACCAACTTTCTTTTCCTTGGCCACATGCTCTGCCTTTTACAGTTATCTTGGTGCTAGTCTCATGCTGCTGAAGTGTCTGAGGCTTAGAGTTGAGTTTAAATTTCCTCGAGAATTTCCTTAATGTTGTAGACAAAACAACATAAACATCCTTAGGAGTACAGGGTAAGGAGTAGTCTTAAAGAGCCAGAGCAAGTGCAGAAAGCCCAGGGATGCTGGTATCAGTAGCTACGAGAAGGACAGAACAACAGAAAAGACACAGATACGGGGAGGTTTGACAGTATTGGAAAGATCCTGGGTATGGTACAGTGCTGTGCTGACAGAAATTTACCTTCATGTAACGTGTTTTTTAGTTCTTTTTCTCCAGAAAGCTTTTTTGGGTACATACTGCAAGTGTATAGAATCATAGAATAGTTTGGGTTGAAAGGGACTTTTAAAGGTCATTTAGTCTAATGCCCCTGCAATGAGCAGGGACATGTTCAACTAGATCAGGTTGCTCAGAGCCTCATCCAACCTGACCATGAACCCTTCCAATGACAGGGCATCAACAGCTTCTCTGGGCAACCCATTCCAGTGTGTCACCACCCTCATTGTAAAAAATGTCTTCCTGTTATCTCGTCTAAACCTATCCTCTTCTAGTTTAAAACCATTACTCCTTTTCCTGTCGCAACAGGCCCTGCTAAAAGCTTTGTCCCCTTGTTGTTTTTTTTTAAGCCCCCTTTAAGTATTGAAAGGCTGCAGGAAGGTCTCCACACAGCCTGCTTTTCTCCAAGCTGAACAACCCCAAACTCTCTCAAGCCTGTCTTCATAGGAGAGGTGTCCATCCCTGTGATCATTCTTGTGATCCTCCTCTGGACCTGCTCCAACAGGTCCATGTCTTTCCTGTGCTGAGGGCTCCAGAGCTGGACACAGTACTCCAGGTGGAGTCTCACCAGAGTGGAGTAGAGGGACAGAATCACCTCCCTTCACCTGCTGGTCACACTGCTTTTGATACATCCCAGGATGTGGAGCACACGTTGGCAGCTCATGTCCATCATTTCATCCTCCAGCACCCCCAAGTCCTCACCAGGGCTGCTCTCAATCCCTTTATCCTCCAGCCTGTATTGATACTGGGCATTGCCCTGACCCACGTGCTGGACCTTGCATTTGGCCTCGTTGAAACTCATGAGGTACACATGAGCCCACTTCTCAAGCTTGTCCAGGTCCCTCTGGATGATATTCCATCTCTCAGGTGTGTCTTTCTCACTACACAGCTTGATGCCCTCAGCAAACCTGCTGAGGGTGCACTTGATCTCACTGTCCATGTCATTGATGAAGACGTTAAACAGTACTGGTCCCAATACAGACCTGAGGGACACCACTTGTCACTGGTCTCTGTCTGAACATTGGGCCATTGTCCACTACCTTCTGGATGTGATCAGCCAGCCAGTTCCTCATCTGAAGTGTAGCTTGTGTTGGGAAAATGTAGGCTTTTAGCAGATCATGCTGTCACAGGTCATGTGCTTTAAGTTGTTCAACAGACGCAGATTTAAAAACTAAGAGGATGGGGCAAGGAAGGTGACTTACTGGAAACAGGCATGGAAGTATTTCACAGGCTGGCAGGGAGAATGCCTTACTGTTTTTTGTCAGTCACAGAGTCCTGGGGTATTTCTTTGTTGTTGTTTTGGGATGCTGGCCTTTCTGGGACTTTCACATCCCATCAGAACGAACATGGTAGCATCCTCTGTTCTTAAGAGAATAGGAAGTAACTCTCTGTTTCCAGTAAATGCTGTCCAAGGGTATGGATATGCTCAGTGAGTACTACACAAAGAACATGTTTCCTCTCTCTTGCTGCTACTGTTTTTCATACAGCAATGCGCTGTTTGAATTCAGTGATAGTGACTAAAAACTAACCTTTGTATTATGTTTGGTTAATTGGGTTTTTTTTATTAATCGACATGTTTTGCTTACTCTCCTTATGTGAGTTCCTGAGGAATCAATCCCCATGTTTGATTGAACTAGTGAGTTTCAGCCCTATAAGGTCTGTCTCGTGTAACTTCATCACTTTTGTTGAATATTACATTCAAATGGATTAAAGCTGTGCAAATAATTGTTTTATACGAACTTAACAACTGAGAGTGGTCAAGGTCTGGTGTGTCTTCTCTTCGGTAGGTCTGAACCCCTTCTCATGCTGTTTGTCAGTTGAGATTTCTATATGGATTGCTCCAGAGAGTGGAGGTTAGAAGCTGCTTTACATATGTGTGTGGAAAGCTGAGAAGAGTCTTCTCTGATGTCCTCTTCATGCTCTCCGTGTGAGCCAAGCTGTTAGGATGTACAAAGCAGGAATGAGAGTAATCCAAAATTAGGAAGTACAAGATGTATTATTGTGTCATCCCCTGCCCCTGCCAGCTCTGGAGGACAGATCAGTGGCTGTTTGGATGTGTTAACCAGACTCTTCATTTCCTGATTTCCATTAGTTTATTTGCTAAATTCATTGTTGTGAAAGCATACGTGCCAATGCTGGGCATCATGTGGATTAGATTAACTTGTAATATTGAATATTTATATTTATATATAAAAATATATTGAAAAATATATTGAAATTATATTTAGGTAATAGAGGGTCATTAGAGAGTAGAGTCTGAGTCCTGTTTGTGAACTCAAGGGACATCTGATTTAGAGATGTAAACACCTTATTCGCAAATTATTTTTAATGCATTACTTCACTTTGCCTTTCCTGTGGTGCCCTTATTTTCCAATAGAAGTGATAGTTGCCCTTCTGGGCGCACGCTACCGTGGAGCTGGGGTGTCCTGCTGGGATAGGGAGCCTTTGGGAAAGGGGTGGAGAATGTGAGCAGGTTGGGACAAGGGCTGGGGCAGGAACTGGGGAGCTCCAGCCGGGAGGTCAAACGGGAAGAGGGGAGAGAGCTTGCAGCTCTGTCGCTCCTGGTTCCCTGCTGGGAGACAGTGACGGCTGTGAGACGCTGAGAAGGTACAGTGCAGGTCCCTCAGCACTGCAGTCTGTGCTGCCCTGCTTCTCACACTGCCACAGGCACCTCTGCCCTCCTCCCTCCCTGCCCTGCTCGCAGCACCTCCCAGACAAAACCCTGCTTACCTCCTCTCCCCGCCAAGAGGGGCCGGAGAGCTACCAGTCTCCTCACCAGTGGAAGGCATGCCTGCAGCCTGGGAGCATTTAGCCAGAGGATATATGTGGGAGAAGAAGGAATCTCTTTCATTATCTCTCCTCTTCGATTCAATTCTGAGAACAAAATATAGTATGGAGATTTGGGATTAGCATCAATTAAGAGCTCATTAGTGTTACAGAAGCTACTTTGAGGTATACCAGAAAACCCTAAAATGTCAACTCTAATCCTTAGCTAGGTAGAGGTAATTAAAGTTAAGTGTTTCAAGTGTTGCTGATCTTGAGAATTTATCAAGGAGTTATCTGAGCTGGGTGTTGGACTGATACTGTACTGTTGGAGCTGTTTAACTTGAATTTAGTTGTTACTTAATAGTTGTACTTGCTTTCTAGGACCCATCCAAGTAAGTTCCCAGGCAAAGGATTGCTGCTCTGGAATGACTGAAAGCAGGATGTTCATGCATTTCAGTAAATGAGTAGCTTTTCAGAACAACATCCCCATGTGAAGATGGGTACTGACCGAGTTCTCTACCTGAGATTATTTTTTTCTTTTTTTTTTGTTCAGCAGCTGAATTGTGGTATTCTCATAGCGAATCTGATGGTAATTTTGTTTATTTGCAGATGTTGAAGAGGACAGTAGTTTAATTCTTTAAAGATTATTACAGTTTGGTTTACTTGGGCCTGGCAGCGTCCCTGTGCTTTACACAGGACGCTTGGTTCAAGCCCGGCGTGTTTGATTATTGCAACACACATGGTTAGTAACAGCTCCTGCTGTTGGGAGGCCCCCTGATAGAAGACCATATGTGTTGCAAAGGAAGTGCACTTCAGTTTCTTCATTGATCATTGTGCTGTTTACTGTAACTAGGAAACATACAAACTTTCAGTAGAAATATTTCAGTTTTACTGTTTATACATCAAATCCAGGAATTAGTTTGATGAAGTTTCAAGAAAACAGAAACATCCTTTTTTGTGTGCCATTTTTAAAGTGCAACAAAGTCAATTTGGCACTAGGAGCACAGAGTTTGGTGGGGGCAGAGGGAATGAAATTATCATACTTCCTCATGTTCTCTTTAATTTATTTTTTTTTGATCCACAAGAGAATCTAGTCACTTACTTTGGCTGAATCTTCATGTTTAAGGAAGTTGAGAAACACTTTATTATCCAAAGGTGTAGATATTGAAAGCCCAGTATTTCAATTAAACTTCAGTGCATTAGATGAGAGTACTGGGTATTGTCAAATTAAAGAATAACAAGTCCTTTTCATTAGACTTCCTTATGTCCTTTTCATCTCTTTGCACATTTATGCTTTGATAGAAGATATCCTGTATACTATTTTTAAAACATTTTAAGAATATTAGTTGCTAAATAGAAACAAAATCACGAGTGAATCACTACCTTTGACAGGCTGGCAGTGTATTACTTCTGCAGAGTATCTTAAGATGTGATATGATGAATTTGGAATATTTTGTTGATACATATTTTATTTTACGTGTATATGTATATAGGCACACATTTTAAAAGGTTTTATATGCATAAAACCTACTGCAGTCTAGGCAAAATTGACCCTTCAGAGGAAACCTAGGTAAGAAAGTTAAGCTTTATGAGATACTTCACAAGTGTTTTAAGAAATATGTAAATTGGACTCTTCTAAATATCTGGCAGGGCGCTTAACTGGCATGTCCAAGTCCCAGAATCCTTTGTAGACCTGTCCTTTAATTCCTAGCAGCTGTAGTGCTTACATCTGCAGTACTTGGAGCATCTGTAAAAGATGGTGAGAATTTTTGCAGTTGTCCTGAGAGCTAGCTGAAGGTAACAGCTACTTTGTACGTACTGCTGCTGTCTTTGTGACATCAGAAATAAAAATCAATCAATTGTTGCTGTGAAAAGTTTAAAAATCATTTACATGAAGTTCTGTGAAAACTACAGTTTATTATAGAAAATATTTTTTTTTAAGTTTTAGGAGAGGTGAAAGACAGTTACTTTGGTTTAGAAGAACAGCAATTGCAAAACAGCCTGTGCACTTCTGAACATATTTTACAGCTACGTCTCACGCAGGGGAAGAGGTGCTTGGCTCCTCTCTTTCCCTCTGATCAGTTTCCATGCTTCTGAAGTAGGCAGAATAGGATGTGAAGCCAAGCAATGCAGGGATGGGCTGTGATGCTGCTTTTACTGACATCAAGGATGTGCTTGTGCCTCATCCAGATCTCTGCCTTTTGGTAGTTTTATAGTCAGTGCTTTGGTATTCAAGAAAACTGTGGAGTGGCGTTCCATGGCAGTCAAGCGGCATGGAACACTTCATGCAGTGAGCTGTTACTCAACTGCAGATGACTTACCCAATTAAGCATTTTCATTTAGAAAATGAACATAGTACATGTCAGTTGTAGCTGAAGGAAATACTAACCCTGTGAGCCATAATGGAAAATGAAGTCAGTGAGATTTGGAGCCAGGATATCTAATTTTAATCAGAACTTTTTGTGAAGCAACTTTGATAGCATCTACAGTTGACATCAAGTTCTCTAACTGCGCAGAGATCAGTGATGGTGAGGGATGCTTCGCTTTAATAACAGGCATTCAGCAAGTTGTTTTTCAAGACTTCATTGTACAGTGAAGGGTATGAGGCTATTCCAGTTCTTAGCTTCTTTTTTCCTTACTCCTTCTACCCAGTTCTTAATCGATTTTACCTCTTTCTGCTTGCCATTTACTTTCAGCCAAGAGTGCTTTGAAGAGAAATGAAGTAATTAACTGCAGTTTCAGTATTAGCATGCTGAAAAAAAGTCAACATTTCTGTTTTTCCAAAGTGAAACTTTTTGACAAGGAATGATCTTTTTAACTTCAGTTAAACAGCTGAAGCTCATAGCTCTTTCTGTGCTCTATGCCATAGAGTAGACTGCGCCTGGAAGGGGGAGGGAAGGCAAAAGTCTGAAAAGATCCCTCTTAAGCTGATTATACAGCTGCAGTGATGAGCTGAGTCTGCCTCAGTGAGCCCACAGGGAACTGGTCTTGCATGAGAAATCAGAATGTGCTGTGTGGCGATTGTTTCTGCAGACACATAAAGACTATTCCTAAAACCGGGTAGCAGCTGGCTAGAACTACTTCTGGAACATTTCTTTTTCAAGTTCCTGTGTTAGAGACAGCCGACTAGGCCACATACATGTTTTTGTGAGCCATGCCACAGTTTGTTTCCGCTTGTGAGAGGAAGTTCAGCAGTATTCCTGTTGCTTAGGCTGTCTTGATATCACAGAAAGGATTGGTCATTTAGAGTAGATAAACATGGCCTGTTTGAAAAAATTGTGGAGATGATGAGTTAAATGAAAAAATGCAAGAAACCTCATTTTAGTTGATAACAAATAACAAAAACTTCATTTGAACAATCCTTTTAAGTATTGTAATAAATGTGCCCATCACTAGTGTTTCTTGCAGCTAATGATGATGACCAGATTTCTATGTCTAAAGATTACCAACTGTTACTAAAAGTCTCCTTGTGAAAATGGTTTGAATTAGTACCATGCTGTGTTAAATGCCAGATGGTAACATATGTCTGAGAGAGGAATCACAAGCTTGTTAATTCAACTGGTTCCATAACCCTATTGCTATTCCAGTTTGCTCTATTTGCACAGTAACACTGATGTTTTCTTAGAATCATAGAATGGTTAGAGCTGGAAGACACCCCAGTGATCATCAAGTTCCAACCCCCCTGCCATGGGCAGGGACACCTCCCACTAGACCAG
>JAOXJM010000004.1:18298685-18317744 GCA_026413425.1 Tringa solitaria
TGGAACTCGATGATCTTTAAGATCCCTTCCAACCCAAACCATTCTATGATTCTATGACTAAGGCTCTACAAGGGAATTTAAATTTTTACTGTAGTTACATTACAGTTAAGTAAGAGAGAATTTATTTTGAGTTCTTCTCCATTTGGCTCCCCTCCAGTTAAATTAATTTGAGGTTTATGGCTGTTATTCTATAAACCAACACCTGGAATTGCAGTGGGAGTACTTGAGATTGAAACGGGACTGGCTTGCTGCTTAGCAATGTTCAGTACGGAACTGAACCTGGGAGCAGACAGAGCTCTCTCGCCTTTCTCCAACAGCGGGGAGCTGTTAACTGCTGGTTTGTGTAGCCTTGAGTGCCACTGTCAACTCAGAGTAATTTCCCATCCTGTGCCACCCCATTCTGTGTGATTTTAGGCTGTCTGTTCCTCTTTGGTAAAGTCCTCTTCGGTCACTCTCTGGGCGAACTGGAGGAGTAGGATTGGTGTCTACTAGTACATGCAAGTCCACGTGAATGTTGTGTTACCCAAAACTTCCCCTTTGCCCACGAGAAAAATTCCTTCTCCGCAAGCACTAGATAATAGAAAGGCTGTAAATATACATTGTTGAATCGGATGTTGTTTTTAGGCTTAGCAGAACCTTTTGAAAAAAATACTTTTCATAGTTACAATTACGTATTATTGAGGAAGTGCAGTGGTGTTTCAGAGAACATCTAAGCAGGATTATTATGGGTTATAAAATGTTAGTCTTCTAGTTTTAAGATAAGTATGTTACAGAAGGATTTTAGTATTTCCTGCAATTGTTTATGAAACAGGAGCTTGTGGTTTAGTTTTGGCTGTTTTCTGTGTTTCACAGCAAATGGCCCTTTTAGTTTGAAGGTCCTTTGCAGAATGCTTCAAATTTTTTGGTTTTTCTTTTTTTCTTCCTCCAGAAATATAAATTAGCCATGTAGTACAGATTTCTGCTTCCTCACAGGAGTTCTGCAGAACTTCAGAAAGCAACTGGGTAAATCCACTGGTGTGCAGATATCATGGATAGCTGCCAAACAACATGGTGCTTGCTTTCTTCCTCCTAGGTGCCTTTTATCATCAGTGGTGACAGTTCTTAGGGGACTTTGTGATACGCTCTTATTTCTGTCTTCTCTAAAACCAGCCTGTAAGAATTGCTTTCAGTATGAATCGGTAGCACTCCCCAATTACTTGGGAGTAACCTAAAGCATAATCTCTCCTCATGTCCTCTCCTTCCTGCCTGTCACCTGATGCTCTATAATGCAGTAACTGTTACACCTCTTGATACTCTTGTCATTAACTGCACTTTATAAGGAATCGTTTGAAGGAGGGTTTGAAAAAACAAGTGTTACGCAACTCTCTTCTTCCTTTAAAACCTTGGTTTGGAAAAAATCTGCGTTTCAATGGGTTATAATAGTTTTCCGTTTTGTGGTGCTTGCCTCTATCACCTGTTATGCAATATTTAGTTGGTGGTTGGTGTCCATTCTCTCCTCGGCTGTAACTTTTCCAAGAAAGGTTTAACTGCTGCCTCTTGGATGAATTTTACAGTCTACATTCTTTTATAAAGTAGTCTTTTCTTTCTTCAGGATAAATTAGTGCCCTGACTGTCTTCAGTCCTTTATTTGGGATGCCTTCAAAGTGACTTCATATGGTAAGAGTATTGCTTTTTCCACTAAGCAAAGGCAAGATGCATCTGCCAAATTATACAATCTAGTTTGGGAAATACACCTTCTTATTTTCCTGAAAATTGCCTTATTAGGCTTTGTTTAATAAAAAAACCCAACAAACAAACAAACCAACCCCCCAGAAAAAGAATTCCTAAATCTAGCAGACCCTTGATATCTGTTACTTTAAGTTAATGGTCAGAGTTCTTTTTTTCTTAACTACAGATATTTAATGAAAAAGTTATTTACTCATCCTCGTCATATAAGATGATCTTATTTCTGGAAGAGAAATAACTGCAACAGACTTGGTTTACAGTATATATTTTAATCTAAGAGGCAATTAATTTAATAAATCTTAATGAGGTTAAACCACACAAATGGAAAATCTCTTTTACTTTGTTCAGTAACATCTTCCATGAATCTGGTTTAGATAGTTGCCTGTCTTCAATAACATGCATTTAGTTTAATGGAATTAAAAAATAATGCTTTCTTAAACATCAATGTTAGGTCTTTTATATAGTAATTTTCTTTTTTGGCTGTTAATATATTCAGAATGGCATGTGAACATTGTTTCAGGATAAATTGTAGAAGATTTTTGGGATTTGAAGATACCATAGGCACTGACATAATATTTAGGTGCATGCAAAATTTCATCTGGTTGACCTTAAAAAATTTGCAAAGCTCACTGCTTTCAATGAACCATAGCCTTGAAGGAACTGGAGTATAAAGCAGTACCAGACTCTGTCCTGTAGCTTTCCTGTTGTAAAACTGCCACATCATACAGAGTTGTGTATAGAATAAGTTGTAGTGTTGGTTTTTCTACTGGTATTACTGGTGCAGCTCATGCTTCAATTACTCAGCCAAAATATCAAAAGCATTTCTGTACCACTTCCCATATTAAGGGGCATCTTGCTCTCTGTGGTGACATTGGCTGGTGCACATGAGAATACTGGCATGTTTGCCACTTAATTCTTGTGGACCACAGGAAAGAAAATCTGCTAAACAAGTATCAGAGGTTCTTCTCTACTAAATGCTATTGCTTTATGGTGGTGAGCACTTATTTTGCTTTAACTGATCCAATGCAGTTGCTTCCCAGAAGGCTGGATGATGTTAGTAATTTTGGAGCGCTTCCCTGTCTCAAGATCAGCTGGCAGAAATGAGAGTTATTTCCTTGGATGACTGAGTTCTGTGCTCAAAGAGAATTTTCTTTTGTAGTCTATTGTTTTTAAATAACTAAGGGTTAGATCACATTAGTAGGTCGCGGTAGTCACAGTAATAGATTTAGAAAGATGAAGTAAGTTTTTTGTGTTAGTGTGTGCAAAGATGCCACAGACTTTTAGAAAATTGTCTTGGAATTCAAAGAGTAATACAAATAAAATGGAACTAAATCTTTTTAAATGTAGTATTTATATTGGGTTATTTTCCTGTCATTAAAAATGTCTATTATATATCTGCTTTTTCAGTGATTTTAAGATTTATCAAAACCTGTTATATTTAAACACATTGCAGATAGCCTCAAATATTGATAGTGTTAGTGTTTTCCTTAAATTTTTCATACCTCTTCCTAGGGCACTTCCTTCTGCATTATAGTTTGTCAATAACTTCATGTAAAACCAACAGAGCTCATAGCCTTTGCTTTCTGCTTTTCAAACATAATTCAGTTACATTAAAAAAAAGTCAGTGCTATTGGTCTGGTGCATGGATCAGTTCTTTTTACCATCATATTACAACCTCATTTCAAAAATACTACTTCATCTAGCAAAACAAATATGCTGGAATTGGCACGTTTCAAGCATTGTTTCCTCCTCTGCATTTTCTGCCAGTGTTGAAAAGTGTGGGGTGGTTTATTTAAGATTCTGTAGCCTTACTTAGGAAGCAATTTCTCTTCACCTTTGTGTAGTACGTGGTATACATGAGACAGGAATTAAGGATACAAATCCCTGGCTGAACTGCTGGCCTTGGCATGAGTTGGAACAGATGCCAAGCTGGCTTTAGCCGATGCCAGCAGAAGATTGACAGCAGAATTCATTACTCCTCTCTAGCTCGCAGCAGCTGGCACAAAAGCAGCTCTGCCAGCTTTACAAAAGTAGGGAGCAAGCTTACAATGCTCATTCTTCGCTGCACAACTGTAGTCAGGCTCTGGCGACTTTGTACTGTTCAAGGGGAAATAGAATTCGGTCTGCAGTCTGTTTCTTAAACACTGCGCTCCTGTGTATACTTGCTGCTGTTTTTTTCCCAGAGTGTTGGGTTTTGTTTCATGGGTTTTTTGATTTAAAACTTCAGCTTTTTTTACCAAATGCTTTGCTGCGTTTTCTTGTAGATCATTTCAGGCTTTCTAGTTTTGTTACTTCAGCCATTTCAGTGTCATTTTTCACTTGCTGCTTCTTTATCTGAACATGGGTCTTGCTGCTGACAAAAGTGATGCAGAGCAACAGATGCCAGGATACACAGCTTTTACAGTAAAAAACAGTCACTTTTCCTTCTGTATCTACTTGCGTTTTTTATTAAAATCCTGTATTACACAACATAGATGAAAAGCAGAAAACTAGTCATTGCTGAGTATAAGAAGTATGTATGATCTGAATCTGTAGCATGCATAGCTAAATGTTTACGGTGTCTGACTACAATTACTTGACCTTTGAGAAGATTTTGGGGATGTTTCCAAAGGAAACAGAATTTGTCCATCTTACTATCTTGAGCAATCATTCATTTTTTTTCTTGAAAGGGATTCCTTTATGAACCAGTAGGCGCCTGTTTTTTAAGTAACAATCCAGCGTTTTGTAACCCATGCTGAATTCTTTTGGATAAACTGTTTTATAATTAATGGTATTGCATTAGGATTTCTAGAGTATCCCAGCTAGAGAGTCACTGACTGAGATGTCTACTGCACAAAGATTTATTTGAAGTTATAGCCTCCGCTCCAGAATTCTGAAGTCCATGTTGCAGCAAGTTAGATCCAGAGCACTTACAATGAAGAATATGTGGGTAAATAAAGAGGTGCAGGATGAGATAACAATAAAACTGTTAGTATTGGCGTCAGCCAGTGGTTTGTCCTGTCTAGTCACCTAGTGGTGTTCCGTGAGCACCACAGGCAGATCTGAAGACCCTTTGTGCTTGCAAAGCAGGTAGGCGGACTCCAGGTTCTAAAACATCAATAAAACTGTACACAGTAGCCTCTTTTCTGTATGATAACTGGGCTTGAAGCATGGGAGCAGCAAACCCAGCAGATGCAGAAGCAGATCTTCTCTCCTTTCTCTGAGGAAGCGTGACCCTAAGAAAGGCTGTTTCAAGAACAAATCTTGCAGTTTGCTCCAGCCTGACATGTCTCCTATGGAGCAGAGAGGAACTTGCCTGTAGGTATATAACATACGCATAGTGTGGAGAATGCCTTCATGGAAGTCTGTGATTGTGTAGCATGCACATATAAGGCAGACTTGAAGGCAAAAAGACAGGCCATGCAGTCCAAGAAAAGATTGCAGTTGCAAAAAACCGTTGAATAATCTGTTGCCCCTCAGCTGCAGGGAAGGAGCTGGTAAAAATGGACTGTAAAGCAGAAATAATGTTCAAACTATTTGTCCTATTCCAGTCTAGTATAAGTGTTGCGAGATGTATCGAGGGGTTTAATTCAACTGTAGGGCTGGTATTAAAATATTTTTCTGAAGGAAAAAGAGGATTTGCTGCTAGTTTCTTGGAAGAAAAAGACACAGTAAGATGCTGACTTAGCCAAGTTTCTCAGTTTTGGGGACCAGGCACCACGGGGAGGCTGGAGTAAGAGGTTTCTAGGAGCAAAGATAAAAACTCTTTCGTGTTCAAGGGCAGTTGCAGTGATGGGTGGAACTTGGAAGCTGCAGCGCTGTGAAACATGGCAGCGTAGCCATCAGCATTTTCACAAGGGCGGGGGAGAAGAGAACCTCTTCGTGTTCCAGTCAGGAAGGAGAAAACCTGTTGTTTCCTCCTGATGCTGCCAAAGGGGAATCCCTCTTTTTTTTTTTTTCTCTTTCTTGACGGAAATGATCTAGGGCTGATTGTTTCGATCTCGCCAAGGAGGGAATTGACCTTCCTGCTGCTTTGCCAAGAAAATAATTTGTTTATTTCATAGTTTTTCCTGTTCATTGTAAAGCATTAGTAACCCCTTCATGGAAGGTTTATGGCACTGTGATTCTGCTGTATAAATTTCTGGGTATGTTTCCATCATTTAGTACAGAGTGTTAGAGGTATTCAGGCTATCTCTCTATGAGCTAAATTTGGAGGTAAGAATTTGCTATCTAGGGGTCCGAAATTACAGAAGTGTCAATTCTTCCTGTTACTGAAGTGCAAGTTCTTTAGATTTAACCCAAGTGTAATATGGAAGTATTGCCAATTTACAAGGATGATTTCTCATCAGTTTTATATTTCTGTTTATTTTATCAGTGCGCTACTTACGTTAATTTAAGTTGTCAAATGAGATTAGATCTATTAGTTTTCTGAATTTGATGTATTAAGAGTTTTTCTTTGCATCACTCAGTATTCCTTGGTACACCTCCCACCTCTAAAATTATTTACAGTAATGTTTCATGAGTCTGTGTAACAGAAGTACTGTAATTCAAGGAGACTTACAACATGCTTTTTTTCTCCATGATCATTCCACTATTCTATTAATGGTATAAGTTACATGTTTCGACTTCCCTGCATTTTTGGGGAGCTACACACAGCTTTCACTTGTACTAAAGGTGCCAGAATATCTCTTCAGTTTTTGAAACTTCAGGCATTCATCTTCAGTAGGGCACCCACTCTCTTTTTAATAACTTTTCACTTGTGAAACTTTGTATTCCCTTTAAGCCTTCTTGGCTATCATTAACTCGTTAGGCTGGTTTTGTTTCTTTATCTCAGTCATATGGTAGCCTTACATGGCTGCGGTATACCCTTTTTCGGTATGTCTGCTGTATACCACTTAAAGATTATAAACCTTGAGCTTTTGAGCAGTTTGTAAAGCTGCCTGACTTCACAAAGTAAATTCCTGTATGTGTAAAGGACTGTTGTCGTGATGTGCTTGAATTATAGCATCTTTACTTGAGGCTGGATTTTGTTACTTCTTTTCATTATGTCTTATGAGATGGGGAGAGTATTTGCTTTCTTGAAACTCAGTATCACTTTACTTCTGTATTCTTTGAACCAAACTCTACCAAATACAAGAAACTGACGTTTGTTAGTTTCACATTTTCCTTCTGTTTTGTTGTACTGTCTTCTGTAACTAAAAGATGCAGAATGGTTTGTACTTCTGTTAATCTTAAGATCATTGTGCATCCTGAATCCTTCTACCACATCACTCTTAATGGTCAGTCCACTAAATCGTTGCAGCAGATGCCTTATCTGCTTTATGGGTTTTGCCATCAATTGATATCTTTTTCCATGATTGTCATTAAAAAACTTTTACTGTGTTTTTCTCTTTGTGCAATTGCCTCATTCTCAAGAGGTTTAAACAAGGACAGTCTTTGTGGTTCTACAGTGACATACTTGTAGTCTTATTATGCTTATCTCTTCTTTCCATTAACTGTTTTGTATATTTTCTAGGGTAAAAGTGAATAAACCATTAAATCTTTCTGGACATCTACTAATGTGACAGTTTGTATTCCTGCTGTCTTCACCTGGGTATTACTTTGTTTTTTTTCTTCTAGGATGGTTTAACTCCCTGAAATACACTTGTAAGAAGGGGAGTTTTGTGGGTTTTTTCCATTTTACACTTTAGTTTTCAGTAGTTCTTAGATTTCCCTAGTGGGAACGGCCTCTTATGGCCCATAGAAGAGAGGAGACCACAGATTGATACAACTTGTCTTAACATAGTCCTTGTTTGAGGATGATCTACGGCAGAAATATGGCAAGGAAAAGTGTTCCTGAAGATGAGGGTCTGACTTCAAAAGGGCTTGGCCAGGCATCTGGTCTGTATTGCTATAGGTTGAGCTATGTGGGTGTCAACGGTGTGGAGAGGTTAGTGAACATTTGTTGAGGCAAAATATGGAGGTCCTAGACCAGGAGAAAAACCACAGACCAAGAGTGGAAGGAGGATCTAACAGGTTTTAAAATATTTATGTAAACAGTACTGTCACTTTTTTTTCATATTTATAAAGTACTGAATTTGGTTCCTGTCCCTCTTCTTTAAAAAAGTGTTCAAGCAGAGCAGTCTTCCATGTTGTTCAGCTGTTGATAAGAACTAGTTACAAGGGAAGTGTTACGGCAGGTTATTTCCTTTTTTTTGTTTCTAAGGTCTCTGCTTTTTCGCTTGTAGAATTTTCTATTTCTTTTTTACACATATGGACTAACAAAATTCACTGTGTTCCAGATTTCTAGAATGTCAACATTCTAGTGACAAAGTTAAATAGAAAAACTGCATATTGTTTTAATACATTGTGTTTACTTTCTGCTATATAACTTTAATGCCTAATTCAGGAGTGCATTTCACTACTTCCATGTTCACCAAATCATAACCACACAAAGAGGTTATTCACCACTTAGGAATGAAAGTCGCATCTGTTAGTTATTATCTGTGCAGTGTTGCAGCACTGCAGAATGAGTGCTTGGGAGAGACTTTAAATACTGTGCCCAATCTCTGCTCTCTTCTAGGCAAATGCAGATACCCAGAAAATGCTACTCACTTTTGTTTGGCGTGGTGGGGGAAGAATCCTCATTCATCCCATAAGTTAGAAGAAGTTGGATTGTGGATTTTTGGTCTAGGCCCAAAATAGATAGCATTATTTATTGTATCTGAATTATGCTCAGTAAATACCTCAAGGTTTCCACTCAGTTCTAGGAAGGAAAGTCATCTTTAGTTAAAATAAACACAAGGGTTTTAGTTGATACCTTTCAAAGGAAAATTATGAACATCATTATACAAATATGTATTTTAGTGATATTTGTAGTGATTTAGATGGTTAAAACTTGTTTGCTTTCTTTTCGGTGTCTGGCAGACTAAACTGAAGAAATAACACGGTTACAGTTTATCTTTAATTCCAGATTGCAGATTTTTCTTTATTAGTATTAAAATCAAAGTTCCTGCAGATGACATTCAGGAAAACCTGATCAGCAGGGAATTTCCTGCTGTCTGAATTCGTGGAGACAAGTTACGCCACTGCGATGATAGCCACGGGCTCCATTTGAGGGGAGCTTGTTGTGATGCGGTGACCTCATGCGGCATTCCTGCCTGTGGGAGACAGATTAGGCGACTGAATTGTTGAATTCCTGGAAGGTGGTGGAATAACTATAGATAGTGAAACTGTCCTTTGCAGAAACTCATAGATCCTATCAGAAATGTAGAACCACATGAATTTCAGCGTTTGGCGAAAGGTAACGAAGTTATTTGTGGAACGAATGTAATAGATCATATTGGAACTGATGTGGGATTGCTGAATCTTGTTAAATTTTCTAAATTGCCACAATTTTTGTAGGCTTTTAAACTGCCTGCTGGCAGGCAACTTCTATTTAATTTTTGTCCTTTAAAAAGCAGTTATTGTTATTTCGTTCCAGCTAAAATCAAAAGCTGTTGTCTGCCAAGATTGTCTCTTTGTGGTCCTTACAAATGGAGTCGTCTCACTGAGAAGAAATACGGGCTTATTTCTTGCTTCACGACATGAACATAAAGCCTTGCTTGGGGCAAGAAAATAGTCGGGAAAGTATATTATTGGATGGCGGGAGTTGGACAAGGAGGCTGAGGGAATGCGTGGAAGGGAGAGAGGAAATATGTGGGAATTAAATACGAGGGAGGAAAGAAGATTCAGAGAGAACGGTGCAAAGAGAAGTCCTGCTGAATACAGGGATGGGGAAGCCGTAGTGCAGACCATTTGTATGAACTGGGCAGTGGGAGGAAGGAGAAAGCAGGAGGAAGTTTTAGAAGAAAGATGTGAAGATGTGACATTAAGGGGACGGTTCTGTCAGGGTGGTCAGTTCATTCAGAGCCAGGCTTATCTTCAAATCTATCCTGTCACGAAGGGCTGAAGGAGCTCATTTAGGATGACAGCTTCAGTTAAGTTGGTTCCTGTGGCTGGCCCTGGAGCGTGGAAGAGTCCGAGTGAAAGGGCAGACTTAACATTGGTTGTCAGTTATTTTACAGGGCCGTATCTTGAAATGCATAGGCAAGGAAGGGCCTGAAGAAGTTTTCAGGCCGTTATGGATTCTTACTGAGCAGGTTACTTGTCCTATATCACTGACACTGCATAGGTAAAAATGGTGATGAAAGAATATTTGGTAATGTCTAGTTACCAGGTTCTCCCTGCTCCATCCCCTACCTGTGGTGAGACAACTTCCCTGCAAATTCACAGCAGGACCTGCGTTTCAGTGTTGCCCTACATCCTCAGCTTATCTTGGTGAATAATCAGTACAGGAAGTTATAAGGCTTGTAAAAATGCCATTTCATTTCATTTTTAGTTTTTTTCCAAACAGGTCTAGCCTTTTCATAAGTAAAAATTGAGTGTGTATTTAGGTTTCTGGAAAAACCTTACAGTGCAGTCATCTTTTTCCCAAAGGTTCATCTTCTGGTGTATGGCTTTTATTCCACTTCTGGGATAAAATTGAGAAGGTTATTACGGTGACAAAGTCATTTGGAGAGAACCTGAAAAATCAGTCTTGCTCAAGAGCCGTCCTGTATTAGACTTTGGAATTGAGTGACAAGTATTAGTTTTCTTTTGAGGTCTCTTAAGCATGGACAGCCAAGGAAGGGGTTGGCAGGTGGATTAGCAGAAAACCTCAACTTGCACTTGTGTATAAAGTAGGGAATGTGGTGGAATGAGGTCTTTTGGATAGCATAGACAATAACAGCAAAGCTTAAAAAAGAGAAGCATTAACCTCCTTTGTTATATTCTCCCTGAAGTTTACAGCCCACATTATGCACTAAAATTTGGATGTTTTCTCTATCACTCTCAACCAATAAAATTTCCTTTAAAAACAAAAAAGATAAAGCTCCGGCTCAGTGATCTAACACTTCAGTAATTTACTATCATAAAATAGTTTTAAGTACAAATGTTTTATCTTATGCCAAGCTGGACGCTAAAGATGTTTTGTCTAAAACATGAGATAATGGAAAGTGTATTGTGGCATGTGAATTACTTTAGCCTCTTGGTGGTAAATGTTTGCTTAATCAGAAAAGAATGTGTTGAGGTCCTTGCCAAAGGAAAGGTATTGTTGTACTTTGCATTTGGAGTACTGTAAATAAAGCAGTAAATATGTTTCTGTTCATGTGTGTTAATCCACAAGTTACGAATGCATTCGTTCAGTAGAAATGTAATATACTGTTATCCCTTTTAAAGGGTTTCAGTAAGAAGAGGTCATAATTACTTTGGGTTGAGAGAAATATGAAACCAAATATTTTCACGATGATTGAAGTTGAATGTGAGAGAGAGAAACAGTTTTTGCTCAAACTAAGTTAACCTTAAATCCCAAGAACTCAAATTCTGTTTTATCTTCAATATTCTTCTTGTCTGCTGACGACTCTGATACACTGTTTTTAATCACACATCGCTGTAAATCATAAAGTATATAATTTTCTTTACCTATCCAGTGTTGTCTTTGGCAACAGATGACCCAACTGCATAATATGGTAATGATGAGAGAAAGTAGAGCAGCCATGGGAAGTACTCCACTTATTGCCCGCAGTGTATTTTGGTTTTGAACTTCATTTGCCTTTAACTGATACAATAGCTTAGTAGTAATTTAATAATGCTGATTACAGAAAGAATTGCATAACTCAGATTGCAGTGTAATAATATCAGAGCATCTGTTGGATGCCACAGTTAGAGCAAGTGAAAGCAACAGGGTTTCTCTTTCAACAGAGCTTTGAAATATCCTCTTCTTTCCCCAAAATCCCACGTCCAGGTTTCCAGTTAAAGAGTTGGGAGAAAATATTACAATTCTAGAAAATAGTTGTGGAGAAGATGCTCAATTTATTCTTTATTACTGTGGCATCATCTGTTACGTACCTGGCTTCACCCTCCAGGGTGAAGAGGACCCGTTTTTCTGGGAAAGGACTGGCCATCTGAGCCATGTGGGGATTTCTACAGGCAATGTTTTCGCAGACAGTGCTGTAAGCAGAGATTTGCTTAGGCATAGATGAGGACATTGTACCATCTTTTAGAAATTAGTGCCCCAATGTCCTGGGTATCAGAACTTCTGCAAAACCAGAGATCTAAGTGTTTCCAATATTCCTTCCTACAGTAGTTTTTCAGATAGGCTTTTTATTTCATCTTTGCAGGATTTCACTGATAATTCATAAGCAAATGTGATAAATAATCTACACTACTAACTGTGTAAATTAAACTTGTAATGTTAAAGCCCGTAAGTAGAACATTGTTATTTTTAATTTAGAATTTGATTTTGGTAAATGTATCCATTTTGATAATTCTGTGTCTGTATCCAATTTTGGTAAAGATTAATTAAGAAATATTATATAAATATTAATTAAGAACATTTTGGCCCTTAAAGAAATTTGACTTTGATTCTCCTTCTGTTCTTATGTTTAGATGTTAGGAGGGTTTTTTAAAAAAAATAAGGTAGTTGGATAATAGGACTGGGTACGTAATTTGAATCATAAGACAGTTCTTCTGAACATGATGTCATCTGAAAATTCTGTGAATTGCCAGAAAGCTTGTGGTTTTTTCCCAGAAAGTGTACATTATGTCCTTGGTAGTGTTAAAATCCAAAATAAACTTCCCTGTTATTTTTAAGGTACAATGAACTGGATGCCAGTAGAAGCCTCCTAGACAATTTGAAAGGCAAAGTAATAATTGAGTATCCAACATTATTTGTGGTCTTGAAAACATTGAAGAATGACATGGTGGTTCTTGGCCAAGGTAAGCGTATATTTATTTCCTGTTATGCTATAGTTAGATATTTTAGTTAAACAGTAATTAAGGATACATCTATTAATAGTGACAGGAATGTGCAGTATGTCTTGTATTTCCCTCTGAATCTAGAAGATTGCTATAAAAAAGCTGTTATGCTCTGTCTTAAAACTGCTGGCTAATGGCTTACATTCATAGGCTGTATTGTATGTGTTTTTCCTAACTTTGTTTACTGGTGCTTGATTCTTCTTTTTCATATGTTTTTAGCCACTAAGGTAAAACAGCTC
This sequence comes from Tringa solitaria, assembly GCA_026413425.1. NCBI lineage: Eukaryota > Metazoa > Chordata > Aves > Charadriiformes > Scolopacidae > Tringa > Tringa solitaria. The sequence continues at coordinate 18,311,444 of JAOXJM010000004.1, forward strand.
TTCAGACTCAAGCTAAATTTTGTATTTAGCAAAGTTTGACAGAGTTGGTTATTTCTAAAAGTCAGGCTGTCTGGAGATGAGTTTTAAGTAAGCCTGCTAATCGTACAGAGGAATCATTCTACATTATTTCGTAGCGTAACTCCTAACATTGGACAAGTAATTCTGAACTAGAGGGTAGTTATTAGATATCGTAATGGCAAGGTAGCTTTTGGAGCGAGTTAAAAGCACAATGTTATGTTTCAAAAAGTACTAAGTTGAGGGAGAATTTTAATCTTGGAGATGATTTAGAGAGTCCAGATCTAGCAGGAATTTGTATTTTAGTTTTGAAGTTAATTGCCATCTTCCTCCCCAGTATAAAGGCCTCGTGTCCCAGCTTTGCTTTGTGCAGCTGCTGACAGAGTGAATCAGTTCCCTTGTCTCCTAGTGCCCCAACTAATCACCTTAGTTATCAAATTCCATACTTCTCAGTAATGAACCACTCTAATTTTTACAGATCTCTGAGGAAAAGCTTTGAAATATTTTTGCAGCAGTGATTTCACTGTGGCAGTTTAATCATGGATCTATATATAATTTGACTGAATAAATACTAGACTAAGAATGCCGGTGATAGCCGGCTTCGGTGAATGTTGCCAGTTCTGGCTAGATGACACCGAGTGATCCGTTGGAGCAATCTGCTCTCAAGGAAACAGCGTGCAAGCATTTCCTGCGGTACGTGCTGACAGCGCTGCTGCGTGAGAGACGCTCTGCCAGGGGATAAGGTAGGGGTCTTGTCTGAGCGACTGGATCCACTCGCCCTAGGAGTGCACATACATATACCACAGCACAAAGAAACTAGGTTTTTTTCAGTTTGTCCATTATTTCTTGATCTAGGTCCCTTGGTTTTCAGTACTCAGCCCTATCCCAATGATATAGATGTCAGGAGGGAATTGCAATTGAGTGACTCATAAACTTAATCTGAGTAGGGTGGTTGTCATGTCTCCTGAGCTAGTAGGGAGGTTGTCCTTTTGAGGGTATAGATTCAAATAAGTGTTGATTGAACAGGCATTATTTTGAGGTCAAAGGGAAGAGAGGGACGGTAAGAGCTGGGGTATGCCAGTAGCTGTTGCAGGGCAGTGCAAGACAGTGACCTTCCTTTGCTGCTGGGATCATTCAGTCAGCAGTTATCCCTGAAGTTGGTATTCAGGGAACACTGGCAGCTGTTTCAGGTTTTGGGAACCATTAATTTTCATAATCTTTTTTTTTAACTTTCTATAGATTCCATAAAAATCAAATGCATAGTTCCCTATTGAGGTGTCTTGGGTATAACTTAGCAGAAGATTATAACTAGAGGCAAAAATAGCATGATTTTCACAACCTTTATCGTAATTTATTTTTGTACATCTTTTTACTTAGCATATTAACACTTAACTTCAACCTTGAGTTTGCTTTAGAGGCTGTGTTCTTGGAATTTTTTCTGTTAAGAGTGGAAGACTGCCACAGTAACTCCAGATTCTTTCAGGAAAAGCATTCAGAACATGATTATTGAAATATAAGGGCTGTTATTCCACTTGAAGACAAAATACCACTTTTGTTGAAGTGTGGCACAATCATGGTACTATTCTTTCATCTGTCATCCTTACAGAATAAAGGAGAAAAAGCAGTATTTAGTTTGCTTTACCAGTTGCGTTTACAGTTAATTGCTATGAGTGGAACTCTTGGGTTCACCTCCAGACTCTCCGGGGAGAAGTCCGATGGAGTGAGAGGTGCTTTAGCCCACTCCCATCTCCCAGGAGGTGACCTTTCTGCCGTAGCAGCTTGTCTATTACTTGCAGTCCAGTTTCTTCATCACGTAGGTCTTTTTGTATCAGTTGCACGCTCCTCCTAGGCCATCCATCCTGCCCTTGCTCATCCTATCTCTGCCAATGCTGCCTTTCCTTTCCTCCAGCCTTCTTCACGTGTGCCCGTGGGGATACTTGTCTCAAAAGCCTCTCCAGCTGACCTCCCCTCGCGTTCCAGGCCATCAGCTGCCACTGTGGATGTCTGGCAGGGTGTCTGCCGGAGCGCAGGGGCTGCCACTACCATAGCCCTCCGGGGTCTCTTTTCAAAGGACCCAGGCTGAACAAGAAACAAAGTCTTGTGGAAATTTAACTGCTAAAATGATCATTTTTTTACTGAGCAATCTCATATCTACCCCCTTCCTCAGGAAGAACAGAGGCAAGTTTTCATACCATAGCAACAGGCAGGTGCTGGGGAAGGATCACTGTTCTCCCCTGTGATTCGAGTTACTGCCCCCAAAGACTGAGGGAGAGCTGGAGCTGGACACCTTCAAAGAGAGACTGCTAGAACTTAATGAGGACAAAGCCTGTTTCTCCTATACTTGTTTGAAGAAATGGCTGAAGTATTTTGGCTCAAAGTTTCAAAAAAAAGAATAGGGAAAGTAAGGATTGATGAAGGCACTGAAAAATTTGAACCCAGAGTTTTAATTTTACACTATAAGTAGACAGCAAACAGTTTTATGGTGGGAAGGACTGGGCAATCTTAATTTATAGGTAACGCTATCAACACCATAAAAATACATTCTGAGTGAAGACAATCTATAATTCCTGTTAAATAAAACCTAAAGTAAAAGACTAAACTAAAGCTAAAACTTGTCTGTTGAGCTTCACTGTGAGTCAGAAGACTGCCACATTCTTTTATGTGATGTCTTGATGCTTGACTTGCTTATAGCAAAAACTACAGGTGCTCTGATTTCAGCATACAAGGTCAGTCATGGCTGAAGATAGTAGGGGATTATGGAAGCTTTCACAGGATTTAGGGGCAAAAACAATCCTTACTTTGCACATTACTCAGTACATATCTGGCATATAAATGTTAATTGATTATACACTGGATTTAATGTAGACAAAATGTGACCTCCGATGTTTCTGGGTGAAATGCTTCTATTTTGTTGAACAAATTCCATTGGAAGTGTACAGGTGCACACTGTGTCCTATATATGATCCAGTGTTTGCCAGCTGTAGAACTTACCTGGACAAGACAGTAACTGCACTGCATCAGCTCCCTTTTGGTAACGTCTCCTTAATGAAGCATCTGACACTAAATGCTCAAAACATTCTTTAAATTCATAGTCGGATCAAATACTGAAAATAACAATGAGAGCAGAGTGTGAATCACGGGCCTGCTTTGCTGTAGTTTATTTTTGTGCTGCTTGAGTGCCACCAACCAGTGGCATTTGGTGACCTCACCACAAGGTGACGGGGTTCAGGGCTTGTTAAAGAAGGAGTCTCAGGGTGTGAGGCTGAAGACCAGTTTGGGAAATGACCGCTTCACAATTTCAGCAGACCACAACAGCCGTGTCCTAAAGTACAAGTTATTGTGCACCTTTAGCTCATGGATTCAAGCAACTTAACACCATCTTTGGGATGCTGGAACACGTGGAAGGAACACATAGGTGCATCATCTTAATTTTCCATTTCCATTTAGAATTTCTCAGTAATTCCCCATCTTAAGTGAAATGCTAATAAAAGTGTGATTTATAATTCATTACAATTGTGAGATATATGTAGCAACTCAGAAAACAACATTTAAAACAAATAAGCCATGAGAACGTTTTGAAATTCTCTGTGGATGAAGAGGAATAGTTTTGTGTGGAATAAATACTCTGCTTACCTATTGTCTGGAAGACCGAGATTTATAAACTAAAAGAAATTCTCAACGTTGTCTTGCTTTCTGCTTCAACAACAAGGTCCTACCCAGGGATTCAGCCCATGTTACAAGACTGGTTATGTCCTATACAATAGCCATCCTCCAGGAAAGCATGATTGAAAGGAAAAGAAGATACAAAACTGCTTCTGTTTGGTGAGAAAACAGCATTGCTGAAACTAATTGCTTGTTTGTTTTTTGTTTGTGTCCTACACCCTCAGATGCCAGTGAATCTGCAGAGAGTTCGGACGGTGAAAGTTCCTCCCTTTCATCTATGGAAGAAGGGGAAATTCGGGACAGTTCATGATGGTTCTTTGAAAGAAGGCAGCGGAATAAGACTTTTCTTTATTTTTTTAATTCATTAAACCTTTTTTTATACAACTCAGAAGTTTGCTTTGGTGTCCTTCACTAAAGGCAGCACTTACAAACTGCCTGCCTATTTTTGAATTTAGGAATGCATATTTAGGGATGTAAGTAAAGAGATGGGGAATTATTGGTTCCAGAAAAAAAAAAAATCTTATTTAATTGCAGCCTTTTGTCCATGTATCTTTAATAAATCAGAGTAACCCTAATTTAAAGTTTCCAAGTTAGTTTCAACAATATATTTTTTTCCTTTTATCCTAACAGCTCAATGTCGGATTTTTGAGTTTAAATATCTGATCACATATTTGTATTTATACATGGATTTGAGCCTTAATGCTCATACTTACTAGAAAAAAACCACAGGTGTTTCATTAGATTAATTTTCTTTTTGGGTGTTTCTTTGTCATGCTGAGCTGCTGCAGATGATCTTAGTTTACTTTTGACTTTAATCTTTTGTGGTGACATTCTGGGTGCCTGGTGCAATATGTTCGGGGGTTTTTTTCTTACTTGATTGCATCTAGTTTAATGTGTTATGGACAGGTCAAACCATGTTTTCAAGGTGGCATTTTGCTGTCTGTTTAATCTTCTACCCTGATCGGAATCAGCATGGGTTTTAAAATCAATAGAAACGGATACATAGTGTCATTATTGCTAATATATTGGAATTCTAAACAATGCTTGCGTTACGCATCTCGTATTACTAGTTTACCTACTGAGGTATTGTAAATATTTACTGGAATATGAACTGAATTTATGTACTTAAAAGCCAAATAAACCTTAAAGAAGAAGTCCTGCACTGTATAATCTGCTGACAGTAGAAATCTGTTGTTACCTTCTGAGAAGATTTCGAGATCCCAGACCAGTTACCAGTGTACCCAAGTCCCCCCATGCCTATGGGGTCTACTGGAGGACGAGAGCAGCATGTGCTGCGTGTGAGTGGTGTGACACAGGTGGGCCCCTCTGCCCGCTTGCACGGGGAGCTCTCAGGAATCAGCGTAGGTGCTTGGGGTTAGTTTGCAAGGGTCAGTATTTGTAAATTTTTAAGGACGTGATCACTTCGTAAACGGCTCTGTGAGGTTGTTGCTGCCATTGTTGTTACCTCAGTCTGTCTGTCTCCTGCTTGAGACCAGCACCTTTGTGAAAAAAGTTGGTGGCAGGGGATGCACGCTGAAAAACCCCCATGAAGGTGTTTTTTCACTCATAAATGTTCTGCCTGCCAGTGCTGGTGTTATGGGTAGAACGACAACAGAAAGCAGTGAAAGAACCTGTTGAGGTAATGGGAGGCTTGGACAGCACAATGGGAGAGGGCTCGGGCTTCCAGACTCCCAGTCTGGGCTTCAGGGCACCAGGCTGTCGGTTCCTTACCGGTCGTACTGTGTGGAGAGGGTTTTTGAGGTGTTCAAAGTTTAGAAGTCATTTGTTTCACACCTTTGCAAACAAATTTTTATTAAAAAATGTTGTTCACTGTGGCATGCAGCTACTGAAGTTTGCAAAGAGCGTCAGACCTTTGTAGTCACATACTACTTTTTTTCTCAGCGATATCACGTGTCCTTTCCCTCGTGTGTTTTGCAACCCAGGGTAAAACAGGGAAGTTTTTCTTCTGGCCTGGCAGTAGCCTCCTGTGCTCTATTTTCTTTTTTAGTCATTGTTGGTCCTCTGCCCACCTCTTGTTTCAGTGTTTGTTTTTTTAACCCTTTTTAAAGGACCAGGATTCCTAGCTATAGGTGCTGCTTTCATATTTTTTCAGTTCAGTGAAAGTGAATAAGCTTTTCCTAATCAGTGATTACTGCACGCTCACTTGGTAGTCACAAATTACTTTAGACCAGTCTTGAACCCATTCATAATAACACCGATAAAAGAGCAGAACAGCAGAACTGCCACAGTTCATTTGCCAGAATATGTTTCATGTGGAGTAAAAGCGTGGCATTTCTTTTAAGATTCATAGCACGCAGTGGAAATTAGAGTGCTGCAAATATTAGTGTTGATCTGCCTGTGTGTGTGATTAGTCTTTGGCTGAGGAACGCAGACTTGTAATTTGCATTACTTTCCTGCACTCTCAGAGGTTTTCATTAATTGTATGAAAGGGTTTGCCTGAGGTTTTATTTCTTACATAAATGTAGTTTAAGCTTCCTTGTGAGTGAAACACAACCATAATTCGTTTTTAAATGAAGATGATGTTAAATCTATCCTTCAGATTCTTCTGCCCCATCCCTGGAGGTGTTCAAAAGACGGGTTGATGTAGTGCTGGGAGGTATGG
>JAOXJM010000004.1:18317844-18327969 GCA_026413425.1 Tringa solitaria
ATGATCTTTAAGGTCCCTTCCAACCTAGAAGATTCTGTGATTCTGTGATTTAAATCTTTTCCTACCTTAAAGAAGGTTTTAAAAAATTATTAAGGAGCATTCTTGTGGTGGTTACTAGAACTTGAAATTTCCCAAAGGTGGGAATCATCTTCCAGAGTTCAATCAAATTGAGAGTAAAAGGCCTTGGTAGCATTTGCCATTCATTCCCAAGTTACTGTTTACCTATTTTTATTTGGTTTCGATAGCAGTTGCACTAGTCTGAACAGTGGTGATTCATCAAATGCAAGATAAGATGAAACGAAAATATTTTTATTTGGTTTTGCTAAACTTTTTCAATATTTGTTTGTAAAAATTAATCAAAAATATGGTCTCTGGCTAGAAGCACATCCTTACTGGTGACCAGTATAGATCTTGCAACAGTGGTAATTCTTCATAATAAGGTTACTGATTTAATCAAAAGTTTATGTACTCTTTGGCTAGGCAGATGGTTTTCAACACTTTCATAGGCAGTTAGGGGAAGTTTTTTAATTTGTTTCTGAGTTGACTTAACCCAGAACAAGCATCTTGTAATAAACTGAAGGATAAAATGCATCTTTCAAAGCTATATTTTTAAATTTCTGGACAAGCACTTGAAATTTAAGACATGGAGCTGAAGCTGCCTGGAAAACTTCAGTTCTGTCCATTTTGAAAACATACTGTTGCAGTCATACTCTACCAGGATCCCTGCAGGACTCTGCCTTGATTCAGCGCAGATGATGTCTTTGAATGAAAACTCTGTGATGTTGTTTTAATCTTCATCATCCGACACCAGCTTGTGTTAAGTGCTTGATTTTACACCTACTACGCTTACTCATTATTTTTTTCCCTCTATAAACTACTTGTCACAGAAGGAACAAGTTGGTTTTGTGTAGCGTTGTTATGGCATTTCTTTTAATGTTTAGACTTTTCAGGCTTCAAACCCTGAACCCTCACAGTGTGCTTGAGCTGAAGGACCATCAGCTTACAAAGCAAAGAGTAAAGGCTCTTGTCCTGAATGAACATGCTACTTAAAAAAAAAAGTAAAAGCTTAATGAAGTCATCCCTTTCACAAGCCATGGAAGACAAAAATAGAGCATAGCTAAGTGCATAGCAATAGCTGAGAGGTAGGATTGAGTCAGCCCTATGAGAAAACTTGGTCCTTTTCCTTTTTTGTATAATTTTCTGGGGGTATGAGGCATAAGTTATTGACTTGTCATGGGTAAACAACGCTACACCCCCGTCAGTTTAACAGCTAAGTTTTGAATGAGCACATCTGAATTCTGGGTTATTTCTGCGTTAGGAATTGTTGATCCGCAGACGAAAAGAGGGTCATGCCACAAAATGTGTGGTTGGCGCTGGGTCTTGGAGGAAAAGCCAGACGAGTTTTTGTTACTCCGGTCAAACAGTGCAGTTTTAGTTTGCATTAGGGGTAAACTGTTTACTGTTTACCGTGCGCTCTAGTCTAAAACAGTACGATTCCTAAGTTCGCTGTAGTGCTGACCTTTGTTTTGTGTATAAACATAGCTGGGGCTCAGACCTTGCCCTGCCAGATACGGCTGTTCTCTATTGACATCTGTAGGAACTGAGAACGTATAACACCTTGCAAGAGCAGGCTTTCAAAGAGTAAATATACAGCTGTGATGATGTAACGCCAGGCTGTATTTGGTCACAAACATTTCGTTCTGCCCCACGCTCCTTTCCTGAAAACATTTATTCTTCCTCCCTCCAAAGGAAAAAATATCTTGAATTTGTGTTTATGTTGTTGCTATGACATTGGGTTAAACTGTATGCAGATGCACGTTCTGTTAATAAGAGAAAAAAAAAATGAACTGTGTACTTCAGTGAACAAAGATTACCCTGTGTTTGTGTTAAAATGTTGCTATGGCAGTGCATATGGTTTTATTTGGTGGAAATTTGTGGTGAAGTGGAAGGAAGTCACATGTATGCAAGACAAACAAGAAACGGCAGCAAAAACAACTCAAAATAAATACTGAAACTGAAAGGGAAGTTGCAGATGACCAGGAAAAAGCAGGGATAGTTGTTTTGCTGCCTGTCTGTCTGCGACTTGATAACAGGAATATGTTCCCACTGTGTCCTGCTGTGTCTCGGTGACCCATCGGACAGGGACTTAGCTCTACTGATGCTTTTATTATAAGAGCTTCTTTCCCTCCTCAGCTCTGTGCATCATAACATATTTTTGTTTTGGAAGCAAAGTTCCACCGGCTTGGCCTGATTTCACCACTGCTAACTTTTCCTGCCGAAAAGCATTTCCAGGCTATCTCAGTGTAGAAGGTTTTTTTGGCAGGAAAAGTCAATAGAGTGATAAAATATGGAAAGCTGCTAGAGCCTTGCATACCTTTGGGGCAAGGGGAAGTCTTTGTGGACTTCCAAACTACAACTAGTGATAGAAACAGTAGATTCTTTTTTTTTTTTTAACTAGGGCAGTAGTCCTCGTATTTATCTAATCCTTTTGCATTGGGCTTCTTTTTGCATCATTTGCATCAGTACAGCTCTTTGTGGGGTTGCGTGACAAATCAGAGCGGGTTAAAAATAATCTGCCAAAGAAGCAGGGATAGAAATGAGAGGGAGCCTTGATTTAGAGAATAAATTGCCACACTGGGAGCTGGCTGGTTCCTGCACGATCCCAGCTAGTGGAGAAAGCAAAAGTGTTTTTAAAATCATGTTGCTACTTTCTTCCTGTTATCCCAGTTCTGCCTCAAGAAGGAGGAAGAAGTGACTGTGAAAGCTGCCTGTTGCCGTTCCACTCCTTGCTTCCAGGTTTTCTCCTGAATCATGTTGTAGCCCCAGAACTTGCCCATTTTCCCAAGAGTGCCGACAGGCGGTAGAGAGGTATGTCTGAGTGAGATGAAAATCAAGTTGGTGGATGAAGTACAAGCATTCGGGAAAAAGAAGAGACGTGTGGCGTTAAAAGCTTGCCTGAGAAGTCCCCATCACTTTCACACCTAAACTCTCAGCAGTATCACTTGGTTGACCTTTTTTCCCAATCTGCTTTCAGCTGTCCTCGAGCATCTATACTGGTTTTAATGGGATTGTTCCACTGCAGTGTGAATGTCTGCTTCTGTGGAGTAAAATATATTTTATATATAGACTTGCTTTACAGCTGTGACGTCTTGATGCCTGATTTTGTCAAATTCATGAGCTAATTAAGATCTAACCTGGTTGGTTTGAGATGCTCAAGGAAATCAGCAGCTTCTGAGAAACCAGTGTCTTCAACTTGTATGATCTGCTGGGCTCCTTTTGATCTGATGTTCAAGCATGGTTCTCAAAATACTGCTGGACTACAGTGCTGACCGTTCAACTGAGATCTATAACAGAACCCCTTGGTTCTTACTGAAACTGCATTCATCATGAGGTTGTTCAAGTATGTGTCCTATCTCGATTCCCATCTGAGCAAATCTGTGCACCTTACCTTTAAATTTCTTCTGTCTAATAAGCGAGAGCTTTATAAAATCTTGTGTAATCTTTTCCTCCTGGACGGTTGCTACATTCCATCCTGTAAGTGTACTTCAAGACAGATGAAGTTGTTTATGTGAATGGTGCCTTGGGGTCTTTCAGGATCTTCTCCAATATAAATTGTGTATGTAGAAATCATAGCTCTGTAGTTTTTCTGGGGAAAAAAATCACAGTATACTGGGTACAATCGGTTCAGTTTCTTGGTTGTTTGGTCTTCACAGAGTAATAGGCACAGATGCTTATTGCATCATTTTGTTGGTTGAAGTCGTGTTTTACAGGATTTATATCTTCTAGACACCAAGTCTCACTGCAGTTCAATGCAGTTTGGTTGTTCACGAGTTGAAATGCATTTATAGCTATCTCCAGAGCTAGTTGTATGTTACTGCTTTCACCATGGCACCTCCATATTTCTGTGTGCGATTTTATACGTGGCTATGTAACGTGAAGGAAAAAATGGTGAGGATCAAAACAAAGTCATATCTATGTGAAAAAAACCAGGCTGTAGGCAGAGCCGCCCGTACAACCACACAGCCTTCCCTTGCCGTGTGCTGAGCGCGCTGGGCGCTGCGTGGAAGTGGTTCCGCTGATTACGCAGGAGTAAACTAAAATCTGCATGTGCATCAAAGTGCTTTCCTGCGGGATCCGCTCAGAAGGGCCAGCATCTGGCAAAAAGCGAGCCGCTGGTGGGACACGTTTAGCTGCTGCTGTGCAGGTGGGTAGGTAGGTAGGTTTGACTTCCAGCCCTGAACGACTGCCCAACGCAAACTTTCTTGTTTCGGTCCTCAAGACCTGTGCAGTTCTAGCCCAGAAGTTCTCCTGCCTACACAAATCTGTGGCACAGCTCCTTGGCTGGAGCATGGGGGGATTCCTGCAGCTTCAGTGGACTGTGGGCACGGGAAATCCTCCCGCAGCGATCCCACCAGTCCACAGTGCCTCTGCCTGTTCCGTGCAGCCCACGTGTTGCTTTGGCTGCCCACCAGCAGCAGGGAGATGGTCCCGATTCCCAGGAGGCATCCGCCGGAGGGTCAGGCAGCTCAGCAGGGACCGCTTGGCTGGGGGCTCTGCAGTGATTTATATCTGGAGTATAGAGGTTCTCAGGGCTCAGCCCGGTGAGGTTTAGTTAATGGCTTGGCTGTCCCGCTGTCAGTAAGATGCTGGCGTTTCCTCCATCTGCTGCGCATTCAGGAGAGCGAGCTACAGCCTCCCCCAGGAGAGGGCTTAGTGTAATCATGGAAGTCTGTTTTCTGCATACTCCTCCTTCTATTTTGTTTCCTGTGATGCGGCACTTAAGGAAGCAGAAGCCTTGTCTTCACTGTGGTGGGGAGGGAAGATTTTGTCCGTAACCCAGGTAATTACCCTGGTTACCGCCATCAAACCCCTGCAAGTAAGTGCCTTGAGCACAAGACGGCACATCCCTTCGGTCCTAAAACTGTAGTTTGACAGATGCTCCTTTTGGCGGCAGCACCGGCTGCAGCAAACTGCCCTGTGCCACCACGCTCCATCCCCGGGTGACCCCCGCACACCCCAGTGGCGCTGCCTGGGGGGGCTGCGCGGCGAACCCCAGCACCTTAAGAACGCCACAGCCCCAGGGGCAGGGGTAGCCGGGAGAGGGGGCCGCAGGGAGGGCAGTGGGCGCAGGGTTTGTCCGTGCTGCTGGCCCCTGGGGTGTGCCAGGGCTCCCCAGACGAGCGCGGGGGTCTCCGGGTGCCTGCCCGGCTCAGGGGAGCCCCGCACCCCGCAGGTGCCTTTATTTTCAGGGTTTGATCTGCCTGGTGGCCTGGCACTGAAACGTGCTGGAAACTGACTGCTGCTTGTCAGGTACATCCTTTAGTATGTTCCCGACTCCTCATCTTTTCAGTATTCATCTGGGAGAAAGATAGTGATATTTTGGATTTTGACCAAGAAATACAATTATAATTGCGCTCATTAACCTTACCTGTAAGCCCTGCTGATTGCACTTAAAGGAATGCTTTTAGCATCTGTATTTTCATGTTTATTGTTTAGAGGGGTTTCTGCTGGAACAACAGAGGGCATAAAGATTTCAAAGCAAGTACAAAGATGATGCACAGAAAAATGACACTGATTCCTTTTGCAGTGTGGGGAATTTTGCGGAGTTTAGTCGTTTTCCCATGCAACTGTGAAATGCAAAGAGCGAAGAGAGGACTTTGTGGATGACGATTAGTTGGTGCGAGATCCCAGCTCTGGGAGAGCTGTGGTTCATTTTAGTGGGGTGCGTTCCCTCTCTTCACAGCAGGATAATTTCATTTAGTGTATTTCACTCCTGAGCATGATCTGCTCCTGCAGCCCTTATTCTCCCAACAGTACGTTTACAGGTTACAGAACCACCACCCCCCTCTCCACCTGATGAAGCATGGAAAGCCCAAAGTGCAGGCTGTAAAATCCGGGGTCTGGTGGGAGCCACACCTGAGGCAGGAGCTGGCAGGGCCGCTGTTGCTTCTCTAGGGTGTGCGTGTTACAGACACGTAGTCTGCCTGTATAGTATAGTCACACGTATATATAATTTTTCGGGGAACTGTTACTTACGTGGGTTTGAAGGTGGGTGTTACTGGAGTCTAAGCGGCAGTGGGGAGGGGGAGGAACGCGCCTGCAGCCGCTGTGTGTCCGTGAGCAGCGTGTTCCCCTGCCGCTCTCCACGCAGTAACCCAGCGTGGAAACCTGGGGGTTTCTCAGCGAGCGGCCGAGGCAGTGACGTGTTCACGGCTAGATGCGAGCAGAAGCCAAACAAAGGCACTTCGTGGGGTTTTACGCTTTTACTGTCAACAAGTGTTGTACAGACAAGTTTAGGTACAGCTGAGACTGGTGGCCAGGTGGTGGATTCCAAAACAGCTCGAGTTTTGAACGCCTGCGGGGAGAGAACTTGACTGAGCAGAAGAGAGACGGCTGCAGTTTCTCAGGCAAAGCATTAGTTGCCAGAGATGAGCTTCTGAGATATTTGGCCATTTATTTCATTGAAATATTTATGTCTAATCTAATAAAAAGTTGGCTCTTAACGACTTCGGCATCTAACTATATGGCTGGATGGTACCCCTTTGCAATTCTAAAACCTCAGGCCTCAGGCTCTGTTTTTTATGAGAAGTAGCTTTCTTATGGGGCTACAGGAGAGTGTTTTGCCAGAAAACTAAGGGTTGAGGATGAAAAAAAGCCCCATTGCAGGTTTCCTTTCAGTCTTATCTGTAGCACAGCTTTACGCTAACCCACTCAGCACAAATGTTTGAAGCTGCTTTCTCAGATCCTCCTCTAGCTCATTTTTTCTTAAATGTCGTTTTCTTACCGAGTGCCAGCTTACAGCTCCCTCAGTTAGCCAAACGTCATCTGGGTCACAGCATAAAGGGTAATTACAGATTTAAAAAGTGGGAAGGGAAGGTGAGGAAGAGAAAAGAGGGGCTGCTTTGGCTTTTACTCTATTGGAGAAGTACTTGAAATTCCTCACATTCTTCTCCCGTTAACAGTATGTTTACTTTTCATCACTGGGTTATTAGGATTAACAGAAGTCATTGCTTCAAGCTCGTTTAATTTGAATTTAGTGAAAGCAAACTACCTCCTGCAGACTGTAGGAAACATTCTTCTTCCACAAAAATGTATTAATTCGCAAAAAGGAGCCACCAAAAAATGTGAGACCTGACGACCACTTCCACCCCAATGTTCAACATCACCCTGCATGCGCTGCATTCTAATGAAGTACCTTATGTTGCAAATTCCAGGATGGTTTGAATAATCTGACAGTTTAATTAACATTTCAGTCTCCCTATCAAACATTTGCTTTCAGTGCCAAGAAGCTTTCTCTGTCTGTAGTTTCTAGAGCAGATTGCATACACCACTTCAGAAATGTCATTTACCCCAAAAATTTCACCCAGCTTTCTAGCTCATGCTGCAGCAGGGTAGAGCTTGTTTTCACTTTCAGAATTCAAGGTTTTCAGAGAAAGCTCTTGCATTTGCTGTATTTGAGTCTGTCACTTATCAGACTGCTCTGCTAAGAATAGTTAGGTAAATATTTCTTTATTAAATGATTAATTCCATAAATAAATTCTTTTAATTCATTGAATATAAAATTAAAATCATTTACAACTTATTCCAGTATTACAGGGGCTGGAAGGGGTAAAAAAAAAAATAAACCAAAACACGGAGAAAAACAAAAAAAGCTACAGTTTGATAAATAAAATACTCAGCTTTAAAACAACTGATTTCTGTTTGCCATTAAACTACAGTTGGTACATAATAGCTGCCACTGTGAACACCCCACAAGTGCCCACCTCAGGAAGGAATGTAACTTCCAAGATGGTTGGGAAAGGGTGGGAGAAGATGGAGGGAGGGGGAGAAGCATAGTGTTAAATTGAACAGGATAGAAAAACAGTTTTCATAACCAGAACAAAACATTTATCTGATCACTTACAAACAGAAAACAGTATATAATTAGGTAAGGTGCTCCAAAAAGAAGCAGTAACATTGCTCCAGTACTATGAAGCTTTAAATCTCCGTTGCATTAGTGTCCAGTTGCACAGTGCACTCATCTCAAAGTTGCCCGCAAATGGGCAAGGCACCATTTCCATCAAAGGTCCTTTCTCCATCGCTGGTTACTTCAAAATTCTGTTTAGCATCCCACCCCCAACACAACTTAGTCCCTAAATTTGTGGATGTCATTGACCAGTCTGTAGTAGGGATAAGCCTCATTGGCATGCGGACAGTTGTAGTTGCATCGGCAGGACTGGATCATCATGACGCTCTTGGTGAAGGTTTCCCCATCATCGCAACGGAACCTGATCTTGACAGTCCTGGTCTGCTGAGGTGTACAGCATCTGCCGTCCACACAAGAGCCACAGTACTTGGGGCGGTACTTCTTCACGCTGGAACATCCGGCGTAAGTAAATTTTACTGGGGATGGGGACTTCTTGGTCTTAGTACATTTTTTTCCCTTCTGCAAAGAAGAGAAAACAGTATCATTAGCAGGAGATTCTTCTCCAGCCTTTACTCTCTACCCAAAGCAGTTTGGAAAGAAGAGGAGCAGCAGAAGAGTCTGTATTTACCTTTAGGGAGGCATAGCTAGGCTGGCCACATGGCCTCACTTCACATATCCTGGTCTCTTTGATGAGCTTGCAGTCAGGATTGTCATTGGTAACCCTGGTGGAGATGCCAGTTCCACACGTTTTTGAGCACTGGGACCAGGAGGTTGTTTGCACAATGCATTTGGGATTCTCAAAAGCTCGGCTTTGTGGCTCAGATCCAAAAACTGGAAAAGAAAAGGAGGGCTTAGCCTAAATATATCCTCTCACAGGGTTTCTTTCTTTCCATTGGGGTCTAAGGAGTCATATGGCCATCCTCCCGCCTCCTCCCCTTCACTGTCACACAGATTAGCCCATACTCACCAGGTAGCATTTTCAGGCCTCCTTTCACAATGGCAATAAGCTCGTTGTTCCGGGTTAGCTCGCCTTCGGCATCATCCAGACCAAACTCTTTGCTGAAGAAGCCTTCCAGCTCATCCAGCGCATCCTTGCTTTCATCGCAGACCCACTCTTCGCAGCACTGCCCGGGGACTTTGACCAGCCTGGGGCTGGGGCAGCCCAGGTTAGGAAGCGAGAGCTCTTGCGGGCAGAGCGGGATGCAGCCCACAGCTCCATCTATGCACGTACACTGGTGTTTACAGTTCGGCTGGAAGCTTTCGCCGTTCTGGTAGATTTTGGAGTTGTATTCGCACGGTCTCCCCTCGGACTGCGCTGCAGAGATCAACAGAGAGGGAAAGGAGGGAGTCAGCGGTGGGAATCGCTCGCCTGAGCGCAGGTATTTGCTGGTCTGTTAAATTCAATTTACGGCGGGGCTCCCTACAATCCCCCGGAGACGCGGGGCCAGAACAATAAGTTAGTCAGGAATCACTTTTCCTTATGTGCGTTTAGCGCAGCCCAGACATACTGAATCGCATTCCAGACTGCTGAAGTCATGTGCCTTTCTGCCAAGCTACCAACAACAAAGCATAACCATACATGGACTCGAAATTACTAAACTTCGGCACTACGGGGAGCGGGGTTTTACTCCCGGGGGAGGGGGGGCCGCTTACCTCTGCAGATGCCCTTCAGGGCGGCGGGGCTGGCGCCGAAGTTGCACTCCAGCCCCTTGGTGTGGTCGCAGGGGTGCACCCGGCTGCAGTCCTCGTTCAGCTGCTTGGCGCAGACCTTGCAGCAGCCGCAGCCGTCCGGCACCAGCCCCACGCCCGGGGCGCACTGCGGCACGGCCGCCGGGCACTGGCAGACGGCGGGGCACGGCGAGCCCAGAGCCTGCGGAGCGGAGCAGAGCGGCGGCCGATGAGCGCCGGCAACGGAGCGGAGACACCCGCCGCCTCCTCCCCGTCCTTCCCTCCCCTCCGCGCAGAGCCGTGGCACTTACCAGGCGGGCCAAGCAGAGGAGAGCGGCCGCCAGAGCGGGGCGGGTGCCCGCGGAGCCCATGTCTAGCGCCGGCGGTGTGGGAAGCGAGAGGCGGTGGGGAAGCTGCGAGTGCGGAGCGAGGCCGGCGCGGTCTGAGGCGGCAGCGGCTGCGACCGCCCATATATAGGGCGCGGGGCTGCCGCGTGCGCCGCGGCGCTGACGTCGCGCGTTCCGGGCCGCGGCCGCGGCCAGCGCTCGCGG
>JAOXJM010000004.1:18328169-18399716 GCA_026413425.1 Tringa solitaria
GGGCTGTCAGGCGGGGCGGGGGGGGTGAGGGGGCGGGCTCCTCCCGCGGGGCTCACGGCCCACGGCCCCGCCGGGGAGGCTTCCCCCCGGTACGCGGGTCTTTTCCCCTGGGTGCGGGTTCTCATCCCCGTTATGCAGGTCTTTTCCCCTGGGCGCGGGTTCTTATCCCCGTTATGCGGGTCTTTTTCCCCGTTATGCAGGTCTTTTCCCCCGTTACGTGGGCTTTCCCCCCCACTATGTGGGTCTTTTCCCCCGTTATGCGGGCTTCCTCCCCCTTCGTGCGGGTCTTTTCCCCGTCACGCGTTTTTTTTACCCCTATTATGCGGGTTTTCCCCGCCGTTATCCTTACCGACGCCCTTTAGCAGGAGGATGCTGCCCCCGGGAGCCGGTGGCGCTCGGGGCCGTGCCGGTGGGTGCCCCGGGGGGTCCCAGCGCCACCTGCAGCCCCGGGGACAGACAGACGCACATCTGTCCGGCCCCGCCAGCTGCCGCCACAACCGGAGCGAGCCGTTTGTCACACCTTCCACACCGTCACCCGGCCGTGCCCGGGACCGTGGCGTTACCGCCGCAGTTTGGGGGGGGGGGACGACGAAAGGTTTTGTGTCACCCCCGGGAGCCCGGTTTTCGGGCGGGAATCGCCGGGCCCCGCAGCGGGCGGCCCTCCGCACGCCCCGTCTCCCTGGGGTCGGTGTCCCCCGCTCAGACCGGGCGACCTCGAGTCGTGTTTCCCTGTCGGAGGTGCGGGGCTGGGGAGGAGAAGCCGGGGCTTCTGTTGTGGCGTCTTTTCTTTTCGTGGCCGTAAGTGTTTCCAGATGGGGATTTAGCCACCAGACGTAACAATATTTCCATATTTGGTATAGCAGTAGCCCGCATTTTTCACATTTTTCTGCTCTGTTATCCAACCACAAAGCATTCTTGACAGCTTCAGATGTTGTTAAATATAGCCTTAACTTCTGTTCCCAGGGCAGGAAATTCTTTGGAATTCCTGTTTTTCACGCAATCTGTCTATCATGATTTAGGAGAATTGGGCTGGAGGAGCCAACTGGCGTTATCCTGCCGTTCGCTCCTTTATTGAAAAAAGCCCAGCAGTCGAGGCTGCTCCCCAACGGCGTTACAATAAGTCCCCATTCCAAGGATTTTTCTTTGCAAATGAGATTATTGTTCTTAACACAAGTTTTGGGGTTTCGGTTTGGTGCTTTGGGGGTTTTTTTTGTGGGGTTTTGTTGGTTTTTTTTTTCGGTCGCCTTCAAGGGCTGGATGGTGGAGGAGCAGAGCCAGAGGAGAGGCGAAATTTTGCCAAAAAAACCCCAAACCCCAAAAGCCCCAAACCAACCCCAACCTCTCCAAAGGCCATGAAAAGCGGAGGGAGGGGGCGGGGGGGCGAAGGGGGCGAGGGAGACGGTGGAGAGGGAGGGGATGCGAAGAGGAGGGGGACGCCGTTAACCTGCCCGCGCCGCGTTTCCACGCAGCGACCTCCGCCGGGACGGGCGTTTCGGGACGGGGGAGGCGGCGGCGAGCCCCTCCGCTGCCCGCAGGAGACAAGCCCGGACGTCTCGTCGCCCGCCCGGTGCCGCGGCCGAAGGCGGGGGGTGACCGACGGGACCGCGCCGCCGGAACCGAGCGCACCGACGGCCGCCGGTAAGTGCCGCTGCCGCCGCCGCCGCTCCCCCTGCCCCGGGGGGCTGCCCCGCGCCCCTCTCCGCGCCCGGCTCGGTTGTGTTGTGCTTTAATGCCAGCAGGAGTCATAGGGCCGCCTTGTCGGACCCCGCCGGAGCCGCGGAAAAAGGGGGTTCGTTGTTGTCTCGGGAGCCCTTTTGCTCCGGGGGTGGCTCTGGCGCGGCGGGGGGACGCGGGGGGCCAGGGGGGGCGACAGCAGAAGGGCCCCGCACAAAGGGGGCCCTGTCCTCGGCCTGAAGCCTCTCGGCGGGCTCTCCAAAAACGCATACGCCGGTCTTGTTTCGCTTCTGCACCGTGCGTCCTGCCCGCCGCGGCCCCGGGGGATGGAGGCGGCCCAGCGGGGTACATCCCCCCCACCACCACCACCACCGGGAGCCGCCGCGCAGCACCGCGGGGGGAGCCGCACCGCCCCCCGGGACGGGACGGGACGGGGTGGGATGGGACAGGACGGGATGGCTTGGGATGCGGTGGGACGGGACGGTGCGGACTCTCCCCGCAGGGGGATGCCGTTACCCCGGGGACAGCGTGCGATGGGTGTCACTGTCGGAGGGGACACCGGCGCCCGCTCCCGGCCCGGGCTGCAAAGCCCTGCCCCGTCCTCCTCCTCCTCCTCCTCCTCCAGGGATGTCCCCGCGGTGGTGGCCGTGCTAGGCAGAAGGTTCGTGCCCCCAGCACCGCCATCCCTCCTCCAGGCAGTGGCCAGGCACAGGCACAGGCCGGGCCTGATGGAGGGTTCCCATTGTGGTTTGGTTTTTCCCCCCCGCCCACAATTTATTCTCTTGATATTGATGTTTTACTTCGTGGTGGTTTTGTGGTTCGGGAAAGGTGATGGGATGAAAGCTCCAGGCCCTCTTTGCCCAGAAGTTGCTCTACAGAAGGCAGCAGTGGTTTTCTTCCATCACCCGTGTGCCTCCAAATTGGACTAGAAAGGACAATAGCTGAAATTCGGTCTTTGGTTACATGCAGCTATCTCCCGAGACTGCCAATATATACCATTTAGTGCCATTTCTGATGACAGGAGGTATTTTATGTGTCCGTTCAGCGTTGGACAGAGACCACCGGCGAACCCAGATGGTTGCCAGTAACGGTAGTAACGACTTTCCATCCCTACTCATTTGGCCGAGCCCCAGCTGGTGACAAGGAGGAGCGAGGCTCAGTCCCGTTCCCAGGCTCCGAGCGATCCAGTACGCAGGGCTCCCCTTGCTTTTGTAGGTGTGTGGGGTTTGGGGTTTTTTCTGCAATACTTCAGTTTTAAAAGACTTGACGGTGGTTTTTAGACGGATAATCTGACTGGTGATTTTTTTCCCAGGACGATTCTTTACGCAGCAGCATTGTGATCAGGAGGAGCAAGTTTGTGATTCAACACACCTTGATTAATGAAAATTTTGAAAATTTTTCAAAAATTTTGATAAAGCAGAAGGAGCTGGCACACCAGTGCATGGCTAAATTGGCCAGTTTTGCTTTCCAGGGATTTATGCAAACACTTGTTTATTTAATTACATTTAACTTAAGGACACGTACCAAGCATTTTGCTTTGATCTATGACTTTCACAACATTCAGCAAATGCCACAGGAAAAGTCAATGAATAGCACCTTTTCTCACTTGGTTTCATGTCTTACCGCACATTCACACAACTTTGATGGGAAACTGTAACTGAACCTACCTTTGCTCAAAAAAAGGTCACTTTGAAAGCTTTGAAGCACCTTTTAACAAACCTGTCCTGAATTTCAAGTAGTTGACAACACTTGGGATGGGTTGAGTTTCTTTGGAGTTCAGGGTAGACTGTGACCCTTTGATAGGCTTTCCCTGCGCACGTCTCCCTGTCGCAAACCGTGACCCAGCGTTTACCTTCCAGGCTCTGCCTACATCTCCTGGATGTACGTCAGGAAACAGGAAAAAGTTTGGAATATCTTCTTTTTTTAGGTTTTGTTCAGCGTGACGTACTGTTCCAGACCTTCGTTGTCCCAAGTGACCTGGGACGTACTCCCTGCTTCGTGTCATGAAGAGTATTTTACTGGCTCCTCACTTTTGGTGCCGAAGGCAATTGCTGTTTGTCAGGTGAGGTCTGCTGGGAGCTTGGCTATTGCAAAGCAGGAGTTTGGAACAGTTGACTTATGCAGCAGGTATCACAGATTTACTGAGTGTATCCTGTCATTTTCACTCTCTCCAGGGAAAGGACTTTCCAGTGAAACAAATCAAGAAGAAAAATGACTGAGTGGTTTATCTTCCCTCCTCCCAGCGTCAGTGTTTCGTGGCCGTGTGTAGGGACTGCCGAGCAGCGTGAAGCGCAGTGTAGGACGGAGGCTCCTCCGGGTGCTGGTGCTCCCACTGACAGTAAGTATCCAGCACTGAACCAGAGCACACCAGAGGTTTACAGCCATGTGAATTCTGGGGAAAGATCTTATTAAACCCAGCGTCCAGCCCTTTTTTTGTACTGTGTTTAATTTCCTCTTTCTCGTTCTCTTTTTCCTCTGCCCATCCTTTGCCGCGCGTTTCTTCCATCTCTTTCCTCCTCTCTCTTCTCCTTTTCCCTGTTGCAGTCTTTTTCCCTGTGGTCTTTCCTCTTCTAATGTTTGCCTACCTCGGGCTGGGCCTCTCCCGCAGCCCCTGCCAGGCCGCCGGTTCCTGCCGCACTAAATCAGTGCTCCCGGAGTCAATGGCTCCTCTCAGGCACTCACAGGAGGTGCAAATCCAGGGGGGCAAATTAAGCATAGCGACGCGCAGGCGGAGCGGCCGGGTAGCCAGAAGGCTTCAGCAGCTAAAATCCAAGTGGGTTCAGGTTTGTTTTTTTCCTGCTTTGATTTGCTCAGAGTTTACACTGAATTCTTTGCGTATGGCATTTCCTATTTGTTTTCTTCCCTTTCCCTACTGCCCTCCCTTCAGCTATGCTCATGCCTGTCAGTTTTTATATACTCCGTACCTTGCCTGTGGTTTCTGATATTTGGGGGGGTTTTTGCTTTGCAGCGTTTGTGCTCCGAGAGACGCTTTGCTTCGTGGGTGCGCTGTGTTTTCCTGGGGCTGCTGTCAAGGTGTTGCAGAGGTTCCTGTTCTGTGAATGTGGAAGGGGGACATGCAAGCCTCCTAACTCCACGGGGAAACAGAGATGGGAAACTTGCTGTAGCACACGGTTGTGCTCGTTGCTGCTTCGGGGTGCGAACTGCACTGCCGTACAGATATACCTCACGCAGATATAGGGGACGTAGCAGCGTGACGGAGGGAAGAAGCTGACAGTCCGTGTGCTCCTGCTGAACCGCTGACCGGCGGGACGGTTGCTCACCCCAGGCTGGACGCAGAAATGCAAAGCGGCTACAGCCAGCTCCTGCTTAGCTCCCCCTGCCTCAAAATACCTTTGTCACTGCCGTTCAGTCATCTGGTATTAACTTTATTTTAGTACCAGCCACTACCATTTCCTCAGTGAGACAGCTGGATTACTTAATATATATTCACCTACTCTCGCGCGTGTGTGCCTCGATGCTAGACTACATTTGGAGGATGCATCAGGCACATCCCTATCACTGAAGTTTGCAATGAAAAAACTGTTACAGGCTTTAGCTCTCTGTGCCACAAAAAAAAAAATAATAAAAATCAGGTGGTCCTAGCTAACAGCTTGCTGCATATGGATTTCTTAGCCATGTCTATTGTTTTCATCCCACGCAGTGATACAGCTTGGAAATGATAGCAATAGAGCCTGAAATCTCTTTGTTTTTTCTAGAAAAAAAAAAATTGTTACAGCTGTGTCTTGTGAGTTTCATGAAGGGGGCTGAGGCCCCCGGAACCATACACAAGTTCTTTCTCAGAGTCAGCTGAGATGAAGGTCCTGGTCAGAGATCCTGCTCCAGAGAGTTAGTCATCCCAAATGACCTCAGTAGAAACTTTGTAACTCTAAACTTTGGTCTTCAGAGTAGAGCATTTCCCAGTGGAGCAATGCAAGCAAACTGACATCTATTGAGATGAAATGAGCAACCTTAAAAGAAAATTGCTCACGATCGCAAGGAGTTACTGGAGCTAGCTGAACCTGATTGCAATCAGCTGGCTTGTGCCCGAGA
Source organism: Tringa solitaria (assembly GCA_026413425.1). NCBI lineage: Eukaryota > Metazoa > Chordata > Aves > Charadriiformes > Scolopacidae > Tringa > Tringa solitaria. The sequence goes on from JAOXJM010000004.1 coordinate 18,333,894, forward strand.
AATCCTTGATCAAAGCTTACTTCCAAGCTGTGGTCTGTAATAGTTGTCAGCTGCTGTCTGCTTCAGCCTGTGGCTCAATGGCACCTTGGAGACCACCACCTCCTGCTCTTATCGGTGTTGTGGGACCGTGTCCCAGAATATGCTCTCTTCAGTGTGTTCAGGTTTGCTTGTTCATTTTCTTTTTCTACGTTTTAAATATATGGTAAACTCTTCTTCCCCCAAAGGTGTTTTGTTTTATTATATTTAATGGTGCTACCTTTCCTTAAGGTTAGTTTGTGTCAAAGCTAGGGGAACTCTGCCTTTCTTGTGGTGCTTGCCTTCCCTCCCTGCTGTTTGTGACCTGCTGGAGCTGTTTCTTGTTGCTAATAATTGGACATTCAAAGGACTTGCCCAGCCTTTGGTTTTAAGAACACATTTTTGTAGCTATTTTCTTGAGAAAAAGTGAGGATTGGTTAATTTTTTTGTTTTGGTTTTTTGTACGCACGTAGAAGGGGAGGCCTGATCTGGCAGGATGCTGAACGTGCTCTGTGGCACAGTGAATTCTGTCACTTACTGCACTTTCCAGGCTAGCTGCTGGAAATGTCACAGGATTAATTTCAGAATCCCCTGAGGTGCCTGTTGGCTTTGTCCAGAATCATTACTCATTCTCTGCTACGTACACAAGCTTATTAAAACACGGTGAGACTTCAGTTGTGTTTGCTGCGTTACTGTTTATTTCCACTCTGTTCCAGCTGGGCTCTTACCCTTTGCCTACCAGTGTGTTACGTGAGCACCTTGCGGTGGCAGCTAGCTGGGTTCTTCCATTGTGCCTGCTTATTTTGGGGCACACATGAGCTGGCTGACGCAAGGCAGCCAGCCACAACCTCCTCCAGGGCTACTCTGCTGCCGGAGATCAGTTCTCTGGCTTGTGCCCCTCGCTGCTAGTCCGTGATAGCGTGGTGAAAAAATCAATAGCAGACAAATAAGTAGACACGATGTCATCCTTGCAGATAGGGAGGACTTGCAGGCAGCCAACGGATCATGTATGTGCTTTAAGAATGTTTGTGGAGACGGAGTTAGGATCCAAGAATGTGCAAATAGCTGCCCATCCCAGTCTTACGTGCCTGCGATTAGGCAGAAGTGCTAAACCATCTCTAGACTTGATCAGCATCCAAATCTGAAAGATGTGTCTTGCACCGAGGAGCTGGTTGGAGTGATCTTTCTAGGACAGTGAAGATGAAACAGTGTGAGTGGAGTCTCTCCCTCACCTGATCTCTGCTGAGGGTTGGGGTAAAACTGGAGGGAGCAGGCTGGCAAGGGCTGGGGGGCTGCTCTGCAAAAGGTTCCTCGTGTGGACTCCATCCAGCAGCGAGGAGCTCGGTGGCTTCTCACAGCCCCTTGGGGAGAAGGACATCTCTCTGAGTCAGCCAGGAAGCCTGTCTGTTGGCCGCTGTTTTCCCAGGGACCGATGTCCTCAGGAAGTAAAAGGTTAGCAGGGGCTATCAGCAGACTACTGTTGTGCGGAGTCTTTTTTACGATGGCATTAACGTCTCTTTTCCTGTTGTTGTACAGAAATTATGACTCCTATGTCAGTGTTGAGATGAAAGTAGAAGCTCTTTTGCATGGAGCAAGCATTAAAAGCTAGCTATTATGTTAATCATAAAAGAAAATTAGTGCTGGCTGGCAGCTCTCTCCTTTCAGAGAAGTTTGCTTTTGTGTTGTTGTTCTTTTAACTCTTTGCACTCATCCATATCCTTTTGTACACAGTCAGCTACGTACCTGTCCCTGTCCTCTCTTACTGCCCAACATGGGGTCTGCTTCTGAAACTCCTCATGAGCTCAACTTCTAGACTTATGGGATAATTTGGCATCAGAGCAGAAAAATAGGAGATAGGATGAGTCTTTCAGGTAAGCAGTGTGTGATAATAAGATAATGTTTGTAACTGGTTGTGACAGGAGAGCCTTTGGTTTCGAGGGACGAGCTTTTTCAGGAGGTACCCATACAGTGTTTAACAGTGTCATGTCAAAATAAAAATCATTGATTAAAAGTGCACCTTCCTTGTGCTGCTAAAAACACTTCTAGATTATATGCCGCTGAAAACAGTAAATATTTAATGTACAGGTTTACTTTTCCTGGTTTATAGAGAGCTCAGTGGGCCTGACAGAGCAGCTAGACAGATGTGTTTATAGCGAGCTCCCCGGGTGGGTACAATGCTGCAGTGTTTGGCCTGCGAGCACCGCAGGGGCATGCTTGAAAAAATAAGAGTGTTCCATTTACATTGGGGGAAAAAAATCCTGAGAATGTTTCTATTAATACTAGCTGGTGTAAAACCCCAAATTCTACATTTCGGGCCTTGCGTATTTCAAAAATAGAGGACGAGATGGTGGTTGGTGAGGATGTGGGGTAAGAAACGTTTCCTCGCTTACGTAGCCAGTGAAAGGGATGGTCAAGGTGGCAGCTCTTCTTGCAGGAGAAGAGGGTCGTTGCTGAAATGCCCCTGCTGAAGGTCGGGTGTGATTTGAGGAGTGAGCAGAGCGGGGCAGCAAGCCCTGTGCAGGGGAAAGCGTGGGTGGGTGCGTGGGGGCACGGAGCAGTGTGAGGTGCCTGTGAATTTCCATGGACCAGGAACTGGGGCTCAGGACCACGGCTGAGAGCCTGAACACTGTTGTTGGGCATGTTCCTCTAAGGTGAGAAAGACCAGATGCTGTGGGGAAAGCAAAACGTGCAGAGCCCTCCCCACACGCTGGGGTGTACACCCCTCCCGCACCTGCAGAACGCTGATGGGCACGGTGGGAAATCCACATCCAGGGACATTTTTTACGTCAGCTTTGATCGTAGCTGAGGTCATATCTGAGCACTAGCTTCTGATCTTGATTATACTGAGGTTAAAACCGATTTATCTGGTCAAAATTAATGCCATTACTTAATTAGCACACATTAATTAACTGAAACAGCTGACATTTGAGTTTCTGGAGAGCTCCCAAGAAATGGGTGGCTGTATCTGCCTCTCTTTGATTTCTTCAGAAGTTATCCTTGCCTGAGAAATGTGTTTATTTTGATGATCTGATTAAATACCTGGCAGCTTTTTAACTCTTGAAGGAAAAAGATTAACTTTTAAAAAGGGTTTCTTGGGCTGACTAACTTCTCAGGGAAGTTTTCTATTGAAAAAAGTAGAGTTAGGAAGTAGAAGTCTGTATTAGGGCTGGGTAAGCACTCTATGATTAAATATAGCCATATATACGTATAAAATTTAATAGTCCTCTCGGTGTGTGAATAAAGCTAGGAGTCCTGGTGAGGTTGTTTTGCTTTCCCACCAGCTTCACCTGCAGAGGACATCTTTCCCTGACTGCAGGTGGCCTGCCATCCTGGTGACACAAGGGGATGGGGCCATCCCACGGGTTCCTGCTGAGGGCAGGACAGTGTCCTCCTGGTAAAAGCAGCTCAGCACCTCTCCTTACTGGGATCTTCCATCACGGGGGCGCTGGGCTGCCTTTGCCCCGGCTGCAGCATCCCTGTCTGCAAGCTCCTTTTTCTGACAAGTGCTGTGCACGGACCTCCCCGTTGCAGAGGGGGCAGACCGTGGCAAAAGGGGGGTGCCGGGAGAAGGGGGCTCCTGTGCCAAGCGCCGGTATTGCCCCAACAGCAGTAGGGGCCATCGCACATCCAGGAGAAGCGGCAGGATAACGCGGCTCTTTCTTGGCAAGCTGAACTGCAGGCCGTGTGTCCATACGGCCGCTCACAGCTCTGTACTGGGCATTAGCTGTGAGCACCCGTTCGAGCAAACCCAGCCGTTCTTAGACCCAAACTGAGATTCTTTGATGGCAGCAGTGGCGCTGGCCCGAGGCACCCTGCTCTGCCCTGCCTGTTCCCTGGCGCCCCGTCCCCCTGCATAAGGTCATAAAACCTGTCTTTTTTTTTTTTGCCATCAGAGTGGCCCGCAGGTCTGCAGTAAAACAAAGACTCCAGCCCGGGTCTCCCAGGGGGGAGAGAGCCAGCACATTAACCCACTGCGCGACCTGGCAAGGGCTCGTGGCTCTCTCTGGGTTTTATGGCAGGATACCCCTGCCCCGGTGTCGCGCGTTTGGGAGCCTACACAGTCGATGCACAGTCAGCTCCTGAAGGGCAGCTGGCACGACGACAGTAGGCTTAAAAAATGAATGAATTGTCAGCTACAGTCTGGATGTCACCATCATTTTAATGCTAATGGACTTTTTCCTCAGCCAGCCTCCCGTCTGAATGGGGAGCACAGAAACATCCCGATATTTATGGGATTTTAACTAGATTAGTTACAAACCTATAAAGCAAAGAAAGAGACAGTTCATCCACTATTGGGGAGGGGAGTGTTAAAAATGCCACCTCAGATAAAATATTATGGGAGTTGAGTAACTGTAAATAAGAACCTTGCCGATGAAATAGCTTCTTATGTGAGCTTGGGATGAGGGCCAAGAGAACGTCTAGGGCTTGGGGAAATTTATTAGGCCAGATCAACAGGATTTCTGGGACTCGGGAGATGGGGTGGCAAAGAATTTGCCTGTTGGAGTCTGCACTTCCTCCATTCATGCCTGCAGCAGGAGTTTCACTCATAAAACTTTCAAGATGGTTCATTTGCATTTTTTGAATTTTCTTGGTTCTCATTAGCAGCTGCAGTTCTGGCCTGGGACTTGGGAGAGCTGGGTTCGAGCTCTGAGTTTCCACAGCCTGCCAGTGTGGTCTTGGACAAGTCATTCCTCTCCTGTGCTTCAATGCCCCTCTGTAGAGAGGAGATAAACATCATTTCCTAACTCACGGGGATGTCAGGAGGGTGTGCTAAGGACCAGGAGGCATTTGGATACCTGAAGTAGGAGTGAGAGTGCTATGGGTGCTTACGAATGACAAGAGCACGTGCAGAGCAGCTATCATGCACAAGTTGACCCCCCACAAGGGGACCAGTGGCATTTTGAGGGGGTGGTGGGTCTTCCCTTTGATCCCAGGCATTTTAGTCACTGCCATGATTCTTCCTACTCAGACACCTTTATTTTACACCATCTGCTAATTCAGGCTGGCTGTCCTGGTAGGATCACTGGTGTCCTGATGATATTAGGGTCATCTTGGCTATGCGTTGCCTTAAAAAGGGGGCACGTGCACATCAATAGCACACAACTTGGGAACCTGAGGCCTTTTGTCTATCCCACTTTTCATCTCTTTCCTTCCCATTCCCACCCTTCTGCTCCTCTTTATGCTATTCCTTACCTGTGTTCAGCTTTCTGGCCAGGTTCTTCTAGCATGTGTGTCTCCTCCTGCGTTTGCTTTGGTATTTCTGCCTCCACCTCCATTCTCACTCCTACAGTTTGTCCATGTTTTATTTTTCTTATCTTGTTTTTGGAACCTGTCCTTAGCCTCTCCTATGTATTTCCCTTTTCCTCCCTCTAGTTCCAAGAGTTCTTCAGTAAACAGCATCCCTCTCCTATTCTGACTCATTGCCCACTGACAGTGGAAAGATTTCATCATGGAAGTGATGCAAAGATCTCCCGTTTTGGAGCCCGGGGTAGGTTAGCATGACCTCGCTCTGCCTGTCAAGTGAAGAGCCAAAGGGTCTAATTCTTCAGCCGACGTTCGTTTGCCAGTTGATCTCACGGATGTTTAAGACTGTCCAGTTATTCTTCATTTCCACACCAGTACAAGTACCTGTGTGCGCTGGGGGGATGCTGTTTGTGCCCCGTGTCTCCTCTCCCGTGTGGTGGCAGCGTGTGCCTCGGAGGCTGTTGGTAATGTACTTAGCCGAAGTGTGGGAAAACTCTCAGACTTGAACTTGGCTTTGTATTTCCATGCCATATGAAACTCGTTGAATGTTTGTCCTTCCCTTCACGTGGCTGCTGCCTGCTCTTGTATTGCATTGACATATGTGAAATCTATTTGGTCTCCTTTTTAATATGCTGCTTACAGCATAAATACAAAAGCAGACAGTGCTTCTGAAAAGAAATAAGTGTAATTGTGGTGGTGGTTGTTGTTATAAATAGTGCAGAGGATTTAGAAGCTATTTAGTTTTTCGGGCAGGAATCACAAGAGTTCTGTGTAATAAAATCTTAAGGCTCCCGTATTTAGCTGTCAAAGTCTTCCCAGTAGTGATTGGCCCAGTTCGCTCATTACTGTTTGGCTTCAATGCAGGGTGAGGATGCTCTGCTCTTCACAGGAGCGAGGCTTAGCCTCCAAAAATGTGGTGTGCTAGATCATATGCCCGACCTGTATATGCATATAGCACTGTTATTCGTGCAAATCAGATATTTGCATGTGCAACTGGCGCCTGTTTGCATAAAGAACTGTGGTATTTCCACACATGAATTTTTGAGGTTGGTTCCTAAAATCAGTGCTGCATTTTTCCTCTGCTGGAATGAAATGCAAATATTTATTTATTGACAGAGCTGGAGCTGATCGTTTTCCCTGTCCAGGTCTGAGCTGTCTGTTCCGTCAGATGAAAACAAGCAGTATTATGATTTCTTTTTAAAATGCATTTGTTCATAACTGCCTTAAAAACAATTAGTGCCTGCTCTCTGCCAGTCCCGGTAAAGCACTATATATATTTGTGTGTTAGTGTGTGTGTATGTATATATATGTATATGTATATCAAAAGGGGCTGAACGCCCAGAAATTCTCTTGGCAGCCCTGCTGTCTGGTTAGGAAAGGAAGTGAGCTACAAAATTTGAACATTCAGTTCTGAGACTTGAAAGCTTTCTGGATTTTATTACTGACTCAACAGGGTTTTCATTATGTATGTGGCCAAGAGAAGAGGTTTACGCAAGAGGAACATATTGTAGTTGAATATGTTTGTAATTTTACACATTGTTAAATAATTGAGATAACTAGATGTCTCCTAAATGGACAAAATAAATTAAGTGCTAGCAGCAGTGTCACTGTGGCACAGACAAATCAATATAAAAGAGCGGCCGGCCCCCATCCAAAAGCGGATTTCCAGTGCAGAGGGGTCCTCATCCAGATGCTGAGTGACATTTTGCTGCCGATGTGAACAGGAGCTACCTTTCCCTCAGTGTATCTGGAAGCCTCTTGCTGCCTGTCAGTCTCTTCTCTTCTACTCCAGATGATAGCATCTTCAGCTTGCTTTTTTTTTTTTTTTCTTTTGCTTTTTAGTAACTCAGTGCTATTTAAACAGCAGTTTGAGGCTCGTTTTCTTCTGCTCTCATTTTCGTGTTAGTTTTAGGAAGGAAAATATTTTGAGAAGCAGATTATAATGCAAAGAGGGGAGGTGTGGGATGCACGGACTGAGCTGTAAATACAGAGGGAGGCTGTGTCCCGCTGTCCCGCTGCAGCAGGGGACGTGCTGTGGGATCGCACCCTGCAGCCGAGCGGCTCTGCCGCAAACCAGCTCCACGGCAAAGATAATTCTTGTCCCACAGACAACACGCTCCCAGCTAATTTTGCACTTGTTCATGTGACGGGTATTTATTCTTCATTGTCTTAAAAAGGTATTTATTTTTAAACCTCTGTGGTCTCTGGTGCCGTACAGCCCTAGTGCACACGTTCTCGGGAAACTACTGTCAGGGGGAAATGCTAGCTGTGTCTCCCTTCGCGTTTCACACGTGGGAAGCCGAGGCACAGGGAAACATAAGATCGCTGGATAACTCAGGCTGGAATTCAGAAGGCAGTCTGAACCTCTCCCAGCCCCGTTTGTGCTCGGTGTCTCTCCTGTGTGCACCACTGTGAGCAGCCCGGCTCTGCCTTCTGGAGAACCAGCCCACACCTGGGTGGCTCTTGGGCCTCACGGAGCCTCCCCTTCCCCAGGGCGACCAAGGCCCCTTCCCTCAGCCCAGCAGGCTGATGGCTGTCTTTGCTGCCAGCTTGTGCCCAGTGTGCAGGTGGGAAGCCTGTGTCTCCATCGCTCTTCACCCCTGTTGCAGCCACCAAGAGCGAGAACCCTTGGTCTTCTGTAGCGGACACCGTGATGGTGGTGCTTGAAGCTGCCCCACAGTCCTGCTGCTGCTGGCGACAGTGAACTCCGTGGCCACAATGTGTTTGCCTTTGGTTTTGGTCTTTTTTAAAAAAATATATGGCTTCAGGGCATGTGACACCTCTAACATTGTAATCAAACTGGGTAGCCTCTCATCTTTGTCTTTGATTTGTTCCACTTGTTCTGTCGTGTATCTTTATGGATAAGCATCTACTCTTACTGCTGCTGCAAAAGATAGGTGTGAAATGGTGTTTCTGGCAGGAGCAGCCGATCTGTGGCACCGAACAGGCAGGTCAGCAAAGTTCAAAAGTGTTTCCCTGCCAGTGCTATGTAATTAGTTTCATTGAGGGTAAACACATATGCAAAATAGATCCACTCTTAATGTGGGAAATGCAACGTGTGCCTGCCCAGCTGCATGTACCAAACAGAGGAGTTTACTGGCTTTTTGCTGACTTACCCCTCTGTTGCTGGGCTGGGTGACCCATGGCAGGGCTGTGCGGCCGTCGGGATGCTCTCCTATCCTCATGCCCACAGCAGGCAGTGGGAGAGCCCGGACTGCGATGCTGGGCTTGCCGGGGACACAGCAAGGGGGCCAGGAAGGTGGCTGGGAGCCCTCCCTCGCTGTCCTCGGCTCCCGGAGGTGTGTGGTACGTGCCCAGTGCCTCCTGGCCTTGAAAAAGTCTTTGTTTGTGGCTGCTAGGCTCAAGACTGTGGCTGCCCCTGAGTTATAGCAGAATGTTTTTGTAACGTCGTTATGCTGGCTTTCTTATTAAATGCATATTTTTTTAGTCACTTTTGCCTGCTAGTTCGCCCTCTATTTTTGAGTCCGTTGGATCAATTTCAACCAACCATGAAAAGAAGGTGTTTGTCTCTGAGAGATTAGGCTGGAGGCAGAGCCTGGGAAGCCGTGCAGCCGGGGGAAGGAGGGAGACCCTGCCTTTGCCCTGGGAGAGCTGGCAGCCTGAGCCAGGCTCCAGTTAGAGGCTGGAGGAAGAATCCCTGGTGGGGAGGCAGAGGGAGAGGCCGTGAACGCCCTGACCACAGAAGGTGTCTCCTTGGCACCCATATGATCTTCAGACACCAGAAAGTCCAGCCGCAAGATACAAATCCATAGGAAATGAGGTCTCATTAGTTCCACCTCCCACAACTTGCTCATGGCTCCACCAGCGCTTCCAAGCGTTCAGTTTGGTCAAAGGGCTACTGGAAACTGGGCAGATGCCTTCCCTGAGTCATCCTGCCTTTCCACCTCCCTAAGGTCGAGGTGCTTCACAGGCCAAGGCGCTGCTGGAGGAGGAGGTGTTCAGCTGCCCATCATCATACAGGCGTCCATCCTGTGTCTGTTGTGCTGGCACATTGAAATCCATCTGGATTTTCTTCGTGTTTTTGCCAGAGATTTTACTAACCAGTAAATGTGGCATTAAAAGAAGACTGTACCAGCTTGTTATTCATATCCTCTCCCCGGCGAGCAAGAGCCAGAGAGCATGTTTTAAACGTAGCCCACGGTCAGATGGTGTGGGGAGTGTTGGAAGTCTGGGATGGTCTGGCAGAAAAATAATTTCCCCTTTTAAAACCACTGAACAGTCCTTGTTCCTCCCCACTCCAGCTGGTTAGCTTGGCCGTGCAGCCTGGGCATGGAGACGTGGCCGGATCCACTCCTGATGCCTCCCAGCACCCCTGGGTGAGCTCTTGCTGCCATCTTTGCCACCATGGGCGAGGGATGGGCTCTGCCCTGCCTTTGGCTGCCAAGAAAGGAGAGGCTGGGGGCCTGAAGGGACGTCCTTGCTGGCAGCTTTGCAGCTTGTTCATGGTTAGAAGAAGTTGTGGGGGTTGTTGGCGTTTGGGGGGGAGGGTGTGTGTCCGCAGCGGGGGCAGGGGAGAGGGTCAGGGATGTTGCTTGGTGGTGGTGCTGCCTCTTGGGGCAGGGTTCCCATCAGGGGGTCTGCTTGTCTGCTGCCCCTCTGCCACGCTGTCCTGAGGGGAGCAACGGGAGGCGGTAATGCACAGCACAGTTTGGAAGGAGAAAATAGCCCTTCAAGAGCATCACTAGGGGAAAAACTACTCGAGTGCTTGGGCAGCCACTTGGGTGGTTCAGTGCACACCGACAAGCGCTGCCGAGCCTTTTCCTCCTGCCTGTCTAACGCTGCACCCCCGCCTCCCCCCTCCCCGAAACGCATCAGCTCTGTGACACAGAGTTTTCCAAATGTGATACACTTCTCCGAAAATTGTTTTTGAATGTTCCTAGCAAGAAGCTGCCCTACTCGCCTTGCCCATGGCCGGCGGCAGCGTGGGTGAGTGCAGAGAGGGGCACGTCCCTGGCTCAGCTGGCGGGGAGCTGCCGGCCACCCGAAACACAGCGAGTTATTGCCGGGGAGGTGCCACGGACGCCCTTTCCCGGCATCGCTGCCCGTGCCCTCCTCTCTGCCTGGCCACCGCGCTGCTGCTCGGAGCGCTGTGCCCAGCCCGGAGGGGCAGCCAGCAGCGCGGTGGCCAGCTGCAGCCCGCGGACGTCACATCTGGAAAGGGCGTTTGAGCTGCTCCTGGAGATGAACCCACAGGCTTCCCAGGGCTGAGCCAGGGCACCCCTGCTTGCCAGAGGGGTCCCAGCGCTCCCCAGGGGTGGGGGGCGGGCGAGCGAAGATGGTTTGAGCGAATCCACAGAGCTGGGAGGAATTCGAGTGGAATGCCAACTCCATCCTTTGGCGCTCCCGCCCTGTGTCCTTTCCTCCTTCCCCTGGAAATAGGCTCCCTCTTAAACGGGAGAGGAAGGCAGGGCTTCGATATCAAATCTAGTTCATTAAAAACAAAGTGATGAAGGAGGAAATTTACCTTGTCTGAGCCCACCTGTCAGTGTTTGCGGTTTTACTATCAGATTTTCCAACATCTTCCCAGTGTTTTTCTCTCCTCTGTTACTGTACGCAGAGGCAGAGGAAACTTGCCTATGCAGAGGAAAAAGTGAACCAGGCTTTCTCAGACGTTCTAATAAACAGCCTGAAAAAGCTTTACACATTGATCCTGCGCCACTTTAGTCACCAGAGGGCTTATTTACAACTGTAGCTTGCTTTTAAAAAAGACCAAAGCAAAACACTGTAGACCTTCTGTAAGTACAGATCACCTGGCTGCCTGAAGAAAATAATCTCCAAAGAAAATTGTAAGAAAGCTCAAAAGACTATTGAGGGTTGTTTTCCTTTTTTTTTTTTTTTTTTTTTTTTTTTTTAAAAATGAAAAACAAGTATTGCCTTTTGGAGAAGAAGGTACCATTTAAAAATGCTAAATGAGTGTAACAGCCCCAGCACCCTCTGCATGTCGCCTGGCATTGTTCCATGATGCTCATAAATATTTGAACCCTTTGGTGCATTAATCCTTTACAGCAAAGCTGTCAGCTGAGAAGGGCTGCAGCCATCTGAAAGCCCATGGGATGGTCCGATAGTTCACAGACAGGGTTTTCAGGGCTTGACTTCTTTATTTTTTTATTTTTGCAAACGGGGTGGGGTGGAGGGGGAGGAGAGGGATGCGCAGAAGGCGGTGGTGCCGGCAGGACGTTGTGTAGCTGCCTGTCCTTGGCAGCCCCTCACAGGGCTCTCCTGTTGCCCTCACAAACCGCACATGGAATTTCATGTTTATTTCCCCTGTTTGAAGGCAAAAAAAAAAATTAAAACAGCTTCACTGGATAGGACTTGGGAGAGGGGTTCTGATAGCCACAACTACGGCAGCCCCGGAGTGATTTGGAGCAGTGCTAGGACTGCTTGCTCTAAATTATTCAAGCTATTAACAAATCGTGGGAGTTGCCATCCTGGAGTGCGCTGGGGTCCAGCCAAAACCCTCTTGTGTCCAGTGAGTTGCTGGCAGGTTCCCTGCCTGCCGATGGCACAGAAACCCATGCGGTAGAGCATCAGCCTGGCATGGGCCAGGGTTGCCAGTCACCTACCCGGCTTGCCCTGAAGCTCCCTGGTGGGAAGGGTGACATGGGTATTTTTTGGAACAGTTGGAGGAAACTAAGAAGGTCAGAAGCCAAATGGAAATGGAAATGTAGCATCTCTCTCTCAAAAAAAAAAAAAAAGGTAAGAAGTTGAGGCGATTACAACATGTTTGTAATCAGCTGTCACACTGAAAAGATGCAGCGCAAGTCTCTGAGTTCATCTGGAGTACAGAGCAGCAGAATTATATGGAAGTGTTTTATTTCATTAGGCAAATCATCATCTAATCTGTGTGGGAGGTGGTAAACTTTGTTTCCACATAAATCCTGCTTTTTAAAATTTGTTTGTTTGTTTGCCATCATACGCATTGTGTTAGTTAAAGAAAAATGTTTAAGTCAAAGAAAATATGACGCAGAAGGTTCAGGGTGCCATTTGATAAACAATGGGCTGCAAGTTGTCACCAAAAAAAAAAAAAAAGAGGCAAGTCTGGCACATGCTGAATCCATTCCTTTCTATGCAGGAAGAAAAATAACAATTTATTTCCCATATAACTGAGCTCTTTCACAATCTGCATTGCTTAAAGCTCGAGTAATGGCCAGCAGCAGCAGGGACGGCTGTCTGTCGGGATGCCCTTTGCAAGCAAAGGTAAGTCGAGGGTACGGTGCCAGGCTCTCGGTGACCCTGTGGCTGAGAGAGTGGGTTAGAAACAATATTGTCTGCATCTTGGTACAGGGTTGATGAGTTTTCCCTGCCAAATAGCAGCGGGCAGCACCTGAAACCTGTTGAATGCTTTCCCGTTTGGGCCAGGTAGCCTACTCACGGGGCTGTGCTGGCTGAAGGTTGCCTACGTGCCTCAGATGCCAAAAGTGAGCTGTTTTACAGCATTACCGGTTACTGACTCAAGATGGTGATACAAACAGTGCAAAGTTTGGATCTCATCTTTCTGGCTCATGTTGGCTGGCAAGTTAATCTTAAAATAGCAATTATCTAATGGGGAAAATCCCACAGATCTAGACAAATGGATTGCAAAAATAGCCACTCGCGCTCATAAGAGTCCCAAAGTAATTTTTGAACCATGCTGTGGCAAAGGGCCACGGACATGTACCTGTTATCAAAAAAAAGGAGCAAAAGGCTGGCAAGAATTGCCCTTTAATCTGCTTGGCATCAGTAAATACCTGCAGGTCAGCAGAAAGATGTATTTATAGTTGTAACCACATGAAGCGAGAAAGCCTTCACTTGCCCTGTATTTTTCCATGAAAGAGGTGAAGTAATTCAGGGTTTGTGAATAGATCACTGTTCTTGGACCTTCTTTTTTGACCCTGATTACCTTTATATAACAGTCCTCTGTTCCTCCTGTGGATATGGTTTTTTGCTGGGAGAGTTATTTTTGGAATGATGGTTTATAATTGATGTTAAAGCATGCAATAAGGCTTTTATATATATTCTGTGTGCTCATATGTTCCTTATGTGATTGCAACCAAAATTCAGCCCATTTGCTTTCAGTTTTCTTTCCTTGTTTACACCTGCTTCTGTTTCCTTCCCATTATTAAGTTTTCCAAACACATTGTTGGACATCAAGGATTCAATTCAAAGTCCAGAGCTGCAATAATATCTGTTCGGTTTGTGCAAAAGTGCTGATGTCATAGTAAGTTAATTGTCACATTGTGTCATCTACTTAGGCTTTTTTTCTGAAGGGGGGAAGCTAGTGAGCTATTTTAACATATTTATATGCACTCAAATACAAGGTACTGAATGAATGTATATTTAGGATCTACTCCACTTCCCCTTAAACCCAAGAGGGGAGGGGTAGAGCAGGGAAAGAGAATTCTCTCTACTTGGTTTGTGGAAACCTAAATCTGACCTTCCTACCAATAAAGACCAGCAGTCCCAGTCTAAAAATAGTTATGTACTAAAATGGCTGCAGTTTTACCAGATAGTGACTTCATATCATGAGGCCACATCAGAGTTACGTAAGAGAACTCTGTTTATCTTCATTTCAAGATACTTTCAAAACACAGGCATGAAAATGCATTCTGGCAGAAGGATGGAGAGTGGAAACTTGTGCTGGGAGGGTGCTGTTGAATTGAGGCAGGTTTTATTTGCATCATTTCTCTACTTCTTGAAAAAAATCTAATTAAGCTAATTTTGCTGAGGAAGCAGATACAAGGTCTTCTTGCAAAGGTGGTTCTTTTTTACTGTAAACTGTACCCAGACTGGGGTGTTTGCCAGTGTTAATTATGCTCCTAAAATCTTGTTTAGGCATACAATTAGGTTCGCCTTGCTTTTTTGGAAGTATCGAGCATGTAGGTTTTCCAAATTCAATGTGGGCTTCAGAAGCCTTAAAAATCTTTAAAATTCTTAACTTTTGTTAAAATGCCTTAAGATCTGAGCCTGGAAATCAAATGCATGGAAGGCTCCACCTTGCTCCTATTCAGAGGAATACCTCTTTTGGACAAAACCGGGTTCGGTAACCCACATTTGAAAAAGCCCTGGAAGCTTATGGTGTCAGTGACTCATCCTGAGGGTGAGTAGTGCTGGGGCTCATACTGGTTTTCTTTTAAGCGATATTTTTACCCTTGTTTTGTTTCCCAATTCAAAAGCTTTTTTGTGAATGAGATAATCTGTTATTTTCAAAACTACAACTAGGTACTTTTTATACTGTTGATATGATGCCATTTTTGGTACCCATTATGTCTTTCCTGTAACTCATTCCCAGATCTGGACAGATATTCTCCAACATGTGGTATAGTAATTTTGTCTCTGAAGTGTATATAGATCATTACAGACTGCATCCCAGAGCAGGTGTCCAGGGATGGGGATGACCATTTTCCATCTGTTTGTTTTATTCCCTGGCTTATTTGTCACTATTAAATGATTACTGCAGTGACAGAACTCCCCAAGTATGCATTACTGAATTTCTATTTCAGCCGGGAAGCAAGATGATAGCCCTCTGGCATGCACACAGCCAAGGGGAGACAAATATGAACAAAGTGGGGCTTTCAGTTCCCATATCTTAGTGAGATCTTTTCTCTTTTTTTTTTTTTTTAAATAACCTTGTAAGGCTTAGTCATGAGCCTCTGCTGACGCAGGCTCGGCTGCAAAGCCATGGAGGTCATAGGCGAAATGAAGCAGCAAGTGGGGCAGAAGAGGGGTGGCCAGGAGAGCTCTGCAGGTGATGGCACGACCAGGGATGGGGCAGGGGGACGGATGCAGGCTCTGGGCAGAGGAGCTGCCTCCTGTCCTGCCAAGATCCCCTCCTTCCAGGCTACCACTCTGTGAGGAGCAGCGAGCTCCTGCTTTTACTCAGGACAGCCATGGGTTTGTGAACTGCATTTGAAGTCGGGGTGAAGGCAGTGAGCACGAGCTCAGAACACCAGTTAAGTTCAGCTCAATGTGTTTATTAAGCTACACTGATCAGGCAAAATAATATTACCGAGCACTACTTCATTCTTGGTTACCACTACTGAGTCAGTCAATAGTGTAGGCATAACATATAAAGTCTATTTTTATTCTATTACTCAGTTCCATTTAACTATAAATATTCTACAGTCTTAAATAAAGCCCATCAGAAACTGAAGTGCTGCCATAAAAGCACAGCATTATTAGGGTCACATCCTGGTCCCGTGTCCCTAGAAATATTTGTTGCTCCCAGAGTGTAGGTAAGAAAGAAGCAAGTTACCTAAACCTGTACCAGATTTACAGAGTAAGCTGTCAATTGACACGTCCCTGAAATGATGGGGCTACAGGTTACAACAGGCTTAGGCAGGCCACCAGCCAGGCTGGCAGAGTGCCCCAGAAGCCGTGGGTCAGCACGGCGTTGGGGCCGGGAGATCAAAGAGCGCAGGGGCTGGAACCAGGCTGCTCTTATTTTTAGGGTCCTGACTCAGCGCAGGCTGGAGGGACGAGGGCTGGGAGGTTTCCCGTTGCCAGCTGCTGGCTCCTGGGGGAAGAGCTGGCTGATCCCCCCGGGCGGGGGCTGCGGGTTGGTGGTGGGAGCAAGGCAGCTGAGAGGAGCCTGAACTCTCCCCCATCCTTCACTCTGGTGCCCCTGGTGCTGGTGCTGCAGAATGGTGGGAACTGTTGGCCTCTAGCACCCGTCTACAACTCCCTGATGTATTTCTGCTTCCAGCGGTGTATTTTTTTATAAATCTTAGATTTTAAGAAATTACAGTGTAAAGGCTGATCTCTGGGCAGCCACCTGCTTTGTGACCCTCTTCTGTGGGTGTGAAAACCGATGGGGGATCCCCTGAGGTGGGCAGGAGGACTCTGGACCTGTGGCCAGGTGTGGGAGCAGCCACCTCATGCTGGTGGCCGGTGTGCCTCTGCAAGGAGAGAGGGGAAATGAAGGATGTGTGTGCCTTGGCACGCCATGCCGTAGAAATGAACGGCACTGGGGGAAAATTCACTGGGAAAGGTGTTTGCACAAAACACCTAGAAGCCTTTCAGGCATTTTTTGAGGTGGGGACAGGAAGGTATTGGGGAAAAAACTGTGGGTTGGAAATGTATTTCCAACTATTTTTAAAGTAAACAAATTCCTTTTGAAGTTGTGGGCTTGTTGCATAAATTGTGCATTTGACAGAGTAAGTGGTGGGATGTTATGGTAATTACTAATGTCCCTTGAATATTTGGTTAACCACTATATATAATCCCACATGCAGTAGCCTTTCCAGGGAGAATTTAGATCTACCCTTTGGGCAGGATTAACTGTTACTCTCTTGTTTCAGCAACTTTTCAATTATTTGATTCCAGCACAAGGAGTTTTCCATTTGGGGGAAAAAAATAATAATAATAAAAGAAAGGTGTCCTTTTGACATCTGACTTTTAAAAACAAATTCCTTCCTGTACCTGCGTGTGCTGAGCTGTGAGGTGACTGCCCGGGCACCGGGCGGGAGGTGTGGGCAGCCTGTCCCATCTAAAGACCCTGGCTCTCTTGCAGAAATGGATTTGACTTCCTTCCTCCCTTCACCCTAGACACACAGAAAATGCATTAGTGCAATGCAATTAGTTCCAAACTCCGTGTTTCAGGTCAGATTGCTGCAGAGATATTAACGCTTGAGAAGGTACTCATTCCTAACCCACTTCTCCTACTAGCCTCCAAAATACACCCACCCTGTCCATGCAGCTTTTCATCCACCAGTTACTTTATCCTCACTTTCCTTCTCAGTTCTTCCTAGGAAAGTCTCCCTTGGTTCACACCCTGGACGCTGCACCCACCGGGCTGTGTAGGCTGAGGGCAGAAAGGTCATCTGCTCTCCCTAAACTCACTTTTTCTCTGGGGGGAACGACATATCCTTGGGCTATCGCCCTTGTTTTGCAAGTGAAAAAAACTGCTTGAAGATATGAGCATATGTGCTTAGGTGATCCCTAAATCAATGTTTTTCTTTGGTGTATTAAAGCACAGACACAGCTATGCTTTCAGAAGAGCTTCTAGTCTGGGTCACATTGCCTGGATTGGGTCTCTAAATGCTGCCAGTACCCCTCTGCTTGGCTTTATAGCATGCATTTATACATTTTATACATACAACATATCCAGTTGTTACCCATTTTCAGCATGTTGTTCTGGTTGGTATGTCTGTCTTGTTCCTCGTTACTGAGGCAATACAAGTCTTACAGTGCTGTAGCCAGAGCTACCCGATGGTGTGGCTTGTGTGGATGCTGAGCACTCTTCCCGCTCTTCCTCGCTCACTTTCCTACCGCTGGAACTTCTTCCCCCATTTTCCATCTTCGTGACAGTTTTTCTCGTAAATGCACTCAGGCGTCACTGGCACAGCTCCTCGCTGCTGCTCCGATAGCAGAGGAGAACACAGGCTCTGTAATTACTATCTTTGATACCTTCCGTTTTTCAAGACATTAACTACAAATAAAATGACACTTTACAGCCACTTACCAACAGAAATCTATATAAGCAAGTTAAAATAAGATCTTAGCTCATTGGAATTTGAAGATTAGGCAAATGTCAGCTGTAAGCCTTTGTGCTCTTCTGTGTAAAACAAGCCTGGGTCTGGTTTCCAAAAATTATTTTAAATACAAATAAAACACATATTTCACTAGTGATAGGCCTTTTTATAACCTGCAGAGGTTACAAGAGCAATGTTTAACACGCTCTCAAATGTAGAAACAGTGACAGTAGCTCTAGTGCCTTTTTGGATGAAGAAACAGGGTAGCAGTATGGTGTGAGGCATTTCAGTATTTAGATATCTGCAATAGAGATCCAGTAGCACAAATATTTTAAAATGTCTATAATCTCTTGTTTTATTTTCCATCTTCACATGCTCACTTAAAGGCTTCCAGCTTTGGCTTTTTTAGTTGGTCCAAGAGTCAGTCAGTTGAAATGATACAAACTGCTCATCACGCTCTGCAGAATTAACTGGGCATAGGAATAATGTCATTCCTAATCAGAGTGAATAAACACTTATCAAATACTAGAAACAAATATTGCCAAATCCATTCATTTTCATATTGTTTGGAAATAGAGATGGCCTTCCCTTTGGCAAATTGGCAGTGTCTAGAAATTTGCTAGGTGCTTTAAGGAAAATTCTCCTATTGGAGATGGCACAAGTTTCCTGGCCAGAGCTTAGTAATCCAAATTTAAGCAAGACCAAGAGCTGAGTGTTTCTGACAGAAGTGGGGCTGAAGAGCAGGGGCCAGAGATACAGACTGCAGTTTTGGGGACTGGTCACCAGCCCTGGGTGGGGATTATGGTGGCCACCATGTGAGCAGGGCAGCTGGGGGATGCGTTTTGCTCCTCTTCATCCTTCCCGCGTGTGTGGGGACCCGTCCTGTCCCCCAGCCAGGTTCTTCGGCAGCCCTGCCTGCAAGCGCCTGGCAGAAAGGTTAAGTTATATCACAATGTGACATAACTTCTTGAAAAGCTAATGCAAATAAGCGGGCATTACTTTGTTTGCATTGTGAGCAGGCAAGCAAGAGTGGGTTTGAGGAGGGATTTAAAAGAAAAGACGTGGTAAGCCAAGCAGAATTAGCAAAATATTTCCTTATGGAGAGGTGGCACAGAAGGAGGAGATGAAAACATCAGTCTGGATGAGCCTGAAAGGAGCCCCAGGGATGTGTATATAAGATATGGTACTATAGTCTGAAGAGAACTGGGCTGAATTTTCAGAGGAGGAGCAAGGAATAGTTCTGTAGATGCTAAAAAACATTTATACTGAGACCAGAAGGACCTAGGGAGGCTCCCATCAGCTTTAGGTTTGCTGTGAGAAGCCCAAAACTGATGAAGGAGCATGAGGAGCTACAGCTTTGAGGGAACCCAGAGTCAGGCGACTTCAGAAGCAGCATTATAGGCCAGCAGGGTAGGGTGGCTGAGTGCCAAGGTGGCAGAAGGGACACCTCCAGTCATAACGAGGTCAGCCTGGACTTCATGCTCGAGTTATAGAGAAAGAAATGTTGGAGCCTGGACACGTTTTGGGAGGTCAGAAGGGGTAAGGAAATGGAGGAGTTGAAAGTTATCTGATTCCAAGTGCTTGAGTGGAAGGAGAGGTGGTGAGACCTCTGGCACAAATGGGGTGGGAGAAATGGGGTTAGGAGGAATGTGAGGATTCAGTCTGTCCTACAAGAATGCTCCGTGCAGCTCAGCGTTGCCTACCTGCTCTCACTCCTGCCATCTCCTGGAAACGCTCCAGGACACTGTCATCTCCGTGACAATGGGCACTGAGCTGTGTCCTTGGTGGCAGAGGAGGGAGGAGGCCATTAGGGATGTGGGCATGGCTGCCCCGGGGGTGGCTGCTGTGGCCAGAGGATGGATCGAGGGGCTGGGGACAGCTGCTTCCCATGACCTCTCCTGTCAGCTTGGTGGACGTTGGCTTCTCTCTGTCAACCTATGGCCTTTCATCAGCTCCACATCCAGTCATGAATTTTAAAATACATTGCAGCTCTCATACAGGAGCAACCCCATGCCACTCTTTCTACATATTTCTAACTTACTTTCATAAAAATAATGAGTTTGCAGTGAGTGCTGGGGTTCAGGCACGTGTGTAAGAGAACAGGTCTCATCTAAATGGATGCACACAAAACCCAGCTGTGAAGGTGCTACATCATTTAGAGTAAACATCCACTCTATGTGATAGGAGACAATCCAGACACCACGCTCACAGCTCTTTGTCAGTGTATGCTGGATGCTCAAAAGTTATGATTACTCAACAGAAAATAATGCAACTATTTCTAAGCGGTTCTTGATTCTGGGATGGGTGAAGGAAGCTCATTTACATTTAAATACTCTTAAGCCCCTGAAAGAGTTTGAATTTTTCATTACATTTGCAAAATAGCTTGTGCTTCTTTTCTGTGTCTCAAATAGCGAATGTTATTCACTTATTTACAACTGGCCCTTGTCGTTTCACTGCAAGGCTCCTCATTCAGGAGCTGATCCTCTCCTTGTCGCTCCTTCTTCCCGAAGCTGGCCTCCTGTTTCAGAAGTCTACATATTCTCATATTCAGCTGTGTCAGGCATTTCTGTAAACTCTTTCACCGAGCTATGGTATGTGAAAAACATCACAGATTTTCCTAGACCTTTCCAAGACCTTCTTATCTCCATCACTTTTTCCTGTTTTGGTACTGCTTGTTGTAGACTGCAGAGTAGCAGCTTATGGGTGGAGTGTTTATCATGGTAGGTCGTTTGTGAAAAGTTGCTTAAAACTGATGTTTGGTTTTGCCAGGATGATTCTGTGTTAACAGTTTTTTATTATGAAAAGCATAGCTGACCTTTAAAGTCCAAAGGCCATATTTATGAATTGCTCAGCCCGCTCTCAGTGCAGCTGCAGATTACAGTACGCAAACAAAAGCCGAGACATATTTCTCCCATGTAACTTTTTGAGAAAGCAGTATTTGCCTCTGGCATTCACCAAGGGAGCTTTCCCTTTGTGTGCAAGAGGAAAATGGGGCAGGCTACAATAAAAGACATTGTTGGACCCAGCATGCAAAGAATGATGATCCAAGAACAGAAATAATAGAAAAGTGTCGGGAGGGAATTTAGTTCACAAACATGTCAGGATAGCTTCAGGCTTACTCAAGTTTTGATTCAAGCTTCTCATTCCTCTTAAATTCTTTCCAGGCCAAAATGGATTAAATAGTTGCTAATCTTCAATCATCCGGCGTTTCCCTGGGATCAGTGCTGGAGGATGGCCCTGCCGTGCTGCTGTTTCAGCCTCCGGTTCCTTAATGACAGTAAACCCAGGGGAACCACAGGGTATGTACTCTTCTGCTATGATTAGCATCTGTCTCCTCAAATTCCGTCGTTAAGGTCCCCGCAGGAGAGGCCTTCTTGCTTTGTGTCTTGGAGAGTCTCTGTCACAATAGTCAGCAAGTATGACCAAGCATTGCACCCAACATGTACATAGCAGGTTACAAGCTATTGTTTTTAAGGGGCTGGTTTCCAGACCAGTATACTGCCTGACAGCTGTGCCTACAAACCATTGCAAATAGGAAAAGAAAACTGGTTTTGCTGTGACATACCTAGCCAGATAATGCCAGCCCTAAACGTAAAAAAAAAATAAATAATTTAACAATTATGGTTTTTTTTCTCTTACTAGTCCTATTGAGACGTTGTCCAACTGAACTGACAACAGAGTAAGAGTAATAATAAAACATTCCCACATAGATGTTATTAATTTTTTTTCCTAAAACTCTTTTTTTTTTTAATAAAGTGTCTAAAAAAACTCAGAACATGTCTTCCCCCCCCTCTCTGTCTCCATATTCCTACTGAAAACCCCTAGGAGCTAATGGCAGCCAAGAATTTGCGGTAACAGCTAAATGTAAAAGCTATGTAATTTACGTCCTGTGGCCCTATCAAATATAATTACAAACCATGTTCACAGTGCTGCAAATTACACAGCACTTCGCTAGTGCGGGCGATGGCACGTTGCCTGTTGTGATGGATGATCCCACACCTAGAATTGACTGGCAGCTTTTGTGAAATAGCAAGGCATCCCTTTTGTGCCTGGCTGATGAAGGACAGATGGCATTTTTCTCCTTCAAGGAGAGTTCCCAACAGGCTTCATTTGCAATGGTTTATGTGCATATGAACTATTTGTATTAAAAGAGAACGAATATGGCATTTATTGGCAAACTAGAAGGAGTTGAAGTGAAATTTTTAACTATTTCTTGCATCAACAAGAGTACCGGCTATTCAATGTTTTGTTTTTTTTTTTTTCTCATAATGGAGATCATTTTGATTACCTCTAAGGCACCTATGGCAGTGTAAATTCATTTATACCTGCCTTTAAGGCCTCTCTGCCCTTCCAGAGCACTGCAGCAGAGGCCGAGTATAAATGAGAATCGAAGTGCTATTAAAGGGACAAAAAAAAAAGCATAAAGAGAGTTAATACTCTTTAACATTCATAATACTTTCTTTAACCTTCCTCCTCCTTAGAAGCTCACATGTAAATTGGAAGGTTAGGGGCGGCTCAAAGGGAATGAGGAATTTCTTCTTACCCTTTCTTTTCTCCTTCAATGTATCCCATGGTTTATTTGTTCTTTGGTGAATATAGTTGAACCATGCCCAGCTAATCTTGTGGCTTAATTAAGATAATCTAACCATTTTGTGCAAACATAAGGTTATTTATACAGCACAATATCTTGGGCATTGTGGTCTTGAGCTGTCAGGCTAAGTGGGATGCTCTTTTTAGAGCTTTTTAGAGTCCTTGCTCTTGGATCCACAGGTACTTAATGGGTTTTCCCATTTTAATACATAATAAAGTGATAATCAAGATGATAAAATAAGAGGCCTGAGCTTTTAGTGGCCTTTTTTTTCTCAGTATGCTTTGCACAGCTTCACTAATTGCATTAGATTTAGATCTGAATTATTGAAGGTTTCTGAAAAAACACTTATTTTGGTCAAGGACAATTAGTGAGCTTGTACTGTTCAAGTTCAGCTGTCCATTAGTTACTTTTATTTATACAGCACCAAAAATGTGCCAGGAAAATTAAAGAGATTATAAAGTTCTATGAAAAACTTTTGCTATACTGTTCCTTAAAAGGGAAGTAAAATCCGCTCTTTCCTCTTAGAATCCAGACCTCCCTCATTTCACAAAGGATGGATGAACACTGTAATGACAAAATACATAAAAGATAGGGTTTATTTTCTGGGAGAATCAGACAAGGTCTTGCATGTCTTGCTCTGTCTGCTCCATTTTGAATGCTCTCAGTGGTGTGTGCGGATAACGACATGCCTGCCCGGCTGGTACCTGCTGGTGCATGGAGAGGTGGCACCGATGGGTGCAGGATCCCATGCACCATCAGTCGGCGTCGCATCTCAGCCACCGCCCCTGCATCTATAAATGCTGCTCCAGACATGCCCGGCCACGCCGAGCCCAAGGGGTGAGAGTGACAGCCCGAGAAGGTGTGGGGAGATGTGGTACAAGTAAAAGAAACAAGTGGTCAATGGATGAGTAAGCATTTTCTTTATGGAAAATGCCCTGGGCAGGGGAGGGTGGGCTGTAAAACTGAATGGAAAGTGAAAATGGTTGAAAATGGAGTGGAAGAGCGAAGATGCTGCCTGGAATGGTCTTGTGAAAATCCCTGTGGGACACAGGGGCTGGTGGCCACGGCGGAGCATCCTTCAGGCTTTGGGAGATTTGCTCACCAGTAGAGCCAGCTGCAAGCAAGGATTTTGGGTTTGTTTTCTTTTGTAAAAAAGAAACGTCAGGGCTAGCAACAGCAGCAGGCTTGACTGTAATGAGCTTAATGAATGTGGCGCAAGGGATGTTTCAGGTAGAAGGAGAAATGCGGGATTTCTTGTGTAGGTAATTAGGACACTTGGCAGCTGGATAAGCTTTAATTGCCATCCAAAGCTCCTGATCTTGCCAAAGAACGAAGAGAGTGAAGAGGGCTATTGATTTCCATCTGGGCAAACAATTTACTTCTTAGTGCTCATCAGCCTGATGTGCATCTTCATTCCCTGTCACTGCTGTGTGCAAGCTAAAGCTGCTTTCATCGGCAGATTTCAGGTGGGGGTTCAGTTGAATATGTGGCTAGAATTGCAAGGCGTTAATGGTAAAAACTGCCTTCCTTGCCACACTGTCGGTGCACAATGTGCTGTTAGTTTTGGAAAATCTCCACATCTCTAGGTCCTTATATAAAGCGTCTCTTTGCTGTAGCGTCCAACTGCCTACCAAAAATAAAATGGGCACAGAAGGAGCCTTCTTCTCTCTCTGCTCAACAGGAGCCAGGCAATGTTTATTTTATATGATGCATGTTTGTTTATAAATGTGGTGTTACTGAGCAGAGGACTAGATCAAAGAAGTGGATTTTGCATTTCACTTTGAAGACACAGATGTCCATAGTCAACATGATCTCTTTTGGGGGTGTCTTCCAAATTTCGTGGGCTAAATGCCACATTTTTGCCCTGTTGTTGACAGTTTCATTGTTCCAGGGGCACATAGCTGGTGCAGGTCATGATCTTGAAACAGAGACACAATAAGAAAACTCGTATGCAGACAAAAAGTATAGCAATTTAATTGGAAAAAAAATATATTAGGTGGTATTTTGGAAGGAAAATGAGAAGACAGAAAGAGGAGGTAGAATTACCCTTGCAAAGCTATCAAAACCCCAAACTTCCTGCAATTTACAATATGCAAATAGCATCATTAGGCACAAACAGATTTTTATACAACTAATCAATCTAACATTGTTCCAGGGGCGTAGGACACTATGCATTAAAAATAATCATGTTTAACAGTAAAAATTTGTTAGATGTACCCAATTCTAGGAAAATTATTCATACACTAAATGGGAAGAAACATAAACACGTACAGGGCTGGTTTTACTTTTGCTCATGTTTCGATCTGGAGTGACTTTACTGGAATGACTCTGCACTGACAGCAATGATGGGGCGGAATCGGCCTCCAGATATCTAAATATTGAGCAAGTATGGTAGAGTTAAGTGATGGCTTATAAATTAAAATGAAAGCAGTACTTGACTAATGTTTGAAAAGTAATCATCTAAAAGTAATATTGCCTAATAAGTTTAATATTTTAAAAGTGGCTTTTCCTGACTTACCAAGAAAGAAATGCCTAACATGGATTAATATGCTCATTGACTAGTCATATCTCAATTTTTTTGTTTATCTTTGTTTAAGAAAGATAGAACTTGATGCAATAGGAAAACCAAAACAATTCCAAACTCAGAGGCCTTCTTGGAAACAGTGATTTATTTCCCATTGACTTTTATAACTAATCCCATTAAAATAGCCTGTAGTGGAAAACAAACCTTACATGTGGACAGGATAGTAGAGATAAAAAGGCAATTTTAGATTCATACTTGCCAAATTTAAAATAGGAAAATGATGCATTTTGTGTTGTTTAGTTAGATCTTGAATTCCATCTTGTGCTATTAGAGTATTTTTAAATTTGTGATGTCACTGCTGTGTTACTTTTGTGTGTGTGTATATCTATCTCCCTTTCTAATCAGGAGATGACAGTATGTGCAACAAAAGTAATCTGCTGCCTCAGACAGCTGTTAAAATACATCAGTTATTGATATATCCCCTTTGTTATTCAGTGTTGCATTATAGTCTCATTTTATACGCAGAGCAATTCTACTGTTTGTAACAAAATACTTCCCACATGACACTGTCTTGTCATCTTCACTGTTTCTGGAGAGATTTTGAGAAATGACTCATGGTGTGGTGTGCCCTATTTAGGGTACTTCATATATTGCTTTTTCCAAGGTGCTTCCCCAAGCCTTTGACTCTCAGGTCTTGAAAGAAGGGTACGCATAAGTGGAAGTGCCTGAAACCATTACTTATCTTTAAAAATATGTCTTTCTCTTGTGGAAAAAAAAAAAAGAATGCTTTTTCCTCTGCTATTAAAAAAGTTGTTTTAAATTACTTCTAACTGAAAGGGATGAATAAGTATATAGTTCCATGCCTGTCATTAACACGTATGTTAAGGTGAACAGATAATTATACTTCAGTTCTATCTATCCTGTAAAACTACAACTATAATCATTAAAAAAATTACATTTTATCTAGGTGCACAATAAAAATTTCTTCCATCCCCACTCACTGTGCTCATTACCATATGGTATTTCTTCTCTGATCCTGAATGGAATAAGAATATGAGCCTTTTGAGGCACTACTCTATACGTATTTATAGCAGTAAGGAATAGAACTGCCAAAATGCATGAAATATACTTTTCTGTTACTGCTTTCAGAGAAATCAGTATGAGAGCTATCTGCCTTCAGTGCCGATTTTGTCTGTGCTGTTACATTGTGAAATGCATAACTGGTCCTCTTCACTTGATTTCACAAACACATTTCAAACAGAACTGAATTTATGTGGTCAGCAAAGCTATTGGCAAGCAGATGCGCCATGTGAACTGACTTCTCCTAGCAGTTTGTTAAGACAACATTCATTCCTTTCAAATAACATGGCCGGCAGTGTTTGTATGTCTACCTAAAATTAAAGCAGTTGGGTTTCCACAAAATTTTAAGTTGCTATCAAATGTAGAAGGATAGATATGTTGAAATATCATCAGACCAGACAGAAGCGTGAGCATCAGTGCGGAATATCTGCAGCACACAGCAAATAGTAATTTACAGGTCATCACAAGTCCTCAGAATTTCAGGGAAAAAAATATTGTAACCACCAGTTTCAAGACACCACAGGAACAGGTGAGTGAGATCTTTTACTGTGTAAGTAGGCATAGTTCCCTGGAGCTGAATACGGATACGTGGTTTCCATAGAACTAAATGGGACGAGCTGATTTTTGGTAGAAATGCTGCTAATCAAGCGAAAGGATAGGAGGGTTTGTATTAAGGTTGTTGCTAACAGCAGTATTTCTTTGATCTACCTTTTTGCAGTTTGTGTTTGGAATATGCTGAGGTGCAAATCTTCGTTTTGAGTTGTGCCGAGCTGTGGGAGAATTCAGAGGGACCCCATGAAACCCGAGCACTGGGCTTCAGCTCCATGAAGGTCAACAGGGAGAGCTGCAGAGACTTGCAAACGGGTGGACCCGTACGAAATAGGAACCAACTGACCAGGTGCCCAGCTGAAAAGGATCTGAGGGTTACTGTGGGCTTCGGGTTCACAATGTGCAACTGTGCAAACAGCGTATTGGGCTGCACAAGGGGAATCACGGCCAGCAAACAGGGAGAAATTTTTATCCCCCTGTACTTGATACTGGTGAGGCTGTACCTGCAATACTGTGTCCAGTCTGGGGCCCCCTGGTCAAGAGAGAGATTGAAAAACTGGAGATTGCCCCGCAGAGCACTACCAAGGTAATTAGAGGTCTGAAGCGCATGACATGGAAGGAGAGATTTAGGGAGCTAGGCTTCTTTGATTTGGAAAAGAGAAGTTTAAGAAGGAACTGATAGCAACCCATGGGTACTTGAAAGGCAAGCACAATGGAGACAAATTCTTCTCAATGGATGCAGAGGATAAACCAGGCAGAAGTTGTGCCTTGAGAGGTTTGACTCACACATTAGGAAAAGCTTTTGTACTACAAGGGTACAGGATCCTAACACTGAGTATCCAGAGATGGACTCTGATCTTACTGATGCTTGGAAAACAGACCTTGAAGTCCAATGGATGCTTCAGCTCAGCTCTCCCTCAGAATCAAATGTTAGGTGGTATCAAGGGTGCCTCATCTCCTGCTGGTTTATCTGCTGAAGGCAGTGCCTCCTGTGCTGCCTCCAGTCCTTGTCAGGTGCAGTGGCACTACTTGTCAGGGAAATTGTGGGGAGTAAGAGTTTTGTCCCTTTCTGTACTGCACCTTAACTGCTCCATTTCTCCATCCTTTTTCAGCTGGTTAGAGGTGTCCAGAAACCTCTTGGTTAAGTTATAAGGAGCAGCACAACTTCAAACAGAACAAACTGATCACCTGCTGCCTGCTTAAGCCTTCCAACTGGTGTCACTCCCTCCATACTACCTGCTTCCTATGGAAGCACCTACACGTTGTTCCCCTGTGGAGGGGCAAACAGCTATCAGACATTTCCCTTTGAAGAAGAAAATATCATTTCACATCTATTCTGTGATGAATTACAGCAATATTGCCACCAGCCTGGATACGTTAATACTGAAGCTAATCCGTGTATCTTTTCCTGTTTTATAGCTTCTTAACTCTGATGCTTACGACAGCATATTAATAAACTTGGTTAAAAAGCCTGTTGGAAATCTTTCACTTTCTTAGCTTAACTTGTGATGTATTAATCTGCCTATCTGTCTCTAGCACTAATTTTAGTGTCAAGAAAGCTGGCAAAAGAACTGCTTGCCCTTTGCAGGCACACAAGGGAAGCCACAAAGTTGTTGACTCTTGTGCATACATATAACTATATAGATGTTTCTGTATCTCTCTCTCTCCATTCTCTTCATTGCAGCCACAAAAGCTAATTTCACTTTAAAAAGTTTCAAGTAAATATACAGTTTCGTAGTTGCATTTGCAAGTTATTGACTAAGTCAACACCAGAAATGCACCAAGCATTTACAAATCAAGGCAAAAGATGCTGTGTGATAAGAAAGGCTGGAAATTCATTCTCAGGCAGCTGGCTCCTGGAAGGAATGGGAAATGCAAATTAAGAAAAGCAAGAAATGCTACAGCCAAATGTTGTTGCATCTCAGTGCTGAGCTTGCAAGGGCTTTTCAGGCAATGAAAGGGAAGGACAGCCTGCCACACCTGCAGGGTGCTGCCAACTGGTCAGCTGGCTCCATAGAAATGGGGAATGGAGACTTAGGATAAACCTTAAAAAGCAACTCAAGTTACACTGCAAAGGGCTTGGGTTCTTTGGAAAATATTAACCTGCATCAGTCAGCGTTTTGAAGGTTTTGCTTTTTTAGGGAATAAAGGTATATATAGCTTTTGACTTGAAGGGGAGAAAAAACCCCAGCATGTGCATTATTCCTCTTGTATCAGTGCAGCCCAGTTTAGCAGCTACAATTTACCAAGGACTTTATCCCCAGCTTCCCTCAGGCAGCCTTTTTTTACTGCCCACAGGGGCACCAGCCGCATCTCATGCAGCAACTGGTTTTGGGTTTATGACACCCATTAAACAATAGCCGTGTAAGTGTGAATGGCATGAGCCACCTTCACCCTTCTACTGATGGAGCTGATGCTTTCTTGCCAAGCTGATAAAATAGCACACTTTATTAAAAATGCTGTCTGATAGCAGGAAAATTCTTGTCTAATTTTCCCAGGGCTGCCACAATAAGAACAATTTGCAAAGCACTTAACCTAATGCTGGCTCCTCTTTCTGTCCTGGCCAGCATGGTATTTCTGGTCTATTTCTGGGAAGTATGTCCATCAGGGAAACAAACGGTGTCTTTCTATTCTTTTCTGTAAGAGATGTCAACTATTGTAATTCAGCATAAATTTCCACAGAGTACTAATCTCATTTTTTAGTCATGGACACCAGAATTTGTGGTATCTAACCCATGTGTCAATAAGTGACTTTTCCCCTGCAGGGAAAGAAGGGCAAAAGTAGATGTAAGGCATGGTGAGGGGGAGGAGACAGGAGCACTGGAGGTAAATAGTCAGAATCCTGCAGCTCTCTCCCCAATGATCTGCTTGCTCAGCCAAGTGAATCCAAAAGATGATCCTGGTTGTACTAGTGTAACCCATTGTAACAAAACACGTGGGAAGACTATAAATGTGAGGAATGCCCTGCGCCTCGGCGTGTTGTTCAGGCTCCTTGGTGCCATGTGTCACGGCAACAATGCTGCCAAAGCCAACTTCTAAAGAATCACCCTTTGACAGCTTTGTCTCCCAACAACTGCGTAGCCATCAGCTCATGGGAATTCCTCCTTCTCTGGAGGATCTGAAATGCCAGCTGAGAAAACGCCCAGTTCATTATCCCATAGCAGACAAAATAAATATTGTGTTTCCCCTGAACCAGCTATATATAGAATTAATCTGACCCTGGTAAGACTCTCAGAGATAGCTCGGGTTCAACTCAGGCAAGGGAAGAGGCTGCTCCCCAAAAGGATTTCTCTACAGCCTGGCAGATGCAATGTTGATTTACACCATCCAGAAGAGGTTGATCTCCTCTTCCAGGAGTGATCTGTCACATAAAGAATAGATGGTGGACTAAATCTGTTCAGCATTTGGAAAATGCAAAAACACTCAGGAGCTTGTTCATGCAGTGGGGTGAAGTTAAGTGAAGTGACTTGTTGCCTAATGTCTTTAGCTCCTCTAAATGAGGAGCCCAGACACTTAATTGTTTAGTAAAAATACTGCTTGACTGAATCACTGTGGCTTTTTGTATTGCAGAACTAGAGAAATTAAAAACTTCTGTCAACTATCTGGGTGAAAACCCCTTTGGGTCATTTTTCGTTTATCTAAAGCACGATTAAAGTAACATTTTTCTCTTCTGTGGGTGTGAGTAACACCTGATCCTGTATCGTTACTGAGAGATGATTGTAATGGGAGGTTTTCCTGCAAAGCAGTGCTTGCTTCTATTAATAATGGCATTTGGCTGTGCAGTAGT
Source organism: Tringa solitaria (assembly GCA_026413425.1). Lineage (NCBI taxonomy): Eukaryota > Metazoa > Chordata > Aves > Charadriiformes > Scolopacidae > Tringa > Tringa solitaria. The sequence goes on from JAOXJM010000004.1 coordinate 18,364,154, forward strand.
TGCACGGTTTTCTATTGAGGTGAAGAAATCGTTCAAATTCTTATTTGTTTTAGAAAGTGAAACTCTGAGTCTCTCCACCTTCTGGTGTGGGTTCCCACCACCACAGCAGGACGTGCTGGGGACTGAATGGCTCGGTCACTGTCTTGTACTGGCTTTTCACTGTCTCAAGTTTCAAGTAGTATTTCATTAGTAGTGTGAGAGATGTCCACCAAGGCTTTAGAGTCAGTGGTGGTGTTCCAGCATCTGTCAGCAATGGGAAGTGTGTTCAAACTTTGCAGCCATCTAGCACACCCGAGCAATCGTCTGGTGTGGTAGGTGTTTGTATTTGGCTGTGATCCAAAGTCTCCTTTGTCACGGTCACACAAACTGTCCAACAGCAGTGACCAGCCATGACCTTCAGTCACCTAGTGGTGCACATAAAGGTTGTGCATTTGTTACTGGGGACATCAGATTCATCATTACATAGCTGTTTTCACTAAAATTATTAACCATTTTCAGTGTAAAAATAAGAATAGAATCGTAGGACTGGAAGGGACCTCTTCTCATCCATCCTTCTACCCCAGCTCTGGCTTTATGCTCCTGGCAGATATTTCTTTAACTCCTTCTTAAAAATACCTGTTCTGGAAGCTGCACATTCTGCCCAGGCAATCTTTTTCTCTGTTCCTTATTGTTAGAAAGCTTTCTGTACTTTTCCTTGCAATAATTTAAATCTGTTACTTGCCTTCTACCTTATGGAAATTATTCCCTTCATCTTTGTGGCATCTTTTTTCCATAGCTGCAGACTGTTCTCAAGTCACGGCTGTAAAAAAAAATAAAAATTGTATCGATATGCTGCTGGTGAATTTGTCAAATGAATGAAATTTCACTTTGTGTATTGATGACCTTTCTGTCATAACTTTTAAACCATATCTCCATTTTCAAGATCCGTTCCTTTCTCCTGAAAGTGAATGCGCTATTCACATATGCTTCCTCAAGTACATTTTGCAAAGCAATTTTCATCTCACTGTCACTGCCAGCAGATGACTCTGTGTAGTGTCAGTCACAAAACACCTGGATTTGCATCCTTTTCTGTATTTTCTGTATGAAGCATTTTCTCCTTCCTAAATACACCTTTCTGTGATGCTGCTTAAGCAGTCTGCAGTCCGTCTTCTGTTGCAAGCATGGTTTTCATCGTTCTGCATGAATTCTGTAGTGTGACACAGCTTTTTTCTTTGCTGGGGGGCAGCTTTGCTCTTTTACATTAGTTGCTCCAGCTGGACAAAATTACAGGAAAATACTGGATATAGAGCAAGGTAGACAATAAATACTGTGTCAATGGCTGTAACTGACCCATTTTGTATTACTGCATATGATGAATTTTAACACCACTCCTGCAAGACTGTGTGAACGCATTCTATTATGTGCTGTTAATTTGTGAGTAAACCGATACTTTGTTAATCTTATTATAAATATGCACAATTTTGCTCTGGCTGCATCTGTTCCTAGATTTGTAATGATGCCTTTCTGTTCAACATAAATAATAGAACAATCACAATCAGCAAACAGATCTTCATTTGTATTTAAACTGCACCATTTTATACATGTATGGGAATACAGATGACTTTTTCCTTACTGTAGTCGTTACTAAATAACTAATGCTTTGTATTTCTGAAACACATTGTATCTGTAGCATACCACTATCTCATACCACTGCATCTCATAAAGAGATCCTCCTTCCTTCAGCCTTGTCTCCCAAAATGTGGAAAGGTATTGAGAAGCTGTCAGTGGTGATACCTGGCCAGCTCCCAAAGAGCAGCTGTGGCCACCTGAGGTCAGCCTGGGCCGGTGACAAACCTCACTGTCCTAAAGTATCACGTGTGTACAAGGTGACTGTGTGGCATCACCTCACATCTCATATGCCTGTAATCTCGGTGAGATCTAAAAATTGTCATTGCTTATAAATTCATAAGGTATTTAAGGATGTCAAAAAAATCTGTATTGACTAGAACTTTCCAATCCATTGGCTGCAAGAACAACTATTTTTCAATACCTTTTCAGATAAGAACCCTGGCAATTTTTAAAATTACAGTATAGTAGGGCTTTTTCTTCCGGCTAAAGGTCCGGTCCCACCAAGAAAAAGCAAACCAAAGCATGCCAATGGCCATATCCCAAATCTATAATAAGTAACAATAGGGTTTAATGACTGTGGGAGGATCACACATCATACCAGAGAAGGTATAATACCATTTGTAGTGTTTTCTCAAGAACTTGAAATGTCCTACGTGGTAGCAACACAATTACCTGTCCATTCGTTTTAAGGAGATTAATATTTGCACATGATTCAGTGAATGACAGTTATTCAAATAACGGCACCTATGCACGTTAAGTAAAGGCAGCCTTTACCAGATATTTGGAGAACACGTGGAAAATGCAGATGAAGATCGTGGAAAATGCAGATGAAGATCTACTCGGCCACTATTTGGAAACACTTTGAAATTTCCTTCGTGCTAGTCATTAATCATATTCCCAACTGCTGAATATGTGCTGATGTCTGTGACAGGATGGCCAAGGCAGCTGCCCGGGTTTTACCTGAGCACCAAAGGGGGAGGACGCAGCTGTGGGCTGATGGGGTCCTCTCTGTGACCAGAGGGACACTTGGAAGAGCCTTGCCAGTAAAAGAAGAGCTGGAAGGAAAAATCCTATTCCTCCTCTCTTCCCGTCTGCTCTGGCGAGGAGAGACCTCGGAGGTCTCCTTGGCCATCCCTGGGAGGGCGGCAGCAGGAGCAGCCCAACCCAGGGTGGTGCTGTGGGCATCTCACATGGCGTGAGGTCTGGCCCAAAGCCACGTTCACCTCCTGCCTGGATGCCAGAGGTGAGCACCAGAAAGGGCCGGCCCTCGTCCAGGATAACCTCCAGTCAGGGTAAAACCCGAGGAAAACGAAAAAAGGGGAAGTAAGGGTTTCTTTGAGGGGAAAGATGGAAAACGTTCCTTGTTTCAGCCCCTGAGGCAGAGGTGGAGCAAAACGCTGGTGTCCCTTCTACCCCACAGAGGGGGAAATTTGTCAGCATGAAGGAGTGGAGGAAGGTGGACATGCTCTGCTGGTGAGCAGCCCTGAGGAAAGCCATGATGAGGGATTAGGGATTGTCTGGGTTTATTTCCTTTGGCGCTGCCTTTGTCACGGGATATTCTCCCTTTGGCTGCACGGATGAACTGCTCGGCCTCTCGATCCGCCGCTGGAGAGGCAGCGGGCAGCCTCGGAGGGCACACGGGCGGCCAGCCCCATGGCGTCCTCGAGCCGGAGGGGTAGGCAGCCTTCCCCCCTGACCATGCCGGGCACAGAAACGGGGGCAGACGCAGGTGTTTGAAACAGCGTTTACACATAACTACCTGAAACCACCGCGACAAACCACACTGCCCCTCGGGCCGCGCTGGGGTACCCGGAGCCCCACGGCAGGCACAGGCCTGGGAGAAGCACCGGGGCCGCCCCGCGGAGTGTCGAGGCCCCGCGGCCGTGCCCCTCAGGGGACGCTCCCAGCCCCTCAGGGCTCAGCGGGCGGTGCCGCCGCTCCCTCCCGCCTCACAGGTAAGCGGCGCCCGGCGGGGGCACCAGCCAATGGCGCGGCTCGGCCGCCGCCGCCAGCCAATGGGAGCGCGCTTGGCGGCGGCCCCATGGAAATGTGCCTGGTGGGGAGCCAATGGGGCGCGGCCGGGCCGCGGGCGGCGCTTTATCAGCTGCCAGGGCCAGCGGCGGTGGCGGCCGCCCGTCCCCCGCTCCCTCCCTCCCTCCGTCCCCGCCGCGCAGCATGGCCGGGCTGGGCGGCGGCCCCGGCGCCTTCGGGCGCTGCACGCACGCCGTGGTGCGGGCGCTGCCCGAGTCGCTGTGCCGGCAGGCGCTGCGCAGCACGGCGGGGCCCGAGGTAGACTTCGCCCGGGCGGAGCGGGAGCACCAGCTGTACGTGGGCGTGCTGCGGGGCAAGCTGGGGCTGCAGGTGCTGGAGCTGCCGGCCGACGAGAGCCTCCCCGACTGCGTCTTCGTGGAGGATGCGGCCGTGGTCTGTGAGGAGACGGCGCTCCTCACCCGCCCGGGCGCGCCCAGCCGCAGGAAGGAGGTAGGGTACGGCGCGGTGGCGGAGCGGGGCGGCGGGGGCCGGGCCGGGGCCGGGGGAGCGGTGCCCGTGCCGCGCAGGTGGGCTCGGGCGACCGCGCCGTCGGGCGTGTCCCCGGGCCCGCCCCGGCGGGAGCGGTGTGGGGGGGCGGCGGCGGCAGCAGGCATGGCTCACGGAGCGGCAGCCGCTCTCCGCGGTGGGACCGGCGCGGTGGGCCCTGGGCAGCGGCTCCTGCCGCCTCGGCAGCGCCCGGTTCATGGGGGAGCGGCGTCCTCCTGCTCCGGAAAACGAGTGGCCGGTGTAAGCTGTGACTCATCCCTCCTGGGGTGTGGGGGCTCCCGGTGAACTTGCCCCACTCGGGCCGGGTGGGCAGTGGGTTGTGCGCGTCCGCGTCCCTCCTGCGGCCCCGCCTGGCCCAAACCCCGCTTTCAGGACGCGTTGAACCTGAGCTCAGTGCCAGGCGGTGCCGATTCCTACGGTAACTGTACCCGCTGGCCCGAGCCGGTGTTGGCTCTGGTGTGCTCGGTGTTAGCCGGGATGCCCTTGAACCTGGTGTCACCTTCCCTGTGTGGCCGCTGCAGGCTTTGTGGGCCGGAGGTGTGGGGATGTACAGGGGACACCGGCTGTCTCTCTGGAGCGTGGTGTGAAGGATGCGCAGCCGCAGGAGCCTTACTTTAGATATTCTTAGGACTTCTTAAATACGTTCAGCCCATTCATAAACTAGTTCATCTGGCAGTGCGTGCATAGAAGTGCCACCCAGTTATCTCCTCAATGAGTTGTGAGTAGCAAATTAAACAAACCTTACCCTATTTGAAGCTGCAGAATTACTACACGGACAACCTGCCTTTCTGTAAGGATGTCTTAACATAACCTTCTTCCAGCTACCATCTTCTAAGTGGTACCATCGCTTGTCTTGTGATACATGAGCACCTACTGCTGTGTCTGTGGGACAGGGCTGGGCCACTAGCTGTAGTATACCAGTAGCTACTCTCGGCCAATGAATGCAATGGATGAGTCTCTCCACTTGGTATGTTTGCTGTAGTGCCCTTCTTATAGCAATAACAAAGTTTACTTGAATTTTGTCCAACAGTGTAACAGTCTGAGATACTGCACATGTGTGTTTCCTTGTGCATACCCATGTGTATTTACTCTTGGAAGCACATCTGAATGCTCTTAAAGGTGGCAGCATTGGAGTGAAGTGTGTTTGCCACATGGAGCTCTCAGAAGCTGCTGTTTCTCAGCCAAAGTCTAAGTGAGTTTTCACTGGTCCTTCCCGTGACTCACTGGTACGTAGCTATGTGACTCCTGTTGTCATTTGCACAGTATCTCAGTTACTGCACTTTGTGCAAATTCAATAACTGGGAGATTTCTCCTGAAGGGGAAATTGTGCAAATTCACAAGTGTGTGGGAGGGGAATCAGCTCTGGCTCAATATAGTTTTTCCCATTTTGAGGTCTCAAATTGTGCCAACACATAGTGAATTACAAGAGACAAGATACAGCAGCAGAGCTGAATGTAAAAAGGGCTGTAACTATTTGCTGTACCATTTGAGGTGCCATAAAGAAATTAAAAAATATGAAATGAGAAAGTAAAGGATGTGGGGTATTTTTTACTCTACAAAGAAGCAGGTTAATTTCTCCACCTCCTCCCTCAGTGTGTCTAGTTGTTCTGGTTCAGCAAAGGTGCTGGACAAAGGCACGTAACCCAACATTGCAGGAGTAATGGAGGAGAGTTAGTGATGTGTGAGGCAGAGAGAAGAAGTTCGCTGGACCCTTGAGCAAAACCGTGTTGGGTGTGAGTACCTGACAGCATTAGCCCTCTCCTGGGGATAAAACCAGCAAATTAAGTATCAAATTAGTTGTATCCTGTCTGTTACAGTGCTAGTCAGGTAAAGCAAAGCTTTTTTTCTTTTAACAAAAAAGCACAGGATGTCACATTTACTTTCGTAATCCTAAATATGTTAAATTGTTTTAAACAATAATTAGATGTTATTTCCCAGCATTCACAAAAAATAAAAAGAATTGTGCTGCAGGATATGCATATGGTAACAATTTATCATTGAATTACACAGTTTATTGTCAGTTTGAGAATAATACAAAATCTCTTCTGTTCATATTCTGGAGTGTTCCTTTGCTTGGCCCATGCCTGCTGGCCTTAATACCAGGTTTCTTATTGATCAGCACTCCCTATTTTGCGTGAAGTAGTAGTTCAGGCTTTACTTTCAATCATTTCTGAACATAGTAAATTTTTACTGAAACAGCAAAAGAGATTTACTACTTTCCATGGGTGACTTGCCCAGGCAGAGTCATGAATCAAGAGGAGAGAAAAAGCTTTGAAGCATAATTTGAACCTTATTATTTTTCTTGAATGATGGAGTGATCCCTCCCCTGAGTTTTCTGTGAACTAAAAAAAAAAAAATAAAAAAAAATAATTGAACAAACATCCTCTTAAAGCTATAACAATGCATGACACTGCAGTGTAGTGCTTGTCTGAACACTTAACTCTTAATTATTAACAACACTTTTTCTTCCTGGGAACACCATTACAGCAATGCTTCGCAGAGAGAGGGAGAAGATGAAGATGCTCATTTCTGTGGGATGATGCCTGGCTGCTCCTGGTCCCTCTCCCCTCCGAGGCATCCCCTGGGGTGACCTCCCCTCCCCAGGACGGTGACTGAGTCAGTTGTTTAGCTTTGAGTCTGCTTTGTTTGAGTAGTTAGTGACCAGGATGTCATCTTGAAAACAGCAAGATGGTCAAGGCTTTAGAAAGCAGAAGCGTGGTCATGACTACTTTGCCCAGAGCTCTGCTTGCTGTGGTGGATGGTTTGGCACATGTCTTGGACATCTTGGCAAACATCGATGATAACCTCACTTTTATAAAGAGCCTCCCAAGAAGCAGCAGTGTTTCTTACAGCTTCCTGAGAGGGTGTTTCCTATTGTAGCCAGAGCTTCTCTGTTCTTGCTGCCTTCAGCCCTGGTTCTGGAGGTGCTGGCTGCAGGTGCTCAGGCACTAAGGTCTGTGGCCACCCTGAGCTGAGGAAGCCCAGTGGCTGCTCCTGACCCTCCTGTTCATGCTGGTGGGTGGCTTTTCTGAGGCTTATGTTCAGTCTCTGAATTCCCAACTGAGAATTCCTGGTGGCTAGTGACAAGTGAAGTTGCTGCAGGGTCTGTCCTAGCATCTGCCCTGTTAGATGTCTCTATCAGTGACCTGGAGGAGATGGGGACATCTGTATTGAGCTGTGAACAGCCCCAACTGGGATGGGTGGAGCAAGGGTGAGAGGCAATACATCTGAGGTCTGGGCTGCTGTTCAGTGGGACCTCACTAGGCTGAAGGGGTTGACCCCCTGGGGGGGCCTTATGGAGTTGACCAGGGAGAAATTCAAAGGTTTGCTTCAGGGAAGGAAGGTTCCCTAGGTGGGACTGAGTGGGTGGGGGACAGGTCTGCAGAAAAGCCCCTGGGGCGTTCTGGTGGGCATCACAGTGGCCATGAGCTGGTGGTGTGTCCCTGCAGTGAAGGCGGCCAACAGGATCCTGGGCTGTAATAACAAGAGCAGAACCAGTAAACTGATTGAAGTGATTGCCTTCTCTACTTGACGCTCCCAGACAGCATCTTATAAAGAGCATAAAGCCAGGCTGTTCAGTGGAGTGGCAGGAGGGCAAGAGATAGAAGACATAGATGGAAGGCTGAGGTTTAAATAGGGTATGAGGAGAAGGCTTTTTGGTGGGGACAGCCAAGGAGTGGAATAAGGGCCTGGAGAAGCTGTGCAGTAATCATTCTTGGAGGAGGCTTTCAAGATGCAGCTGGATAAAGTCCTGTGCAGCCTGGTCTGTTCTCATAGCTGGCCTTGCCTGGAGTGGCAGGTTGGCCTAGAAACCTCCTGAGGTCCCTTCCAACCTCAATTATTCTGTGAGCATGAAACCTGTTGTATGTTAGGATACATGGAGTCAGGCATTTGTCAGTTGAACTGCCATGAAATTTTCACCGATGAGACAGTGGGCAGTCATTAAATGTGGATAGCTTCTGATCTGGTCTGATGGTTGCTTCTAGAAAATCAAAAGGGTGAAGCCCTGTGAAACCAGCTTCTTCATGCTGCCTCTGAAAGACTACACCTACCTCAGCTGGCTTGGTCAACCTGGTATGAAAGTGAACCAAGGCTGCAAAGTGCACTGTCACTTGTACAGTTAACTGGGTGACAGAGGGAAAGAGCCTGGATGTGGTCTGTGTACAGCACCAGCTTCTCAAAGTGCAATCTCTTATAGTGCAATCTCTTACTCTTTTTATGTAACGTAAGCACAAACCCATGAATACTTTAGCAGTGCAGTTGGCGTACGCTTGGCTTAACCCAGTTAATATAAAGCCCAACTCCTGAGCATGCACTCCTGACCTGAGCCTCCCTGTAAGGTGGGACTCATCCAGGCTTCTCTTGCTGATCATTTCTTAACTGTTTAATGGAATTTTGAACAGAGAGGGCAGGAGCAGCTGAGGAAGGAAGGGATGAGAGATACAGGATTGTAGGGTGCCATTTCTGCAAAGAATTAACAGAAGGAGGGCTTGTGTCCAGGAAACCCGTCGAGAGGCATGTGATAGGTCAGGCATTGGATCCTGATCAGACCAGTGAAAGCTGAAGGGCACAGGGGGCTGCCGAGATGCATCCCAAAGACAACAGCCTGGTGGAATATGCAGCTGGAGCAGTGCTGTTTCAGGTGTGTTGTGCCTCCTGATAAACTGTCTGTCAGATGTGTGAACTGAGCAGCTCTGTCTCCATCTCCACTGTTTCATGCTACTGAAAGCCCATAATGCAATATTTAAGAACTGATGCAGCATGTTCTTTCTCTGACTAGACTCCTTATTAAGAAGGCTTGTCATCAATTACTGTAACACTGTATGCAGCAGGCAAATTTCTGCAGTAGTTTGTAATAGCATTGATTGAGCTTTCAGGCTTTATAGATGCTATTGCTTACCCCTCCAGCACCATTAGATTCTTACTGGTTGTCTGTCTGGAACAAACCAAAATAAAACAATCTAGGGTTATGTCTGTTCTTGCTCCAAGTTATTGCAGGGAGAAAAGAGTTGAATTAAATTTGGTCATGTTCAGTCAGTACTGGGAAACAACCCAGTATTATTTTTTTTTAGTGAAGTAGAAAAATTAGTCATGCATTTAATGATTTGTTTGCAAGTGACAGACTTATTTCAAGGCACTATGTTGCTGTGTTATCAACTTCTGGACTTATTTTAAAATTTGTAGTTTCTGGGGAGTTTTGGATCTGGCAGAAAGGGGGAGGCTTTTGAAGTAAGCCAGAGGTAGATAGCCAATGTGGATAAGCTGCTGTTTTGTTTAGCTGTGTGCAGTCACCAGTGCGCTTGATGTTCAAGTTGAGTAACTCCAATGGAAATGTTCTGATCGCTGATCAGATTGCCAGTTCCAGCACCTTTTGTTCCAGCAGTATGGTCTCAGTTGTTTATTCCTCTAGTATAAACTCTTCACGTCACCTTCTGAATACAACAGGGTCAGTTACTGAGAAGAGCCCTCATCAGCACATTGCTCTTACTGCCTAAGTTGTCTTAATGTGCTTGGGATAGCACAAATTTCCACCATTTCTGTGCTTATGCAGACAGATGGAAACCCAAAAGCTCAGCAAAATGCACCCACAGTGACCTGGCCTCTTCTCAGCTGCTGCATAGAGAAGGGAGAATAGCTGGTGCTGGGAAAACTTCAGGAGCTGCTGCAGAAGAGATCACTGTGGTTCCGTTCTTAGTCCCTGAGAGGAAACTTCAACTCAAGAATATTGTTATAAACCCCCACCTCTGGGCCCCCAAGACCCACTGGGGACAACTTGTGGGGCTGCATTCCTGTGCTGCAGGAGGATAGACAGTCCTTCAGCAGTGAAGACAGGGGACGAGCAGCAGAGAAGTATGTCTGTCAAATCCCGGGCTCTCAAAGAGCATTGGAGGAGCCTCCTAATTGCCTTTTGAGCATCTCTAGGTACCTCTTGCCTGAATCTGCTTGCTGGGTGGCAGGGCTTTGTCCACAGCAGTGCTTCTGCAGAGCTTCCAGCTGTGCTGGGCCAGGTAATGTGCTCCTGGGTGCTGAGCACCCTCATCTACTCAGCTGCCACCCCCCTCCCACCCTGTACAGCTTCTGTGGGGCTGTGCAGCCCTGTGTGATCTAGAGCTTGAACTCTGCGCTGGAGGCCCAGCTGCTGCTTGCAGGAAAGATTCTCAGGCCACTTGGTGGAGGCTTCTGAGAAAACAGAAGGTTTAAGTTATGTACATATTGCATAAACTCAGGTAATACTAAATGGCTGCTGCTAAATGCTAGACACTTCCTCCAATCCCTCTGTGGTCCTAGACAGTTCTGTAGGATAATGATATCTATTGCAAAGTAATAAGAGTTAGGCTCAGGAGAAACAGATTCAGGGCTCTGCTAGCTTCTGTGCTTAATTAGGTTATGGGGTTTATATTTTATTTTATAGCGCATGCTAGTACAAAAGAACCAATATTCACTGACTAATCGCTTAAAACAGCCTCTCTGCCCAACTGGCAAAGATCTGTCTCATTTCCATGGAGGATTAGCACTTGCTGATCACTAAAGAAACAAGAGATTAAGCATTTTATTATGACTTTAAAGATCTACGAATTACTTAAACTGTCACAAAAACTTCTGGAGGTCTTGTACATTAGTACTGAGCCCTTTGCATGTCCTTACTGTGCTTTCCCCTTGATGTTGCTGACTGTTGCTCTGCCTAAAAGGTTATGGTAGAAAACACAGAGGTTACGGCTGTGCCATTGCTTAATGCTTGAAACAGCAGGTGAGTAAACATGGGCCAAAGCTTTGCTTAAAGGTTGACAAAAATTAGGAATAGCACTAGGTACCTTTCTGCCCTCTTTTTCTTGAATATCTTTCCCATTCTACACTGAGCCTCTGGCCTATCTTTTTCACTGTCTTCTCAGTCTTGTCTTTTGCAGAGCATACAGTTGGCAGAATCAAATGAATGATCTTTGATGAAGCGAGTGTCACTTGAAGGCTTTCTGCAGGGGAAACGGGTGGTGCCCATCATGGGGTACAGAAGGCAACAAAGAAACTCGTCAGAATCTGCATCAATGTTTTCTTAATATGTTTTATTATCTTTCATTTCAGTGGTTTTGGTATTAGCATAAAAATTAATTGAAGAGCATTCAGTAGAAGAGAAAAGCTTCTTAAGCAGTACATAATTTTGCTCTTAAACAATAATGAGAATTTTAAAAACCAATCCTTTGGACACTATCAGGCAGTCCTGTATCGGGAGCCTATGTAATGGCAGTATCGGTAGACATGAGAGTCTGCTTTAGGAGGCTAAAACATCCTATTTCAAAAGCAGTTAGACTTGTCTCTGTAGCTCTGTCCCTTCCACTGGCTTTGCTGCCAGTTTCAGTGCTGCCTCTTGGTTTGGTTAGGTGGTTCTTTGGTCTTAAAGTTCATTGCTGGTGTAGCTCTGACCCTACATTAATAGGGCTGACACTTTGGGTGAATTGGCTGTGCCAAAAACTGCGTTTTTTAATTTTCAATTTTGCTTCTGTGATTACAGATTTAATGAAAATGTTAGGAAGTAGCTTCCAGTCAGATCAATGTAAGTAGACTGTATTCATTGTAATTGGTTTCTATCTATAGAACAGTAAAACAATCTTTAAGGACAGTCTAGGAGCAACTTGGGTTTCATGCTTTTCTAGCAGAGGCAATATTTAGACCTTGTTATTAAATTGTAATGTCAAGTTTCTCGGGAATATTGAAGTTGCTGACCAGAAGATTGAAAAAAGGCAGAACCCAAATTAAATTCCTGTCTTTAAATCTCTTGCAGACACTGATTATTATTGTGCAAGCCTGATGTCAGCTTTTGTACCTTGTTAATCACTGTTTCTTTAGCTGATGATAGCCCTTGGTGAGCTTACTGTTCCGTGCAAATGCTAAGTGGTTAAAGGTTCCAAATAACCATAAGCATTTCCTCAAAAAAGTGAAAAGAGCCTTTTCTGCTGCTCTGACTTATACATATGGCTTGGAGCTACCTTGCTCATTTCCCAAGAGATTTCTGTCCAGAGTTTCAAATTGAACCTAAATTTCTTTCTTTGGTAACTGCCTCTCTTAAAAGCATTGTAAAAACCAGTTTACCACAGTCACTGCTGGAATTTTGCTGTTGAGATTCAAAAGTGGGTTTGTAACAAAGCCAGTATAGGTTGCCTGATTAGGTTTCTTCTAATCCTATGCTCCATGCAAGCCTGTGGCTCTCTACACGCTTTGCAAAAGAGAGGATCGGTATGTAGACTGCAGTGCTGTCTTGCTCATCATGGGATCTGACAGCATCTCTGGACAGTGGTGGAGCACAGTGTGTGACACAGAACAGCTCTGGTGTGCTCTGCTTCTGCCTGTTGGCTTCTGAGATGCTCCAATACGGAGAGCAGAGTCCCCAGCTGAGGCTTCCCATGCTGTGCCAATGGCACAAGCAGTAGCTGCTCCCAGTGCTGTGCCAGGACACACACATGCACAGGAGCGTATATCTTCATATTCCCTCCTCTGCCTTCCACATGCGTCCACTTGCAAACTCATCTCCAGTCCCATGTCTCTCTACCTCGTGCCTTCCATGTCTCCAGATTGGCTTCCCGCAGCCCCTCCATACTGGTCCCTGCCCACTGTGCTCCTGTGCAGCCTGTGGGCTGTAGCGCTGCTGGGCTGTGCTGTACTTCCCACGGGAAGAACGGGAGCTGGAATAGCATCTCCAGTGGCAGGGCACACCTCTGCAGGGCTGTGCTGCAGCTCAGGCTAAGTGCAGCTGTTTGCTGGCAACGCAATGTGCGGAGGTGCCTGTCACTTCATTAAACTTCTCAAAACTTGATTAATTTCCCTTTCAACTAAACTCTTCAGTAACAAATGCATTATATGCTTATATAGCAATCTAGCACTTCTGAGCAGTATGATGCCAGGTCTTTTAGCTGATATAGAGCTTTTCCTGTAAAGCACTCTGTCTTGAAAAAAGATTTCAATGCTCGTTTCAAGGTCCTTTACTCCACTTTCTAGGAAGAGATGCCTCATGTTTTTATACAATGTTATCTGTCTAGCTACATATATAACAGTGGAACAGATACTCCTTAATCTTTTATTTCCATTGTTTTAAGTGTTTGTGTTTCTTTGCAGGTTGCTTCTGGCAGTTGGTTTTTGTTATGGATTGAAAAACCCACAACAACTTATTGTTGTTTAGACAATTATTCTGTCATTGAATTAATCCTTCCCCACCTGGGAAGTGTAACCAGGGAAACAAACCAAGGAAACTCAGGGGTTGAAATATAAACAGATTTAATAGTATTGTTAATGTTAACTATTATTCTACAGAACCAATATTGATCCTGATACCAATATAAAATAGACAAGGATTATACTCAGCCAGCTCTATCAGTAGGAAGCTGTGCACTCCCAGCAGGGGACAGCAAATGTGGGACACTGAGCACTATGGCTTCTGGAGAAAGGGAAGGGCTCAGGGGTCTGACACTGGGGCAAGGAGTTGCAGCCATCATAGCCATCATAGAAGAGAATAAAAACTCCTCAGCAAATTTTATAGTTTATTTTGAATGTGACCTTCATGGTATGAAATAATCCTGTTGACCAGCTTGGGTCAAGTGCCCAGGTCTTGCTTTTCTTTGTCCCTGCACCTGGTGAGCTTGAAAACACTGAGATCTTGAAACCCACGTACAGTAGCTAACTATAAAGTAAATATTGTCACAAATTTGGACACAAGTCTTCTAAAAATGCAGTTTTCCCAAGCATTAGAAGACAAGTTAGTGAAAAGTAAAATTACTGGAATGGAAATTAATCCTGTGTCATTCACACCAAGACAGTTATAAGGACACTACTTTCCACATTTCGGTGCCAAGCTCATTGTGCTCACTTACTGCCCCCATGCTGCATCTTGTCAAGCTTCTGTTAGTTCTAGGGTCCCCATTATTTTATACAAAACTTCTAATGCTGCATATAAGACCAGTATGATTCCCTGAATGCTAATTCAAGAACCTGAGTCACAGCTGTGGCAGTGGACGGGCTGTATTGTTGTAAAACATACTTCTGATGTAGAAAGAACGAGCCAGAAGAACCTCTGGTTTGTCACTATTTCTCCCAAACCCACATTTGATCAACGAGGCCACTTGTGTCCTTAAACTCAGTGCTTCCAATCATCCCTCTGGGTGAGGTGACCAGGGCATGCGACTCTTCAGCAAGCATGACTAGTCTAAACACTGAGGTTTTTTTTTTTAATTAAAATAAACACATGCAGACTTTAATTTCTACCAGTATTACTGATTATTCTTCCCTTGCTTGTTTCTGCAGAGTGACTCTGGAAGGTGTACTTGGCCTCTTCTGCAGACACAGCATGACTGCCCTGAGGATGCTGTGGGAGAGTGACCATATTGCAAGCATTAACTTGCCGTGCTCCATTCAGTATGAGCGTTCTGTGAGCTTAGCGGTTCAGATTAGACTCTGCAGGCAGTGCCTAGGCTTCTGTGCTGTTCGGTTTTCAGAGGATTTCTTGTCTTTGTCAAAAATCTCCTGGTAAATAGTGCTGACCCAAAAATGTAGACCTGATTAAATTTCTGACCTGAGACACAAGTCGCCTATGCAAAGCAGTCTTCAACTGCCCTTAAGTTACCCCAGTACATACAGACATTCTGTGTAAAGTCATTGCTTATGGCAGGCTTGCAGGGGTTGGTGGCTGCAGAGAATGTGTTCCTACTAAGAAAGAAGTTCCTGTCAGTAATTACTGATCATTAATTGTTTTTTTTATTTTTTTTTTTACAGGAGCATATCTCTAATCAAGTTTATGCTCTTAAGAGAGCTTCATTCTTGGTATCTGGTCTGGGCAGTCACAGTTCTAGGGTGAAGATAAAAGATGCACTCACAGCATCAGATGACAATATCTTTTTTTGATGCCTCTTCTGTAGCAGTATGAGGAATTTTTCCTTCAGGAAAAATAAAATGAAATGTTTTATGGCTGAGATGCACCTGGGTCAGGTCTTGCATTCATCCAAGGCTGCTGATCACATACCAGTCAGCTGACCATGCTGTAACGTGGTGTGTTTCTGTCATTTTTAAGTCAATGGCAAAAGCAGAAAAGTGTTTCAAAAATGGCTTGTTCAAGGCTTGTGGAATTCAATTTCACTTCAGTAGAAATTCAGTATTAGGTACTGCCCTTAAAAAATAATTGTGACAATTTGTTTCTGGAAGGTTTATGTTTGTTAATAGTAAAGGAACTGGCTATCCATGACTGTATCTGGATGCCAACTGAAGTTCTCTGGCAAGGTAGTCTCAGCGTCTCTGTCTCGGTGTAGTCCCAGCTGGCCACTGAAGCAAACTGAAACAAGACTGCCACAGAATTGGACACTATTGGCAGTGTTGTGATTGATTTTGCATTTCTCTTTTCTTTTTCTGGGGCTTAATGTAAGAGCTATCAGGGAAGCTGAATCCCATCCCTCGTAGAAAGGGTGGTCTTACAGGATAAGAATCCTGCTTGTGTGCACGTCGCTGCACTTCAGTAGGGTCGATGTCCTTTGAGTCACAGACCAGCAGCCATGGAGTTGGTCATCTCCATGCAGACCCAAGCTAGAAAAACAAGTGGAGATGGAGCTAGTTTTGGCTTGTTCTCCAGAAATAGCAAGTGACGTTTTTAAAAATAGTTTTAATGTTTAGCAATAAATTCCAAACTGTCCCTCTCTAAAGAGAGGCACTCACCAGTCCTACAGGACTTAATTTTGCAAATGCTACAAGTGCTTTGGAGAGTTTGACCTACCCAGATAGCTGAGTGTGCCTGTCATCATTGTGCTTAAAACAATAAAACTGATGAATCTCAAGTATCTCATGTTCTTCCGGCACTGTACAGAGGAGAGGTGGTGTGGCTATTGCTAGTCACTAGGTGTTCATGGAAGTTTAATGCACTAGTTCATGGCTTGATATCTGTTAGAAGCCTGTGATGGGAATACTAGTGTGGTAGGAAGAGCTGAAGTGAGCAGTGCTGTTGAGAGGCAGATAGAAACAATAGGTACTGATGGAGGATGATATGAATTGGACACCAGTATTTTTCCAGTAAACACTGAAGTCTTCTACAAGTTTGCTTGTTCTTGTTTTTTGTTGGTTTTTTTTTTTTTTTTGCAAGGTGGCATGGGGTTACTCCTGTACTCACATGTATTCAGAAACTTCCAAATGTGGTGCTTTCCAGGAGCAGAGGGTGTTAGAGGAGGAGGCAGGACAGGGTCATGATATACCCTTTTCCACATTCCTTCTGGCTGCAGTAGCTCAAAATGTGTGCAAAGAACAACTGGTTTTAATGAAGGGTCTAGAAGAAATCAGGCAGATACTACTCTGCTGTTGGCTTAAACTGATCTTTGTCTAACAATTCTTTGATCCCTTTGATCTGAACGGGTTTTAAGGAAGGAAACTCTCTAAAAGGTAAAACCCCAGCAATGCGGGAAAAGTAGTCATGGCAGAAGTTGGGGTAGAAGAGTCGTGCTGTCAAAGCCAGTATGAAGAAAAGGGGGGGTGTGGGTGGGTGTGACCCTACAGTCTATGTAGGGGAGAGCCCATGTTAGCACTTAATGCATCATGCTGGATGCCATGTCTTCACTGATGCTTGCAAGTCCAACTGTGAAACTCCAATCCATATGAAATGGAGCTTCAGTAGTGCCATATGGCAACCTCTTATTTTTATGACCCTTAAAGGAAGCGTTTCTATTAATCCTTCTTTTGTTCTGGGATGTGGCCTTATTGTCCCACAGTAAAACAACTAGCTTGCCTTGACTAAGGGGTCTGGGTTAAGACAATCCCTTCCAGATGAGCATTTCCAAAATTCTGTATACCTCTGGTATTGCTGAAAAGCCATTTTTTTGACTGGTCTTAAATTGATTATTCATCTGGGCCTGAAATGCTGTGTGAGGTTCTGGTTACCCATTCTGGAAATGCAGTGTAAGCAGGAAAGGTAGGGGTGGGCTAGGAGACCTTGCTGCAGTGTAGGACTGCTTCTGTATGAAGTGACTCTAATTAGTTAAATGCCTTAAGCTCAAAGTTATTTGGGGGAGGGGAGAAATAGGAGAGGTCTAGAATAGCTCAAATGCTACAGAGAAAATGAACTGGGAATGATAGTATGAAACTCGATAACATCCAGAGAAATACCCAGGCAGCAAATTCAAGCAGAGAGAAGTACTTTGTCATGCAATGCACAACTTGAACTGTCAGATTCATTGCCAGGGTCTTGTGGGGGCCAAAAGTACAGCTGGGCATCAACTAATGAAAGAGAGATCCATCAATGGCTGTTTAACACTTTGATCCAGATGCAATATCTGGCTTTGGAAATATGTACACTACCTCTTACAATAAGCCGGGGGAAATATTCTGCAGACAGCAGCACTCTATACTTGTCATATTTCTGTTATTCTTTCCTTAAGCTGCCAGTACTGACCGCTGCTGGAGTCAGGCTACTTGGATATACAGGTCTCTGTGACCCACTTAAGCTGTTCATGTATTATGAATAAGCTGTAATACTGATAGCTGTTTAGCAGGCTCATTATGAGTCGCTTGCTGTGATCCTGAAGGTCATGAGTTGTCCAAAGACTGCCCTTTGGGAGGCAGCTGCCTTGCCTTAACCTTGCAGAGATCTTGCTGGTGTTTCCATCCAACTGGGCAAGGGGAACCTGCTTTAAGGGTAAATCAGGGTGTCCAATGGCATAAACCAGGCCATCACTAGCACCAGAAATGGGTACCCTGAGGTCAGATGTTGAATTATTTTTTTTTTCTTCCCTGCCTCAGTATATCCATCCTAGAACAGATAGTAGAAAATGGAATGATTCTACCATTAAGATAGTCAGAGGTATTTTATGTCAACAGTATAAAAGGAATTTTTTTTTCCCCTTTAGCAAGTCAGATTAACCCTAAGAAACAGTGCACACTTTGTAAAGCAGAGATTTCTTATTGGGAAATGTTGTTTCTAGCTTTTCCACATCAGCTGTGAAAACATACTGCCATCCAAGCTTTGCAAAATGATTCTTAGAAAGGCCTAGCAATGAATACTTGGCATACAGAGGCTTGATATATTGAGAGCCAGGCTTAATATTATGGAAGAGTGTCCTGGAAGAGCCTTTGCAGAAAGGTGCCGGGAAGCAGGGGGGAACAGTCTCCCGTGGCCCCTGGGGTCTCTCTTGTTCTGGGACAGTTGATGTAGCTGATAACCTGCCAGTTTGTGCTGTGGAGATGATGGACAGGCTTTTCCTGTATAGCCTGATATAAATCAAATGAGCCTGAAAATACCAGCACCAGTGCTAGAAAATAGTTGTTCATTTTCAGAGCTCATTTTTGGAAAAGGCACTGTTCTTTTCTGCCTGTGTACCCCTGCTTCACAGCTAATTGAGTCACTGAAAATTTGCAAAGCAGAACTGCTGATCTTTTTATGCCTGCAAATGGCAGAAGCGGGAGCCATTTCTAGGTGGGTTTGATGAATGGCAGGCTGCCAGGAGTGGCATCCATCTTATCTGAGATAATGCCACGAGCAGCCTGAAAGCTATTTCTGACAGAAGAGCATCAGACCAGCCATATGTCAAGCAGGTCTCACTGGGGAGCTTTTACAGGAACAGGACTATGACTGGTGTGGCTAGGGTTGGATGGTAAACAGTCTTCTGTGGCCAAGTTTCCAAAAGTCCTCCCAGCTGTCATCCCTTTGCGTGGAAGCCACGTATGGACCCATGGCATTGGTGATGCCTTGATCAAACAGGGGCTGTGAGAGCCGGGGACCTGTAGGTGTTTCGACCTGCTGGGCAAGGAGGAAGGGGTCTCGTGCTGCATCTGTTTGCTTTGGTGCCAGTTGCTTGGCTGCAATAACCCTTCCAATGGGTTTTCCTGACCCAATAGCTGGAGCCATGGCTCCCCTGCAGCTGGGATTGCTGTGGCCCCATGTCCTGGCCATGCAGGATGATTGGGGAGTAACAAAAGTAAATGTCAGGGACGGTGAAACTAACACAAAGGGTGACTGCTATCCAGGATCTGACAAGGGCAGCTGGGTTTGCAGTACCGGTGGGAAAATACTCCCGTGACTGTCTTCTCTGCTAGCTGTGAGTGTGTCCTGTCCCTCCTGAGGCTTGCTGTTTCATGTCCTGGCGGCTTTGATGTTTCCCAAGCCCTTCTTTCTCTTTTCTCCATCTTTAGGGGAACCTTGGCACAGATGTCAGCAGCCACCAAAAACCGCCAAAAGCTTTTGTGCAGTTGAAATGTGCTCTGTCCACGCTTCATCTTAAGGACTAAAGGCACTGCTTGTAATTCTGCGCCAGGCTCCTCTGATTTTAACCTAGTTTCCACTTTGCTTAGTTTCCCTACCCTCTTTACAAGATTGCAGTGCACAACCAGAAGCCTAACAGGAGCTCCTAAAGGTCTGCCAGCCCTCCAACGCGCAGCAGTATTCCCAAAACTTTTTAAGAAATGGGTTTGTATTTCTCCAGGATGGAATGTAAACAAAGGGCTGCTAATAAAACAGTGTGTAAGGTCTTACTCAGTTTTATATAAATCCTGAGACCACGTCTAAAAATAGTGCCCTGTTTTGCATTCCTGAAAGCAGATGCACAGCATACCTACATCTGCCATGAAATGCCATGCTGGTTACAAACCGAACTTCTCAGGAGTGGTATGAAAAGTACTGAAAACCCATTTTAATTTTATTAGCCTTACAAAATACCTATCAACAGTCACATTAAATATTTAAACACATGGAAGGGACTGCAGCCTTGATACTAGCAGGAGGCATCCAGCATGGGAAATGGCCTAGAAGTGTCCATCTGAAAAGCGCAAGCGTTGGCTGCCTGCGCTGAAGCTGGTGGGATCTGGAGCAGGGAGGAGTGTGGGGAAGCTGGATGTAGATCTAGCTGATGGTTTCAGTCCAGGAAGGAGTGAAGGGATAAAGACAGGCAATTGCTGTGCATTCTGTATGTTATGTTAGGATTCAAGGAGAGGAACTTTCTCTTTTAACTCTAAGGCTTGTGCTTCTGACGCAAGTATATAAGTAGCTGTGGCTCAATTCTGTAAGGTGCCAGTGCTTAATGCAGAGCCTGTAATCAGTCTTCTTAGTTTAAAGCACTTAAACTCTTTCCAGCCCTGTGTCTGCTTACTTACCATCTCTCTGAACTGATCTCATCATCATGTTTTTCAATAGTGGAAAGTCTGACGTAATGTAACATTTGTCAAGATGATATGGCTTTAGCTTTAAAGTGTTTCTTAGCCTTAAATATTTTAGACTTTAGATTTTAGACTGTAGTGTGGTGCCCGTGAAAGTGTGTGGTTAATAGCACAATAGAACTCGCATGCATAGTAATATTAAATACAGCATGTACCAATATTCAATATATCCTGCAATGAGTTTTAAGAACAAGCTAAATCCACATGGAGCCTGGATCTTTAAAGAACACTTAATACTTTTGCCTTGCTCTCTGCATGCTCCTCCAGGGCTGGGAAAGCCGTCTCTTCGCTGGTGATGCATAAAGCATCTGACGTGCCTCCCATATGTGTTGACTGCTCTAGTTATGAGGTTTTCTGTAGGTTTGCCCCTTTATACCTAGTAGAAAATAGATATGCTCATTTAGCTTTTGGAGAAGGTGCTCCAGAGGAGCTGGGGATGAGGAAGGGGCTGCCATCAATGCCAGCTTTCCTTGTCAGGTGTACCCTGTCTGGTGGAAGGCATTGACCCCAACCCTGCACAGACACCGGCGTAGGTGATGACTCCTGTAGATGAGATCAGCAGCAGAATCTTTTTAAAGTATTTTAACATGCCTGAATAACTGCTCGCGCCATGGTATGTGTCCTCTGACCCCTGGCCAAAGCCCTGAATGGGAAGTACAGGCTCAGTGTCTCTGAAAAGCAGACTCTTTCCTCCTGAGCCTATGTGTGATTTAGGAGCCCAACCCAACTCATCCTGAGAAGTTTGGCCTTCTGTTTCTAAACTCCTACTTCAAACTAGAGCTGCCTATATGCTAGGTGCAGAGTTCTCATTTTTCACAAAAGGTGTTCTTGCCCCCACTTCCTCTGCTTTTGCTGCTCTAAGAAGGCTAAAGCATGAGGCAGAGATTGCATGCAGGAGGTAGAAAAAGTGTGTTTGAAAGTATCTTAAGCTGTGACTACTGCTTGTATCAGCACAGGCTGTAGGAAGCTGCATTTCCAGTGAACAACTAGAAGAATGTTTGAGGATCACCCCCCTTGAAAGGAGATGGGACCCTCCACAGCATCCAGTGTGGTCTGTCTTTCGTATATGAGTTCAGGCTCTGCTGTGAGGTGAGACCTGGCATGAGGAGAAGGGATTTGTCTGAGTGCATCTGTATGTGGCCCAAATTCTGAATTTCCAGCAAGACTTTTTCCCAAGCTGATGTGTCAGCAGGCATTGCATTGACCTAGCAACGATGCCTAGAAAGATGCTCCCTGAAGTACAGGTGTGAGCTCTAGAAGCCTACAAGTATCTGAAGTATTTACTGTGAGACATTAGTCACACTGAGAAATGGCCTTGTCAAGCTGTAGTGCAGGCTTCTGTGGTAATTCAGTAGAAGAGACCTGAAAACATGGAAACTCTGACTTCCTCAGTCCATCATGAGTTGCACTTTTAGGGACGTGCATGAAAGATCTGTAGGTCTTGCCTAAGGCTCCTATGCAGAGTTTTCACCAGCTAGGTCATCTTGGTAGAAATGCTTGCTGAAGTACCCCAGGGCTTGTGGAAAACCTAATTCAGTGTACTTGGAGGGTCAGTCATTTGTTCTTTCCATAACACTCACTTCTCTGGAGTAAACTGCTCCAACGCCCTACTGTGGTGGTGTCTTACCAAGCTGTTTTCTGGGAAGCAAATTTTTGGTGATGCCTTCAGCACTGTAGTTTCCAAATTCGGTTAATCGCAGTGGAAGCAGTCTTTTAGCGTGGAAGCCAACCAGACACCCGTGGCAGCAGAGGGAAGAACTGAGTTATTTTAAAATTCTAAAAATTAAAAAGTGTTTTTTTCACTTGCATTCCTGGGTCTTGGCCTGAACAAGGAGTGGAGGTGCCAAAATACTGCGAGAGCGTCTGTCGTTGCAGTATGTCTGGCTGAACCAGAAGCAGGAAATTCTTGTGAGAGCCTGTCTCATGAGATTGCCAGCCAGCTCTGAGCCTTGCTGGTTGTGAGCGTGAGCTGGTGAGGTGGGAATGTGGTTGAGGGACAAATATTTGAAGTGAAGGTGGGTAAAATCGCTCATTAGAAGCGATGGCAGACTATGTGTGCAGGGGGGTGGTGGTTTTCTGTTTTGAACATAAAAGCAAGACGTGAATACACAAAGCAAACTTGGATCCTTCTTCCAGTGGAGCAGGAAATAGGGAAAACTCACCGTATGGGTTGAGCCGCTCCTCTGCCAGAGCCGGTCTGCCTCTGTGCTCTGCCTTTGGGTCTCCCTCTGGTTTGAAGGGGGCCAAATCCAGCCCCCTGGTTCGTAACATCCTTTTCAAAACTTGTAGGTCAGGAATTTTTTCTTGCCCTAGGCTAGACTCTGCTCTAAAACTTTCCGTGTTGTAGTGTGCAGGGCTGCCTTGGCAGGAGCAGGGATGCAGCGCTGCAGTGAGAGCCCTGGTGCTTTAACACCCACCCCCCCGTCCAGCAGACTTATTCCACCTTGGCTCCATTTCAAGACTGTTTAAAAGGCCGTAGCCAGTCTATGCTGCCGTTTTCAGCATTATTGCTCCTGGTGGAGCTGTAACAGTGGGAAACTTTAAAGGAAAAGGACATAATGGAAACTGATTAGAAAAGTGGAGAAAGTCTCGGGGTACAATAAAGCATTGCCTAAAGAAAGGAAGGGGGGGTAAGGCGAGGCCTTAAAAGGCATGTATTCGATCACAGCAGGGCAGGAAATAGCTTTAGGAGAATTTTTTCTTTGGTCCATTCATAACCTGGCTTGTACCTCATTAACTTTCTGTTAGTGCTTTTTTCTTCTGAAATCCAGGGTAGCTTATTCCCACTGAAGTCAATGTGAAGAGTCATTCAGTACTGAGCAAATGAATCTTCTCGTGCAGATTAAACAAGAGAAGCTCCCAATGTTGCTCTCATCCTAAAGGGATGAGAAGCTCGTTGAGGATGTGCTGACCCTGTGTGCTTTATTTACTCCGTTTCTGCGGAGCTACAATAAGCTTCCCAGAGGTGCCTTTTTCGGGGCGCTTACACCTTTTTTTCTGTAATATGTTGGATGTGCAAATGACAACCCCTGTGAAACCACTTGCACTCTTACAACTGGTTGCATTAAGCCTGTTATATTGTTAGAAGCTTGTGGTTTATGAAGGAATTGCCCTAAAAGCTGCATGGCTTACAATGTGCCTGATTGTTTAAGATCGTGGAGTTTTTTCTCTCTTTGCCATATCCTGCTTACCTAACAAATGCTAGTTTTGGGAACTGTTGTTCTGCAGTGCTAAAATTGGACTCCAGGTATTCTAAACTGTGCTTCATTATATCCTTTAGGAAGGACAGCTGGGGTTTTGTCTTGCTGATGAAGCCTAATTTGAATGACTTTTCCTCATCAAGCCCATTTAATTAAAGATTTGTTACATTCTGTATAGTGAAAATGCAGAAGTGTCCCCTGGGCAGCCAGCTGCCAAAAGGGAGGGATTAGCTGTGGCAAATCGGGTAAGAATTTGTGGGATTAAACTGCAGTGAGCAAGATAAGGGTTTGATACTAGAGGAAAATGGGAGGGACAGTGAGGTGTTAGAATAGGGTGTGTGGATGTCCAGGGGCTTTCCATTCCTGGAAAGCAGGGTAGGTGTGCATCTGTGGGATGCACTTATCCTGCCTGTGGATAGGAGGGTGAACCTCTCGCTGTCCTCTGCTGCCCTCTAAGAATGTTTAGTGTAGACAGCACAAAAGATAGAGGGTGGGCTTTTGCAACCTTTCTCAAAACGTGTAAGGTTTGCAGTTATATGGGTCTCATTAGGGAATGAGGAAACAGCAACCCAGAAGACAGAGAATGGAAATCCATTAAATGATGTACCAGGTTTGAGACAGGAGCACTGGTCATGCCACCACTGCTTGGCTTAGTTTTTGGTCCTGTATCTCAACTGTGTGTGTATATGGGGAGAGAAGTGGTTTCTCAAGAAGCTGTTCAGCCACAAACGCTTCCAAAAACCCACTGAAAACCTTTTGTGCCAGGGTCCTTGGTGGTGGTTGCTCTGCATGGGAGAAATGCTTCTGTGATTCCCCCAAGTGGTGCTGTAGAACATGCAAACAGGCCATTAAATTGTAGATCCAACTTCTGCTTCAAGACAGGGATGATGAGGGTACTGGGTTTGGGGGGTTTAGGATTGGGTTGTTTTTTTTTTTTTTTGCTTGAAATGAGAGAAGACTTGATGGGTCTTATTTGTATTTGAAAAGAGGAATAAGATGGAGAGGGGCATTTCAGTATAAATCCCATGAGCTTGGAAAAAATTCCAGACTACATTTAAGAAGCTTGTTTGTATTCTTTCTGAAGTGCCTGTTATCTTGTTTGCTCTGATTGAGGGGGGAAATCTTAAATGGACAAATAAACTGTCAGAAAGCCTAACATCACTGGTCAGACCAGCCATTCTGTGAGGATCTTACTGAAAACCAACACTTATTTCTTCGGGTCCCAGTTCTTCCTGTCTGTTCAGGTTTGCTTTTGCTTAATTGGGTAGGGTTTTTGGTATTCAGGGCAACAAAACAGTGGGTGCAGATTCTTCTCTAGCATGAGTTTTGTGGCTCTCCCTCAATTCCTTAGCGTTTGAAGGTGTTTCGGTTCTCTAGTTGGTGGCCAGGCTGCCCCTCGCCAGCTGTGCTCTGGCAGAGCTGTGCCACCAGGGAGCCGTGCCCTGGCACTGCTGTGCCATGTGCCGGGATCCCAGGCAGTGACAAAGCAGCAGTGGGGAGCCGGCAGCTCCCCTGATCCCCAAGAGACTCCCGGGAGCACCCGTAGCTTCCCGCGGCCAAGCTGGCTGGGCAGAGACCGTTTTCTGTCCGTCCACAGCAGATAATGAACCCCCTGAGCTGCGGAGGTGTGGGAATGAGTCATTAATTTCTGTAAGAGCACTTGAAAGCTGTTGTTTTGTGTGCCAAGTGTTTGTTGATGTGACTCTGGATTTCAGCTGCAAGCAGGAATGGAGAGGCGCAATTGCATCTCGGTTCTGTAATGTGAGCCTTCCACAGGTGGCTCTGTCAGGGCTCCTCTCTTCTCAGTATTTCCACATTTTTTGGGAGGTGTACCTGCACATGAGATTTATGAGATTAATTTGTCTGTTTTTGCAGTTAATCCAGAGGGGTCCCAAGTCTACATGGCTTCCTGCACAACAGGGCTTTGCATGGCATCATCCCTTTTTGCTGAGCCAGACTGCATCCGAACACATTCATTCACAGACCTGAATACTCCAGGATTCTGCTCTCCTGTTATATTAGCGAAGTTCCTTAGAAATAATCACGTGGAGGGATGATACAAGTGCTGAGCTCCTGTGCTCTGCTAGGTACAAGTCCCCTGTGCAGGAGAGTTTGATGCACCAGTGTTTGAGGAACCCACAAGCAATTTATTGTTGTTCAGACAATTATTCTATCACTCAATCCCTCCCCACCCAGGAAGGGGAATCAGGGAAAAAAACAGGGAAGCTCAGGGGCTGAAATATAAACAGTTTTAATAGAATAAGACTAAATAATTGATAATACTACAGAACCAATATTGATCCCAATCCCAATATAAAATATACAAGGATTATACTACTAGCCAATTCTACCAGTAGGAAGCTGTGCATGCCCGGCAGAGGACAGCTGATGTGGGACACTGCGATTTCTATGGCTTTGGGAGGAAGGAAAGGGCTCAGGGATCTGACCTCAGGGGCAAGAAGTTCTCAGGATCGCAGCCATCAAGGAAGAGAGAGCTTTGCAGAAAACTTTCTAATTTATATTGAATGTGATGTTCATGGTATGAGATAATCATGTTGGCTGGCCTGGGTTAAGTGTCTCGGTCTCACTCCTCCTCATCCCTGCACCTGGCTAACTTGACAACACTGAGACATTGAAACCTGCATACCGCAGCTGGCTAGAAAGTAAATATTTTCAAAAATTCAGATGCTGGAGTCTTCTAAAAATGCAGTTTTCCCAAGCATTAGAAGAGAATTTAGTGAAAAGTAAAATTACTGAAAGAGAAATTAATCCTGTGTCACTCAAACCAGGACAACCAGGATTAAAGTGTATAAATCCTCTGTGCAATACTTGGAAATAAAAATGTATTCCACGTTTGGGTTTGCTTCCTGTTGGTTCCAAGGTCTAGAGCAGCTCCGTTGTACCTAGTTTCTCTGGCTGAGCTGAGGGTGTGCACAGATTCTTCAGGGAATGTAAGATCTTTTGCACTCTGTTGGGTAACAATGCACAGGGAACTCCAACCTATTTTTGATGCTGCAGTAGCTCTTATGTGGGTCTGATTTGCTGCAGTGTGAGCCACAGTAACTGATGGAGGGCAGAGCATGAGCTTGTCCAAACACAGCAACTCTTTTTTCTTTCTTTTGTTCCCCCAAGGAAAAAACATGTAGTGTTTCATAGCAAACACTGAAAATGCAATGTTGGAAAACTTAACCCTCCATACATTTGAACTGAGATTTTCTTCATTTTATTTTTAATCATATGCATGGAGACCACCAATGTCCCAGGCACAAGCACTGCTCCAGGTGCTGCTCCCTGGCAGAGTGGGCTGAAAATTAGGTATTTGAGACTTTGCAGGGCACGATCTGAACTTACAAATTTCAGTAAGAGACAAAGGAAACCCAAAAATAGTGTTTTTCTGTTGGAGGCTCTAGGGTGGTATAATGAGCCAGGTAGTGTCTTGTGGAGCATCTCTGCTAGCACGGGGTTATATCAGTTCTGCTCTGTGCTGGGCAGTTTCTTACAGACCTGTCTGTTGTGTGTGATGGAAAATTGCTGTATGAAAGTGATGAGAGATCTCCCTTAGCTTGCAAAAGTTCAGTAAGCATTCCCATCCCCATTTGAAAGGTTCTTATACATATATATGTGTAGATGTGCGTATGCATACATAGTGTATGTAATTATATACATATGGTTACTTGTTCATTGTGAACGATACTGTAGTTTTTATTACTGCAGGGAAGTGCTCTTATGTGTTAATGTATGCTGAGAGTTAAGTCCATCATTGAGAAATAGTTTCAGTCTTGATCTTAGGCAGGTCTTAAACCTGGGACCCGGAGGTAGGAAGAAGCGTCCTGAATGATGACCCTAGCTAACTCTCTGAAATAGCATGGTATTCCTGCTCCTCACCTTTCTCTTTCATCCTTCTCCCTGACTCTGTTCCAGGACATCGTGTGGAAAAAGGAAAAGTCGTTTCCTTTAGAACTGGCTGTTTTTCTTCTTCCCATAGATGTTTTTCTTCCACCCATCTCAAGTTAAATGGGAAAACAAAGTATGCAGTATTTCTGCTGCAGAGTTAAATATTGATGAAGATTAAGATGCATTAAAAGACTGAGGAAATTCATGGGACAGGAATAAAAATAAACAAAACCCAGAAAATTAAAAAAATGTTCAAGCGTATGAATAGGCCTTTATCTTTCTACCTCACTGCAATAAAAATGTTTCAGCATCTTGATGCAAACGTTCCAGTTTCACTGAGCTAGGGACAAGGAAGTGCTGTACAGTAACAGTTATGGGGGGAAAATGTTCTGTGCTCTGTTGGTCTTGGACTTCCGCAGAGTATTTTTGTTCCAGATGTTAAACTGTTATTTTTTCAGAAGCCTTGTTAAGTTGCCAGAACATTAGATTTTTTTTGAAGGATTTTCCGAACCCCAGCTGATTATCGCAACACGCAAGAATCCAAACTTGGGCTTGGCTTCTCCGCGCTGCAGCAGCTGCAGAAAATCTGTACGAAGGTGCAGGTTCGCAGCGCCATCACTGAATGCCCTTATAGGGTAAAACGGGGAGTGAGGGAATTCTGCTCCGCTGCCTCGTAGGGCGCGGGGATTCACGTCAGCCGTTGAGTAACATCGAGTTCCCCAAAGCAGAAATACCACCACGCGCGCTCTGCGGCCGAGGCGGTAGCAGAGCTCCCAAAAGAGCTGCAGCAGAGCAAGGCAGGGATGGAAAAAATGACATCCCATCCGCCTCCATTCAGGCGAAGGATAGCCTGCTCGGAACAGAGGCAAAATCAGTCCCCGGTGTATGTTGTTTCTAGATAGAACAGTGCTTTTTTAAGCTGGTGGTACGTGGTGATGCCGGTAGTACATGGCACTGATCAGATGTTGCTGCCTGATTGAAGTTGAATGCTGGATCCCCCTCCCACCCGTGGCTCCCTCCCCGATCGAGATGCCTGTGCCCCTGCTCCCTGCGGCCTCACTGCTCGCATTCTTTTCAGGCCTTTGATCTAATCCTTATGGAAATAGAGGGAAAAATCTCCGAGGCTCTGGTTTGTCTATTGAGAATGTTGTCGATAGGAAGCTTCTCTTTACAAAAGCAATAAATGTATAAGCACCTTCTACTTTGTACCTGCTCCTCTCTTTATTTGCCTAATTTTTTTCCTGTACATTTCCAGAAACTCTCAGCTATGGTGTTTTTGCACTTAGTGCATCTTCCTGGCACTCTCTGTACCTCCCCTGCTGCCTCCGTCTCGCTTTGAGGGTCGTCAGCCCATACAAGCAGAAACCTATGACTATCCTAGTATTAAAGACAGCGTGGAGCTCAATGTGTTCAAATTCCTTTCCCTGACCACAACCCTCTTTTCAGAGGCGAAGCCTGCCAACCGACGCGGACGCCCCGCTCTTCTTTGCCAAAGAAAGCTAGTTATTTAGCCAAACATATCTGCTTTACCTGGAAAAGGGCTGCTGGAGGCTGCCGGAGCGAGGCTCCTGCCGGCATCAGGAGAGATCCCCAGGCTGCTGGTGGCTGGGGCAGCGTGATGCTGCCAGGGCGCGTTGCCGAAAGGGTAAACAGCTTTAGCGTGCTGCAGCTTTTCGTCGTCTTGGGTCTGCGCCCGGTCTGTAAGGACCACGGCGTTCTTTCCTGGGGGCGACGTGGGGTCGGGGTACTTGCTATGGTGCCTGGGTGGAGCTAAGGGTGGGTCTCCCACCGCATCATCCCCTGCCTCAAAAGAAAGCTTGGAAGACGAGACCTGCTGAAAAGACAGCAAAGAAAGGTGGCTAAGATGTCTGGGTTCTCAAACGGGGTTGTGTTCAGTTGAGTACCACGTAAGTGGTGGCTTGAGACAGTTAAAGTAGAAAGGACAAGATCATCAGCTCTCTTCTGCTGTAAATATTGATGTCTCAGGGAAGGGATGATAAAAAAAAAAGTCCAAAATGTGAGATACGAGCAGATGCAATGGATAAATTGCCATAAAATAGAGTGAAAAGCTTTTCAAACCCCTGGAGATGAAGTTTGTGTCAGAGATCCAAAGGGACTCTTCGCTGTGAAGACATTAAGATGAGCCTAGGATGCTGGGAGAGGGCTGTCCCCATCTCCTGGGACCAGATCCTGTTACTCACAAGGGATTTCACTCTCATGTCCAGTGTGTCACAGGAAAAGCTCTGGTCATGATTCATCGTTGTAGCCAAATGGGAAGGGTCTGTGATTTATCCTCTGTCGCTTGGTGCCCTCGCTGTGTGGGTGTAATCCTAGCAGAGTTCTCCCTGTTGGTTTTTTTGTTGTTTTGGTTTTTTTTTAAGGTTTTCAGTAGCATTTTGTAAAGGATTTGCTCGAGTCTGGTTTTGTGTAGGAAGATATCCTACATGGAAAGTATAGAGGAAACTCTTCCAAAGCAAAACCTGAATCTTGGAGTGAAGCTGGTCAATGAAGACAGAAATTTGGCTGTAGAAATACAAACAATCCTGTCTCTGTTGTGGCAGCCTGGTCCTCAACTGGCCTTTGGAGGGTGATAAAGAGTATAGCAATGTGTCAGGATGGATATTTGCACTCTCTTATGCTGCTTCCTGCTATTTCCCTGTGACTCATGGATTGCACAGAGATCTCTAAATATTTTAAATGCCAGTGGGCCCCACAGCAGTACACATGAGATTAAACCCATCTTTTAATCAGCGTGACTCTGGATAGACTACCCTCTTTAGTGTCCTCCAGACTCTTCCTTTTCCCATTTCAGAGCAGCGGAAACGGAAGAAGCTGTCCCTTATTTACACAAACTGATGGATTTTAGCAGTTTCCCTTGAAAGGTACTATTATCCTAATTAAGTGAAAATAACCACAAAAAAATCTCAGTTATCATAAAATCGAGATGTCGCAGTTCAATTGTATTTCCAGACTCGGGCGAGCTGCTGGAATGCATGCAGTTTAACTTTCCTCTATGATATAATAGTTTAAAAGAGATCAGGGTACATTTTACCATAGTGTCTAGCAATGTGAGTTTATTCAGACTTTTGGCAGGCAGTTCTGCACACTCTTGCTAAAACTGTGAATCATCCATTGTTGGCTGATTGCACTCTAGTTGCTAAGAGATCTGTCAAGTGCATACTGAGGCTTAATTCTACATTTGCTCTAAGAAGGGCTAAATGTATTAAATTGGAACATGTCACATCCTTCCTAAACAAGTAATTAAGGCACTGCTATGAGCCTGTCTGATGGAGAGAAGAGAAGGAACCGGGAACAGCTGGAAGATTTAACTTGGGTCGAGGTTGCTCTCCTCTGTCTGGGAACACTAGACTTATTGCACGTTGGATTTTCACAACCTGATGCATAGTGGAAATAGAAAGGGGAGGGAGACATTAAAAAAATAGAATTTGCAAAAGGACTTGTTTTTCAGTGTCCTTATATAAACCTCTTAAAATGATCTAATGCTATTTCACAAAGTGTAATTTTTAGTAATGGAAAGACAATACGTCAGTGTTCCCCAGGCTGCCTTGCCCCCCGCCCCCTCCCAAGTGCACTCTGCTGTTCCCACTGCTCCTCCCCAGTTATCCCATCGCTCGGATGTGCTGTGTACGTATTGCGGATGCTGTGTGCTTTCATTCAGGATCATGCTGTTTAATGTTCCTGTTTGCTAAGTACACCAGCAGAAGTGGTGAGTAAGTGGTACTATAAGAGATCTTTAACCACCTTGCCTGTCCGAAATAGCCACAAGCTTTTCCAGGGAGGCCTTTTACTACCCACAAAAAGAAAATTGATCCATTTGTCAGTAGTAAACTGAGTACGTCATCTGTTTCTGTGTGCGTGGGGATGTGTGGCAGCAATTAAAAAAAAGTAAAAGAAAAAAGTTCTTCAGGCAGGATTTACGGACTCATCTGTTCCTAAAATTACATCATTTGTGCTGGTATTAGCCACTGTCTGAGAAGTTTCTCACCAGGCTCTGTATCTTCTTCCCCTTCACTGAACAAGGAGGAAAAGCGGTGAAGTCTGTCAGTGTTTTCTGGTGCCTGGACTAGCAGCAGGCTCCCGGCTTCGGCCTTTCGCCCATCATCTTCTCCCAAACCCACGCGGTCTGCGTTGGGGGTGGGCTGCTCACTGCCCAGCCATGGGTGCCCTCGCTCAGGCTGCGAAGAAGGGAAAGAGTGTAACACAATCCTTGTGAAGTTATCTAAATGGTCAGTTGTCTTCCTTTAAAAATAAAAGCACTATCTCTGCATTCAACAATGGCTCCTGGTTTCGATTCAGCTTCTAGGTGCTGTATTTTTTCAGAGCTTGTTACTGATTTTCTGTTCCTTGTGGAGGTCTTTGCAGACATGATTGAAGGCCTCTATAATCCTATCTTTGATCAGTGAAATAGATTGAGCTCCGTGAATGCTGCTTTGACGGAGGTTTTGGAAATGATGGTTTTCTCCTCTTCGATGGTGGCTCCTCTTTGAGCCCTTCGTGACTGTTGGACGTTCTTGGTGTGGTGGGAGTAACTGTGGCATTGGCACATGCTGGGATGATGGATCTCTCTGCCCCCTACACAGTGTTTACCTGCTTGTCCGTCCAAAGGTCTCTCTTTGATTGCAGGGTCGTGGTTAAAGCTCATGTGCAGACGGTGATCTTGTGTGGTGGCCTGGTTTACAGAACTAAACAGATGGCCCATCCTCTGGCTGTGGCCTGAGGTCCTCGTGCCAGCCCCACCGCCTTCGTGGTGGCCATATGGCAGCATGAGTTGGTCGCTTGTACCTCTTGTGCCATCCTTCCTGCCGGTGACCTGGTTTGCTCACAGTTTAACACTCCTTTGGTCACTCACCAGTGATGATTGTGTGCCCGCAGGCTGTTTGTGTGAAACTTGGGTGACCTTGCACCAATGGGTTTCTGTTTGAAACACACCTGTTCAGCAATGGTTTCCATTCTCATCAGGTCTTGAGACGTGTGAGAACAGTCTCTTTGCATACCAGCAGCAGTATCCTCTTGTACATCTTAACCTGGTGCTATCACTGCTATTGACTGTAGTTACCCTTTCATCCAAAGCTGTATCACACTATACAAGATTGACTTTCTGTAAACACATGCTGAGTGGTGTTAATTATTTTATCCTTGAATTTCTATTACTCCCTGTCAGTCATTTTGCAAATTTTTCTGGCAGCCCCATTAGGCTTCAATTACAAACACTGCAGAACACTCCTTAGGTGGAAATCATCCTGACCTGCTGTTTTAAAAGTACTTTTTAAAGTACTGCTGTTTAATGTCCTCCTGTGTTATGGTTGGGATGAAAATTACTCTGAATATTTAACTACCTTTTTCCCCATCCAGAGCAGAAATATTTATGCAGTACTTTTACCTTTTTGGTGTGAATATTGAAAATTTCACCCTTCTGAGGTAGTAATGAATCAGCACCGCTGTTGCTATTCCTGTTGTTCCTAAGGTAGGGAAGCAAAGGAGAAAAAATAAGGCCTTCATGAATCTTGATTCTGCTATCCAGAGGTTATCATTAGGTCCTTTTGCTTTTATAAGTTCTCTTAATTTCTGATATATTGCACTAAAACTTACTTACTTATAATTGTTTTGGCTTCTATATCTGATTTAATTTCCCCTCTACACCAATTAACCTAGCCATTATCTTTTATCCTTAATCTAGTCCAGCATTCTTTCTAACATATGAGAGTAGGCTTTCTGGAAGTTTAATGACATTTTCTTAAAACCGCTCCTGGGCATCACTTATTTTTAGCATGTGAATTAGCTGCTTAATGATTTGGTTCAATGATTTCAGCTTTGTGAAAATAAGGCTTTTAAAAATTATTAATTCTATGTGTTCGTTATGTAACTACTTTTAATTATTAGGGACATCCATTTTGTCTATGAAATCTGTCACTTGTTTGGTGCATTTTAGCTTTACCACTTTGCCTGTAACTGAAAGAGCATGGAGTGTTATCCATATTGTGAACAAATTATTGTGCCTTTATAAATTAACATCTGCTACCCATGCGTTCAGCTATTCAGGAGTTTCATCTTTCCTAGTCACTTTAAGAAGTGGTCTCTGAAGGAGAAGCTGTATTTCTTCCTTTGAACTAAGTGAGTATTGAAAAGACTTGGTGTGTTCCAGTGTGTTCGAGACTTGCTTCCTACATTCGCCCTTCTTTCAACCTATTACTCTGCTGAAGTGGAAGATGGATCTGCAACAGGCCAAAGAAAATACTGTATTCAATCTGCTCTGACCTTGCAGACTATATTAGTTTCTGCAGCTTCTCTTCACTGTTGTGTAACTACAGTTATAACTTTCTTTCACCAGCCAGAACAGGTAAGAAAACAGGCTTTCTACCTTTCCCCTTGAGCACTTACCACTTGTAGGACATCAAAAGCATTCAGCAGTAGATAGAGACAAGTTTTTAAAATGACGCTAACATCAACAAAGAATATAGCAGTCGTTATTTTCCCAGGTTTCCACTTTATTGCTTGACCCACAGTTCTGTAAGCGTGTGCAGTGTGGAGTTACACCAGCCAGCAGAAGTCCCTTTCTACTGAAGCAGCTAAAAAACTTGCTGAACAGAAAGTGCTGGTCTCTGATCTTCCTAAGTGTAACCCAGTGATCATGAGAGTGAATGAGGGACTCTTGAGCTGTCTTCCTTATATGGGGTATATAACTGGCAACTTGTAGGACATCTTTATTTTCTCCAGGATGCTTGCAAAGGGCTTAATGCTGCAGTCAAAGGTGGTTGTGGCAATTCCCCTCACGCTTTCTACATGGTCCGGGCATCATTTCACTCTTCCCAGGCTGGATGACATGGCACGTCCACAGCTGAGACCTCTTGGTAGGGCTGGGGCTTGCCTGGCTGGGACTGTGGTCCCCGGGGAGGCTCAGCCACCCTAGGCAGCAGTGACGTTCTCCCCAGTGGGGCAGGAGCCCTCAGCAGCCGAAATCAGAAACAGCTGCCTAGGAAATACACAGTTCAGCTCCTCAGTGGAGCTGAGCGCATTAAGTACTTTTCATTTAACTTTTTCAGGACTGACTCCTGCTCCAGCCCCAAGCTCACCTTTTGTTTGCAGCGGGTCCTGCAGGTACTGGCGGGCTCTGGTATGGCCTTTGTCTGGGAATGCCGCAGTTACAAGCTGTCAGGTTACTTCCACACCTCTGATGGTGTTGATAGCATCTGGTGAGGTAATAGTTTCCATTTAGTTATAATTTTATAAATTTCAGTATTTCCCTTTATTTCTGTATGGTGGTGAAGTTATGTAGTACTGTGCGGAGAAAGGAAAAGCCATTAGGCTGACTATAAAGTAACACTGGAGTCTTCTGTATCATCAGCTCTTGGCTGTTATTCCAGCAGACGTGCTGCCTATTCCCACGCGAGTCTGGAAACAGGCTGCTGTTACCCCGTGTCCGTCAGTCGTGCCGCTGCTGTGCGCTCTGTGCAGCGGTGGGTTTGGGCTGGGCTCCAAACACGGGACCTGTTGGGAGGATGGTGGCATCGCCACGTCCCCCAGAGCAGTGCCTGGTCCATGCGGAGCTGGCAGGAGGGCAGAGCTCGGATGCTCCGGTGTGTAACCCCTGGGGAGCATCGCTGCTGCTCTCTGGAGGGCACTGGCTTGGATGCGGTGAAACACGGGCATGTGCCGCCTCGGATACAGGAGGCATAATTAAGAAATGTAGGTCATCAAATTCAATTAGCCCGGTGCAGTGTATCTGGGAAGAGTTCTTACTGGATTCACTCCCCCTTCGGAGCAGCTCTTACTAACTTATACCTTAAGTGAAACCCTAATTTCTAAGGTGCGTTTAAAAGCCTGCAGAGAGATATTTGCCTTCCCAAAGTAGCTGTTTGCAAAACAAAAGAGTAAGGTATGGAAGCAGCTGCGTGGGGTCCGTGAGTGGGTGAGAGAGTGGAGATGGCTCAGCTGGCAGAAGCACACCTCGCCGAAGGAGCACAGTGGAGATAGGAGTCTCACCTCTAAAGTGTGTTCCTACTAGAAGAGCTTTAATTAACTAAAATCTTTGAACAGTTACTTTTTACTTAGCTTTATTTTGCTTTTCTTCATCTGACCCCATTGTGTCCCCCCCCAAGCATTACAAGTTTCCCTTTGTTTAAATCCACTTGTATTTTATGCATGTA
>JAOXJM010000004.1:18420827-18436931 GCA_026413425.1 Tringa solitaria
ATCCTATTGTCCACCAGGACTCCCAGGTCTTTCTCCTCAGAGCTGCTCTCCAGCAAGTCAGTCCCCAACCTGTACTGGTGCTTGGGGTTATTTCTCCCCAGGTGCAGCACCTTACACTTGTCTTTCCCTGCATGAGAGAGCCCTTGCCTGCATAAAAGCTGAGGGGTTTCCAGCTCTGCCACAGAAGCACCTCCAGCATGGGCAGCTAAAGGAAAACTTCATCTATCCAGTGTTCTTAGAAAGCAGCCTGTGTCCCCGGGCAGCGTGAAACAGCTCATCTAAATCTGCTCTTCTTATTGTCTGTATAGGGTCTGACTTTTCTAGTAATGCACAAGTTAGCCTGAAAACATTATCTCTTCTTCCTTAAGAATTCATCATTTGTGCCTCTGCTTATTCCCCACATGAAGTCATAATCCTCTATTTACGATATCACAATGGGTTGCTGTGGAAATGATTACTAATATTAATAACCCAAAGAGGATGACATCAGGTAGGGAATTAGCAGAAAGTGCAGATGAATGCTGACATCTGTAATGCAGCAACAAAGAAAAGTTAGTGAAATCCAGAGAACAATTGACAACTTGCCCCTAAAAATAAATTTAAAAAAAAAAGATGAGACTTTGCTGCTCTCAACTTTATAGATAGGATGATTAGTCAATTTATAAAATTCTGTGCACTTTTCCTTTAGCTCGTATTTGCTTGCTCCAGGTCAGATCCTATGAGAGATTGCATACTTTCAGCTCCTGATTTTCCATTACAATATGAATTATTGTTGTACAGCCTCTCAGAGGACAGAAGTACTGAGTACCAGATGACCTGCTACTTTAAAAAGGCAACTAGTTGTGTTTTTCTTTAAATTAAAATTAGATGTTGTAATAAGCGTACTATGCTTAACTGAGTGTCACTGCTGTTCAGTTTGCATATATGCAGGAGGACTCCAGTCTTTTGGAAGATACAGACTCAGAAGTATATATGTATAGAATAGAGAATGTTACATTAGTCAATTTATATTTGTTTTTATAAAGGGCAACGGAAGTGTTCTTTTCAATACATATTTGTCATCACCAGTAAGGCTGTCGTCCACAGAAGCTGGGTCAGAGGCTGACTGAGACGATGTCATTTGACTTGCGTAAATGGGGACTCATATTTCTATTCCTTTGCTACTTTTTTTTTTCATTGACTATTCTCTTGCTGGGTTCCTGTTCCAAAAGGCAGGATGTTCGTCCTCTTGCCTTCTTGACAACAAGAACATAAGCTGCTTCCTTTTCCCCTGCTCAGGTCATGGTTTCCCTTTGCACCGGTCCTGGGGCAGAGCTGGCCGGCAGGTGACAGGGTGGCTGTGGCACCAGGTGGTTCAGAGGGGCAGAGCAGCACAGGTGTGAACAGCATGGGGTACCCATCACATCTGCGGTGCTGCAGAAGGTGTCCTGTGCCAGGAAAAGCCAAGGAGCAGGGTGGGACAGGTTGCTTAAAGAACTCTGCCTTCTGGAAAACATGACTGAGAGGGTGCAGCAGTGAGGAAAAGCCCAAAGCCCAGCTGCTGAGAACATGGGTGGTAGGTGGAAATTGAAGTAACGCTCTGGCTGTGTATGGGCTAAGAAATTTCACATATTGACCATGGCAGACTGGGACATTGCTCATTTCTAATAGCTCTAGAGTGCAGTTTTTCTGTTGCATTTGTGGTATCCTGCATTTGCATCCATAGGGTGCAGTTTTTCTGTTGCATTTGTGGTATCCTGCATTTGCATCCATAGGGTCCGTCTCTAGGAGACTTTTCGATGTCTGGCACAAAGCCTTAGATCATTCTAGGGTGATTTATGCTGCTCAAAGTGGCTGTCTTGTCCCCTTTCTACTGTGTCTACCCCACTGTTATCTCTCCCGCCTGTCTGCATTTCTGGGATGACACTCCTGATAGATCTTGACATTTAAGCAAGATTGCTGGCTTTTCCAGCTCTGCTCTTCTGTCCCCTCTGGTCGGCCTGCCCAGCTCTTCATGGTCACTGTTGGCACTGCTGCTTTTCAAGGAAGCTCTGAGAAACTGTTGAGTAGTAGCGTTGTTTGTGTGGCAGGCTGAGTCCCTGCCCCCAGGCACATAGCACCGTGGCATAGCTCTCCAGCCCCACTCTGTCCTGTGCTTTCTTGCGTTGAACCCTAAGGCTGTTGCTTTCTCTTTGCAGTGCTAGTTTCTCCAAATATGAAGAAGTGAGGAACAACCTAACAGGCAGAGATAGGGCAATAAAACAATGCATGAAATTCAGGATAGATAAATGTAAAGTGTTGTGCAGGAGGGACAGGGAGAATGGCAGTGTGAACATCACATACAAAATAATATGCTCTGACTGATCATCACCACAGAAATGAGATCCTGGGCTTGTTGGAGTTGCCAGCTCAGCTGAAAATCAAATGAGGAACACCATTATGCCACTGATTAAAGCTGTGGTGCATCTGCATGTTGACTGTTGTGTGCACTTTGTATGGTCAATTCTTCATTCCAAAAAAGAGTAGAACTGGAAAGATTCAGGGAAGTGCAATAAGGATGGATGCATACCTGGAACAGCTTGTCTAAGGAGACAAACTAAGCAAACTATGACTATAAACTGAAAAAGAAACAACTAAGGTGGGTTGATCGGTGCCTATAAAATCAGGAATGATGTGGAAAAGGCAACAGGGGATCAATTGTTCATTGTCTCTTCCAGTGCAAGAACCAGGGGAACTCTGAAGGCAAGGGGCAAGTTCAAAAAAGAAAGGAAAATGCATGGTTCCTCACACAATATGTGTCTGAACTCTGAAGCTACCTTGCTACAGGTTCAAAAGCCAACCTGACAGACTCCTGGGGCAGTGCTGTAGGTGGTATCGCTCTGTATGACAGCTGATGAGTTGAGGTTCCCAGGAACTGCTCACCATATCTTGATCTCCTTCAGTCCTTGTGTTAGGATCCTGAAGTGGGATATCGTCACCATGGGACCCCGTCATGCAGCACTAAAAAAGAAGCTCTTCCAGGTTCTGCAGGCATTAAAAAATGGCAGGTTTGATAATCAGCAGTGTTTTCCACGTAGCAAGCAATAATTTACCTTTCTCTCTCAGTCCTCCCTTCAAATGGCAATGTACCGACCAGGTGCCTCTCTTCATCTTTTGCCTTAAGTGTGTAAGGGCATAAGCCTGGTGGTGTTCCCAGACAAGTGGTCCTTCCTCCAAGCAGAAGAGAAGCACGCTGTCCTTCCAAACAGCCAGCCAGGCCAGGGGGATGTGGCTCCACATTCCTGAATTATTCTTCTCATCCGCGTTAGGTGCCCTGCACTACAAAACCACTTCATTTTCATCACTGTGGGCAAAATCTTGATGTAGCTTCTTTTCTCACAACTTTCAGTCTCTTGGATTAATCCTGCTCTTATACCCCAGGCCAAATGTTACTTAAGCATCAGTGTAAAACAAGCAAAACTTTAATGTGTTTGGAAAGAAGGAAAATAGATGGGCTAGAAAACATATCTGAAATAGTTTTAAGTGAATAGTTTTATTTTAAGAATTCTGTGACTTGAAGGATTTAGGAAAGGGTGGCTGAAATCTGGTGAGGGAGTGATTCTGTGGGTGTAGGGTTACGGGCATTTGACTTGGGCTTATGGTTTGATTTTTTTTCTTTTAAACATTGGGGGTGAGGGCAGCAGGGGCTAATAAAAACAAAAATCAGAGCCTGAAAATCTGCGCTTCTGCTTCTTTATCAACATGCCACGGGCATTTTTAAGTGCAGCGTTCATTGCCATGTTAGCAAGAGGAAGGTTCACTGTATGTTTGGTTGTGCTTGTGCAGTGTTGGAGATACAAAGGCGCGTTCGCAGGTGTGGTGGGTTTGGTCGCTGTCCCGGGTGGCAGCAGAGCTCAGATGGGGGATGAGGTCTCATGGAGGGGGAAAATTTGTAACTAGGCTTGGCCTCTTTTAAAAGAGCATGCAGTCATCTTAACTCTGTCAGTGATAATAGGCCCTAAACGCATGCACATTTTTCCTTCATGCATAATGCTGCTTCATATTTAGGATTATTTAGCTTATCCATTACCTCAGTTGTCTGAGGACACACTGTAAAAAAACTATAGAAAAGGCATTTTAGGCTATGTGAATGACTTCAACATAAGGAAAGCATGACTAAGGGCTGAGAGAATGCGCAATGAAAATTACCCTTTTCAGGCTGAAGAAAATTCCCAGAAAAACTAGGCATGCGGGAAATGCCTGGCTCTTAACGTAGCTGGTCGTACAACATTTGTGGGCAAAAAGCCAACCCTCCGCAAAAGCATTGTGCGAGCGCTATAGTCTTTGTAAACTTGTCATTTCCCAAAAAATATATGGTTTTGGGGTCTATCTGATAGAAAATACAATCAAAGGACCTTGCTTTTATCTCTTTCTCTGCCCTGGAGCCCTATCTGGCCAGGCACATGTGCTCAATGACTTTACATAATACAAATATGGAGAACCCCAAAGGCATTTAAAATAACTTGATTGTGTCATATTGGTGCTTTTCTGCTGCATCCAGAGTCTTCCCATGGGGCAGGTTTGGGGTGTTATTGCCTGGGCACTCTCTCAAGAAAGTGGTTTTTGAAATTTTATTTCAACATGCAGGCATAGTTGTACCAATGATGAAAGCTTGCAGATATGATTTCCTTCTTATCTTAAGAAGTAATCTTGTATTGTCAAACCTCCAGTTACTAATAAATGCTTTATTGCGGTGGTGTTGGAGCTAGCTGAGATCTCATTCCCACTGTCACAGCTGTGTACTCAAACTCCTGCGCGGCTTCATCTCACTTTCCCTATCATTTTTTCTCATTTGTACCTGAATGAATTCAGCCACCATTTCTATGCTTTTTAATCTTGAAAACAATCCTGCTAACGTGCCCTCACTATCATCCCCCAGGCTCCCTGAAGCTGGTCCCTGAGGCACAGCCTGAGCCCTGCCACTCCTTCTTCATTTCTGCTTGCCACTCTGTTCTCACTCCAGCATTTTGTGGAAGCAAATGAATGGGAGATGTGTCCGTACCCGTCTGCTTAAGAATTAATTCATCATTTCATATGGAAATGTTTCACAGTGATTCAGAATGTATTTCTGATGGATGAGCTGTTCCTACAGAAAACCTACAATATCGGGATGCTGTTTCCGACAAGGCCTGGAGAAAGCACAATTGTCTGGGAGCTGCGTGAAAACCACGCGCAGTGGCTTTTCCTCTATAGATATGTTTAATAAATATGTTTCCTTAATCCAGGTTTAAAAAGATTATGTAGGGAAGAAAAGAGGAGCTGCAGGTAGAGGACAAGTCTGCTGGCTGTGGTTACCAGGGAGAAGAGTTGCCCTGGGTGCAAGCATGTCACCTGCTGCTCGGTGTCTGCAGCATCAAGGGAAGCTCAATAAAATACATCTTGGCAACATCACAGAAACAAAATTATAATTAGGAAAGTCAACCGCGGTAAGCACCGTAATAAAAATGCATCCGATGAAGTAAAGGTGCAAGGACTTTTCTCCAGAAAAAACACATTAACCTTTTAAGGAGGTAGATGTAACCTTGGGAACTCAGGAAAGTTTTGTAATTTCAGAAGGAACAAGAAATAGCAATCTGATAACACTTCCTCAAGAATGCAAGGCATTCTTCCTTATGAGTTTCATGTTCAGTGGGATGTGGATGACTCAGGCTACAACATGAAAAATGTATCCAGACCTATAAAGGAATTACTGTAGATGTGTACAAGCGGGAGTTGCTTTGTTGCTTCCTAATACGTTGTAGATCCTTATAATTCAGTTCCATGTAATATTTTTTAACGACTGAGAAGTAGTACAAATGAACTTGCAAATAATTTAAAAATTAATTTAACTGTGCCTAAAATCAAAGTCTGCTCTCTGCTATGTGATGTAAATCTGTGGGCTTTCCCTGAGAAGGGAATTTAGTTGAAAAATGTTGTTATCAGAATATCAGTTTATTTTTAAGATAATATTAGTGTATTTTGAAGTGGAAAACAACCCTTTCTGTTCGCATCTTTGCAATGTATGTGGGAACATAGTGGGGCTAGGCGAGGATTTGAAACACTTGAATTTGCTTAGGCTTTCAGGAGGACCAAAGTTTTTGACTTTGAGCTTTGTTCAGTTCTGTGTTATTTTAGGTCTCTGTCAGGGTGAGCTGATGTAAAGCTGGAACAGTACAATGGGGAGTCAGGCATCTTGTCTCCAGGCTTTTCCCATCTTTATTAAAAAGTTGAGCCCGATCCAAACACAGGATCTCAGGCTTCTTGTGTGCTGACAGTCTCTGTCTCTGAAATCCCAGCCAGGATCCAAATTTGTGTATGAGCCCTATATTTATAAACCAAACCTCGGAAACCCACCAGCTCTACTGTTCTGAGGAGGTTATTGTGTTGTCCTCTTGGGAACGAGGATTAGCGCAGACATGCCTTCTCGCTCCCCAGCACAGGTGCTTAGTGAAAGAGTAACTGCTTGGAAAGCAGAAAGGAGGTCCTTGAAAAGAATTAAGATTGGGCTGATATCCAGGCTGGGAACTGTTCCTGTCCCGTTTATGTTAATTCACACTTGTTTTATAAATATTGAGTGATGGCTGCTTTTTTTGGAAGGTACTGAGCACCTATAGTTTCCTTCAATGTGAGCAGGAGTTTTGCATACTCAATGCACGTTCCTTAAAGAAAAGACCTCACGGAGGATGCTTACTGAGTGCCCTGCTTAATCCTGCTGCTTGCAGGAACTGTTTCACAAAGGTTTTCTACTGATCATTTCAGTTAGGGTTAGTAGATTCTTCCTTGAAGAGCGTAGATGAAAAGCAATCTCCTTACTTGCTGCGTAGCAAAATGGCCCTTGGCTGACTTTGGCAGTCACAGTTAGCTATTTTTTGAAGGCTCTGTTCTCCCATTTGCTTGGGGCTGCTAATGTGTTTGGTCTAAATAGCTGCCCTTTATGTCTCCTGGCAGACCATGCAACAGATGAGCGACCACCGCTACGACAAGCTGACGGTGCCCGACGATGCTGCAGCAAACTGCATCTACTTAAACATTCCCAGCAAAGGCCACGTCCTGCTGCACCGAGCCCCTGAGGAGTACCCGGAGAGCGCGAAGGTGAGAGCTGCGCTGAGGGAGCCTGGGAGACCCCCAGCATCCTGGCCTCGCCGGGATGTTCGTGGGAATTGAAACCGAGTGCTTTCCAGAATGGGCTCTGGTATCCCATCATGGAAATACCAGATGGTGAACGGTGGCAGGCCTGGGCTCTGTTCTCATCTGCACTACTGAGTTAATTACTTTCTCTCTTATGCCTCTGGTGCTTATTCTGCATAACCAGACATAGCGACGGTTCCCCTCACTGCAGTGTAGATAAGTGTGAGTCCCATAGCCAGAAGGCCATGTACACTGGAAATGTTAGTTAGCGTTGTTTACAAGTGAAGAGCCGGCTTAGCACCCGCTGATAAATCCATTTCTGTTCATTTACTTAGAGAAAAGGGAAAATAGAGACATAAAATGTAACAATTTCTGTTCCCTTTTTTTTCCTAAACAGGTATTTGAAAAACTGAAGGACCACATGCTGATCCCAATAGCCAACACAGAACTGGAGAAAGTAGATGGGGCACTCACCTGTTGCTCTGTGCTTATTAACAAAACTTCAGAATTATGAGTTTACAGAGTCCCTCCCTTGTACCTGGCAATAATGTTACACACAAGGTAGACGAATCTGTATCCACACTTTTATTGTTTTTATTGACAATCTACTGTACCACTGTGCTACTAACCCTTGTTTACAAATTTTTTGCTTTGTGTATTTTTATTATGTCCTTGCAGATGGTATTTAAGGTGGATGTACGGTTTGGGGGGCACATAACTCTGAAGTATGTTAGTCCCATGGGCTAGCAGAAGACAATTATATGGCTAACCCCTAGCTTTAGTGTTTTAACATATCTGCGTGAAAACTTTATGAAAACCAACTAATTCTTAACATTTCAAGCACCTCTGTTGTCTTTACACTGTTCCTGTCTTTTTTTCTCTTGCTTCCTTGCTCTGCATCTTTTTTTCCTTCCTTGGTCCCCTTTTCTTTCAGTGATGCAAGGTATTGGGGGGACTGAAGAAACTCAACGGGCTCATGAACTTGGTATCTTGTGTGGTAGGGAAGCTTTCCATGCACCACCTGGAACAGTGGGCAATGAATGCTCTGTGCTCCCTGTCTCGGCCGTATCACGTTGCTGCTGCTGGGCTGGAATCAGTCTCAGACACCAGGTAGCAACTTCGGAAAATGCTTCCTCTGACAGGAGCATTCAAGGGCAATGTCTGCCTGGGAAACTTGGATGACAGAAAAAGAGAGAGTAGTGCAGCCACACAAGATACAACCTGCAAGTTCAGGTCCCAATTTGCTACTAATGCCATGACTTTCAATTTGGTGAGAATGGAAGAGGAGTTTTTAAAAAGGCCAGATCCCAGGGAGCACCCTGACCACAAA
This sequence comes from Tringa solitaria, assembly GCA_026413425.1. NCBI lineage: Eukaryota > Metazoa > Chordata > Aves > Charadriiformes > Scolopacidae > Tringa > Tringa solitaria. The sequence continues at coordinate 18,429,283 of JAOXJM010000004.1, forward strand.
AATGAAAGACTGAGATGCTTTTGGGAAAGTTAAACATACAAAAGTAATCTAAAATATGAGGGAGGGTTAATTCTCTTTGTTTAGTTTTTTATTTGTTTCTGTCTCTTCTTTCTGTTTTCTCTTCATTTGGAGGCCACTTACTAGCAAAATTCAAAAGAAAAGGGTGATAGAAGGAGTTGAAGGACAGTTATTCCTGGATTATGCTCATGAGTAAGCAAAGCTATTTTTTCCTGAAAGATTGGCATTTATACTTTATCTGCCCTTGGGGCAGTTTTCCTTGGAACAATAACAATCTTACTTTTTTTAATTGCATGAATATTTACTGTGGTATTCAGTTAAAACAAATATAATTTTTGCAGCAAATTCCACAACATGTTTACCCACTGAGTCATACTTTTTTTGACCACAGTGTAGTGAAGCATACTCCATTGTATTCACACGCTTCTTTGTAAATCATTTGTAAACTAAGGACGAAGAAATTCCCAAACAGAGGCAGTAGTGGGAACTCTCTGGAGACTGACAAATAGTCTGAACATGTTATCAACTTCCTAGACATCTCCTCCACCTTTCCTGAACCACTTGTGGCGTGTTGCTAAGGTACAGTAGGAAGCAGGGGGACCTCAGGAAAACAAATGCTATTAACTGAGCACACACTTGGATGTCCTTTGGAAACCTGCGTGCTTTTTGGTGCAGTCATAAGGGAGGAAACGCAAGTGCTCATATCCGTAGGTACTCCTCAGCCTATCTCTCGCTTCATCTCAGTGGCTAATGAGGAGGAAGCCTCCTGGCAGCTACCACTATATACATGTAATGCTTTGTGGGCATACCATATGTGGTGATGACACCAGGTATCACGAGGGAGAGAGCAATGACAAGTAAGTACGATGGATGTGAAAAGACAGCATTTCCCAAAGGAAGTCTTGAGCCAGGCACACAGCAAGTGCTGTTTTTATGGCTGTGTGCTGTCCCAGAGGGTTCTCCTAATGTTTCCCCCTTGTCTCCTCCATTCCCATGCACCATCATTATGCCTGACATGGGTGATCAGGCTGTAAGGATGTAAACATTGCAGGAGGGAATCTCTTCTTCTGCATTCCCATGGTGCTTTTTTAAATATCTGATAAAGTATCTTGCATTTTAAAATGACATGATATTAAACAAAGATTTTTGTGCCAAAAAAGTGACCCTGTAGTATTTAACTGTGACCTTCTAGAGGCGAGCTGTACTCTGTTAAAACTTGTGCAGCCATCGGAGCTGTCGTACAAAGCTGGAACAGAATCCCCCTGACCTGTCCATGCATCTCCTTGGGGCCTGTTCCCCATCCATGTCCTTCAGTCCCTCTTCCTCCTCTCGCTAGAGAGCCTCAGCATCCAGCTACACCAGGACAGCATTAGGCTGTGGGATTTCTATTCAATTGTTCTCTCAAACTTTCTGTTGTGGTTCCCTTTTTCCTTCCACCCTCTCTCACCTCTCACCTGTCTCTCCCTTCCTCAAATTCTGGTTTCTAGTTTATGGCATGATGAGCACTTTTCTCTTTTAAGCCCAAGTGATTTTGCCTTCTGTTGCCTCAGTTCTCCTCCTGTACTCCTCCCTCTTTGCTGGTCACTCCAAAGTATCTCAACCCGTGGTGGACTATCCTAAACTCACTCTCTCCTTGAGTAGGTTCCAGGAGGGAGGAGAAACTGAGGGGCTCACTTTGGCTCTGAGTGACTTCTTTTGAGCTGGAAGGATGACTGTAAACAGGAGCTATAGATCCAGAGAGTGACATGGGTGACTCCTCTTCTTTAGGATTACTGCAGAAAAGAGAAACATTTGTGATGGACAGTGTTGGTATCTTGTGTCCCTGAAGGCAATAGAACAGGTGACAGTGAATTCTGCTGGCTCCCCAAGGGAAGAAGGGGAGTCAGGATCTTGGAGCTGAGAAACATCTGCATTGACAGAGAGGTTGGTCTTTCACCTACTGCCATGTAGCTTTCCTTGCCTTCAAGGCTGCATTTTGATATACAGAAGGAGGAAGGGAGCAGCTGAGGGACCCGAATTCCCTCGGGTGATGATTTCAAGTTGTATTCAAACTGTCTAACTTCAGGCACAGAATTCAGGTGCTCTAAATCACACCTGCTCTCTCATTGTTGGTCTCAGTAGGTACCAAAGCCTCCTAACATAGACGCTCTAAATTACATCTTAGCCTGATGCCAGAAGTTACCGACGCTGGTGGATTGCCCTGACCTCTCCACTTTTAGCGTTATTCTTTCTTCTGGCATTTTAAAGCAAAAATATTTAGAACACTTCTGTGCATTTGCAGTATGGTACTAAGAACTAAAATTATGCCAAATGCTTCTTATTCTTGCTGTTTGCTATTTTTTTCTGTTGCCCAAATGAAGAATTCGGTTGTGGGGACATTTCTGCTGTGATACATATGCATCTAATGGGCATCCTGTACATCTTGTCACCAGAACATTTCTCAGATGCCTGATATAAATCATCATTCTTGATTAATATAAATAATAAAATCCCAAACCAAAAAAGGAGATGAGACACTGAACACTAATAGCTGCCCACATAAAACACTTGATAACAACTGTCAGGTTGTGTGACATAGGAGGCCAGTGCAGAAGTTCTTGAGGTTAATAGCTCAGCAACGGGGATTGAATTACTCATCAAAAGGGTTTTTTTCCTTTGAGCAATCAGTCTAATTCAGTTCAAGTGAAAGAGCTACAATGTACATTATAGATCTTTCACGGATGTTATCTTTGCTGAGAGTTTAGGGGGAGCTGTGATATGTGGGCTTCTTTCTTCACCGGAATGTGAATACAGTGTCTCTCTCTGCAGTGAAAATGTGAATGCATACTGTACCTTATACGATAAACTTGAATTCTTCTATTTCTGCATTTTTGTCTTTTCCATGCTAATATACTCCTTTTGGATCCTAAATAGCTGCCACTGTATGAAGCTATGCTCTGATTTTTTGGTGATTTCCATACAATAGGTACAGAGCTCATAGGCAACACTATGTCCAGTTTTAAAAACAAAAAGTCAGTGCACAGAATGCTGTTTGTTCACAGCAAATTGGGGATGAAATATTGAAAAAAAACCCGAGCTTTTGATTTCATTCAGCTTCTTATATATTATATCAGTAAAGTCGGAACCAAATTACTTCAACATCAACATTCACATGGAACCATTTGGGGAAAATAACTTACTATTTAAGATTCTCTATTTTTGCTTTTATCAATAGGGAAGCTGAAAAGATAAGAATGCTTAAAGAATGGTATTTGTTAAGTGGTTGTGAACAAAGTATCATTGGACCTCACATGTATTTTCAGAGAAGTTTTAACTGGACGTATGATGTAACTTGTATAGGGGTGCATGTGAATTGTGTTAGTCACTGGTTTACATTGTATTGTTCTGCAGTGCACAAATATGACTACTGAACACACAAGTGTTACATTTCATTAAATTTAAAATCATGTTGCGGTATATTGTTCCCCACTTTTTGTGCCAAAAACACCAGTACATTCCATAACATGTTCTAATAGAGGTTTGCACTTTGATTTTACTTTTTGTGACTCTTGCAGTTTCAATACTATATATCCCCATCACGAAGGAATAAAGTGTCAGTTGTACTGTGCACTCTGTAGTTTTTGCCTTTTGTTTTGAAACTGAAAGCAAATGCATTTAATTTAATACTGTTTCATACCATCTTTTCATTTGGAAGCTTGTTACATGCCTAGGAATAAAGCCAATTATAGACACTAGTGCTAAAACCTTTAAGCCTTTTAAAAGAAATCTTGACTCTTTAAAAACAAATAATTATTTTAGCCTCTACATTTAAGAATAACATATAGAGAAGGATATCGCCTACGTGTTCTAGATACAATGGTTGTGACTAAATTTTATTATTGTCCAAGATAACTAAACAGATGTTACTGTGGTATATAGTATTTTCTCTGTAGTTCCTGTATCTATTGTAAGTTACAAAAGGTGAAACTAAAAAGGTTTAGTGGCATGACCGTTATGGTTAAATTATTCACGTAGCTCTTGTGTCTTTTCTCTCCCAGGATGTCAAGAGAGGTGACTACGTTTCTGACATTGCTTTGTGGTAACATGACAGATGGTCGCATGTTTTATATCTAAATACTACTTGTCGTGTGCTACAAATAGTGCATGTGGGGCTAATCTCTGCTTGTACCCTTGTGCTCTAATATCATTAGGTATTGATACTAGGATTAACGATCTCGGGAGACAATGCAGTTACTCCATGTGTGTCAGTGCTCATGGGCCTTCAGTGCCACCTTGTGGCAATCCAAGACTCAATTGTTCAAGGCCTCAGTGTTGCTGCTTTGACTTTTTAAGAAACCCAACATAAATTAACAGCACTGTAGCAAAAGAATTACATTACTTCCAAACCGTACGGCTTCGCTAGTAATAGGACTTTAAATAAACCGTAATCTAATACTCTTATCGCTTGAGAAGCAGGAACAAGGAAAAATCTCGTTAGGGCTGATCTAAATACAGGCTTTGTACTAATTTAACTATACTGATTAAAAGTATGATTTTTATACTAATATATTTAAATCAGTGCTATGTCTAATATGAATATGTTTAGCTTGGTGCAATTAATATAGTGAAGTACTGCATGTACATGCATCTTTGTGTACCCATATCTACAGGAGAGAGTTGGTACCAATTTCCTTGAATTTGGTTTTCAATGGCAGTAATTAAAAATAACAAAAGCTATACAAGCCACTCCCACTTGCCACATAAAGAAGTTCCTCACAGAATTTCAAAAGCAAAAGGAGTGCCCTTTGCAAAATTTAGCTGTAGAATATTAGTTCAGCAAGTAGAGACTTCTGCACTTGGGTGTACAAATTCACCCTCTGCTGTAAGTACATCCTGCCAAAAAAGCATCAGTCACAGTCTCCTGCATCATAAGCTCCGGACATCCTGAATCTCTCAACAACCTCACACCCAAAAATTCATGAGCTGTAGGTTCATTGCTGTAGGTTTGTAGTTGCAGCTTGCAGATATCCATTCAGTTTGGGCAAAGCCCTTGATCTTGATCTGTAACTAAACCAAACTCTCTCTGCCTGGTAGCTTTTCTCCTCCTCCCTAGGGAATTGTGCGTGTAGAGCCCTGCCGCTCTCACAGGGGCCGGGGGGGTCCTGCCAGCTCCAAAAAGCAATTCTCCTGAGGCAGAACCCAGACTCTTGAGTAAGAACCAGGAGGCAAATTGGGATGGGAACACGTGAAGCTCCCGGGTAGAGTCTCCTGCCCTGCAGTAAGGACAGGCTGCCAGGGAGGGGTTGATCAATGAGGGCAGAGGGGGAAGAAAACCAGGAGCCAGTCACAGCTCTGACAAGCTGTGACAATGTTGCAACATTTTCTAGGACCAATATTGTGAAAGATTTGAAGAGCTCTGGGTTGTAAGCAGTTTCCAAAATTTATTTGGAAATTTAAACTAGAAGTGTATTCTAGATGGACATTACATATGTATGTACTCATAAAATCAATGCAGTGTCCAAAATCTTCCCAGCTCCCTTGAAAGAAACCCTTGACTCACTCTTCATTGAGGCTCGCTTCTTAATATTGACTTGATGTTAACTTCCTGGAATGAGTTTCTTGCTGAGAGTAGTCTTCTTCCAGCTGCCTGGACCATTAAATCCTGTTAGGGTTTATCAGCATTAAGTCTGCTAAAATATATTCTATTCTTGTATTCTCTAGCCACATGCTCTTTTCCTGGCTTGCTAAAGTTAATTCATTTCAGTTTGTCTCATATATGGCTCAGGAATCCAGAAGCCTAACCCTGCAGACATCATGTGGCTTTGTGCTGCGCCTCTCGCTGAGCAAGGTTATTAACAAGTTCCCTAAATCCAGAATGCACGATAGCTATTTTTATCAGCGGTGTTGTACAGAGCCAGCAAAGTCTACAATATAATTCACCTTGAAGAGGAGGAGCTGGAAGGCACTTGGTTTAATGAACAAGAATTGGAGTCAGGGGCTGGGAAGACGCCTGGCTCCATCTCACTTGGAAGCACCAGAGAATCTGAAACCTTTCCATCTATTTGGGTGCCTAGTATGGATTAGGGAGGATCAATGTAGGCACTTGGACTTGAAAAAAAATGGCCAGCCCTGCAGCCCTCTGAGCAGGGAAATGGGAGACAAACACTCATTTACCTTGTATTTCAGATGTTTAATCCAGAGATACACAGGCAGCTTTGAGAAATTCAGTCGCACTACAGCAGACAAAGGCTTCTTGGGGTGGGAATAACACCAGAGAAGGATGTGGGTTGTGAGCAGACGTGTGCTGCCAGGTTACTAGCAATCAGATCTGCAGGGCTGGGTGGTGAGGGAGAGTCTGTAGTTTTCATGGGGCAGGAGTTACCGTCACAGCAGTGGCAGGGAGCAGAGGTAATCAGGTGTTTTCTGGCAACCAGTCTGGGGACTGGCTGTGATTTTAACACCCAGCTCTACAGAAAAAAACACTGTCACCAGGTAAGAACAGTGACTAGTCCTTTATTTTTCAAATATTCTGGGCGGAACCTTTGCCATCCAATGGGTTTATTGAAAAGCTGGGAATGCTAGCCCTGTAAAATAAGTATCATTGCAGTTAATATTTGAAGTGCAATTGCATTAATAAGGCATATCAAGCAAAAGGACTTTGCAAAATGTGGGAAGACTAGTACTTTTGCCTTACTGACAGCAGAACCCAGCATCGATTGCTTCCATTTCTATACACTTTGATGTTTAACTGCTGGAAACGAGGTTTTCGAGACTGCAGCAATAGCCTGAGTTTTGTCTTTGACAGCTTTAAAAAATACCAATGAATGAAGTTTTGTCTTCTGTCTTTTCTTTAAGAGTTTGTTCCGGCACAGGAGCAGGGCCGGCACTGGCGGCAGCCTCTGCTGCTGAGCCCAAAGGCGCGGGGCTGTCTGGCCTTAGGAGGGATGAAGTGGCCAAGCTCCACGGCGTACAGCTTGGCTTGTCCTCACACCTGCAGCGGCCTTGGGAGCTGTACAGCAGCGGGTTTAGACCGCTGTCAGTCCCTACAATCTGTTGTAAATCCCCACGTCCTCCTATCGTCAATCATTTATCTTAAAAACGCATCATCATCATGCCGATAAGCCCCAGCCTTTCCGTGCGGCGTTGCTAATAACCCCAGGAGCTGCAGACCCGAGGCACCCGCCCCCACTCATCGTTTCCAAACACCTGTTTTAACGGAGTGGGTGTTAAAACGCCCTTGGGAGGCCGTTGCGAGCTGCAGACACAGACGCCTGACACAGTCTGGTGACGGTTCCGGAGAAGGGCAGGGTTTAAGGCGTCAAAGGAGCCGCTCCCTGCGCCTCAACAGGGGAGGCGGCAGGCCCGGCGGCTCGTCACTGCCTGCGGCCGGCAGTAAGAGAGAGCAGCAGCCAGCCCTTGCCGAGGGCGGCTCCCCGCCGCGGCCAGGCCAGGTCCGGCCCAGCCCGCCCGCCCGCCTCAGACGAGGGCGGCGCGGCCCCTCTCCCCTCAGGCTCGAGGCGGCGCCACCAACAGCCGCCTCGTGGGAAGGAGGTGACGCCCCTCCACTCACGCGCCAATGGGAAGTGCCGCGGCGAGGGCGGAGTGCCTTCCCTCAGAGCCTATTGGTGGGCAGGCGGGGGCGGGGCGGAGCC
>JAOXJM010000004.1:18437031-18447364 GCA_026413425.1 Tringa solitaria
GGGTGTGGAGGGGCGGGGCCTGCGCCGGAAGCGCTGCCCTGAGCGGTTTTCCCCGACGGCGGCGGCAGCGGTGGGGTTTCCGTTATGGAAGGCCCAGGCCCGGGCTCGAGCTGTTCGGCCTCGGGCGCCGTGGGGCGGCTGCTAACGGAGGACGAGATGGCCGAGGTGAAGAAGGATGTAAGTGGTGGCCGTGGTGCGGGCCGAGAGGCCGCAGTGCACGGGGCTGGGGTGGGGCCGGGGCCCGGGCCTGGGCGGGTGAAGCGGAAGCCCTGTCAGAGCAGGGGGAAGCCGCCGCGGAGGCGGGAGGGCCGCCATGGGCCGGGCCGAGCCCCCACCGCGCCGCCCGGAATTCCCCGCCGCCTTCCCGCGGAGGCGCGCGGGTCATGGGCGGGTTGGCACGGCCGGGGCGGGGCGGGGGCCCCGGGGGGCTGCCCGCTGTGAGGGGGTAAAGACTCGCAGAAACTTAACGCTGCGGCCCGGTGTTCCCCTGAAAGTTCCGGCTTCTTTTGTTTTCTGCTAAGCGTTCCACTCCTCTGGCGCGTTTTAAGGGCAGAGTAGCGAGGGTTTGGGTTTCATGGTCTCTTACCTGTACCACAGTAAGTGCTAGGAGGCGGACTGGAAGTGATGAGTAATTAATGCGGTATCGAAAGATTAGTTGCCAACGTATGTGCTTCTTTTCGTGTTAGTAAGATTCTCTCTTGTAAAGCACGAATATTTGGATTAAATTTTTTTTAAGCTTTTTGGTCTATGATTTCCCTCCCTCACCCAATATGTATTCACTGAGAGAAGTCTTCGTCCTGATTCAGTCTGGATTTACTTGTCTCTTTGCTAGACTGGGAAGCAAGCAATGTGATAACCGACCTCAACAAGTGATTGGTTAATTTAGAAAGAATAAATTTTAAAAAAATCTCAGTTTATCAATTATTTCATGATCATCCATAGCTTCTGTTTGTAATTTAGAATGTCTTATGATTGACTATTTTTTATGTATTCCTTTAAAGTACAATAAAGAATGTTTGGAGTTTGATTTTGGTTTTTTACTACCTTTATGCGTACATAGTTTTCTTTAAATGCTTTGTCATAGTTTTGTGAGGCATGTTTTTCAAATTGTTACTTGCTTCTGTGGAACCAGAGGCAATAATGCAATAGTTAGCATCCAGTAGTCACACCAAAAAAAGATACAAACTACTTAAATCAGATTACATGTGTAACTTGATATGTACATTGATCTGTGTCAGTGACTGAATTCACGGCTGCATCTCACAGAAGTGCATTTATGTTGCTTCAGCCTTTAATCTTGTAAGTTCTCCTGTAATAATTGGAGGGCTTGATGGAAACCTAATATGTGGAAAGAAATAACGTTTGTTTCATCATTAAAATACAATCCAATAAATCTGGCTTTAGAGCGTCTTTTGTCAGATTTTAAATGTTGCTGTTTCATAATACGAAGTGCTCGGTCAGTTTAAACTTGCTTAGCTATTTCAAAGTTGTTTAAGTAACTCTGACAGGTTCCCTTCAAACAGAAGTGCTGCATTACCAGAAGTTTTGTGTATATTATGTGACAGCACACCTCAGAAAGCTAACTTGCAAGGACGACTTGGTCTGGGTAAATTTGTCTGGAGGAGAAATTATAGAGGTTGGAGTCTTACATGAGAGCTGGGTAGGAGGCAGTGAGCCATACAAAACCATCAATATAGAGCAAAGTATATTTAAAGCTTCTGTCCTAATGCGTTTACTCTTTCTGTCCTTCATCAGCCATTAACCTATGAGGACAACACAGGGGGTAATTTAGAGCTGATACGCTTCATACAGTGAAAAACTCATTACAGGAAGATGTTAGTCAAAACACAATAGTCTTTCTATTCAGTAACAACTCTATTCTTCTAATGTTGAAATATTGACTGACTCTTGTATTTGAGTATTTGTTGATTGATCCTCCTGGTGGTAGGATGAGATTTCCATGAGAACTGCAGAAATCTGTGTTGCCTACTACATTCATAACCATTTAGGCATGGGCTCGCTGCAGCTGGACTCTTGAGACGTGTTCCAGAGCCACTTCAGTGGATATAAGCTGTATGGTTGTACTTTTCTGCTCTTGTCATAGTTGTTATGCCATCACTACTGCCAACATGACTGCACATTAAACCCAATCATGTAATTAAACTGGCTGGGGGGGAAGCACCAATTCAGTTTCTTGACTGGATCCTCGTATCCACCAGTACAAGGGAAAGGGTAGGAACATGCAGCTGCCATGCAGGGGGCAGTATTCCTTGATCTTAAATCAGCTAAGGAACTGCACCCTTATGTTTTTGGTTTTATGTTGTATTCAATCGATTGGTGATAGTTTACTGCCAAAAGCTGCCTTTTACTGTCTGTGTGTGCTCGTCTGATGTTTTCTTTAACTGCTGTGTAACCACTGGCAGTTTATTCATTGTTTAGTATTTGTTGGATCCTGAAGAGCAACTAGAAGAACACATGTATCCTCCTACTTTTAGCTTTTTCTTTAAGAGTTGTTGGTACTTTCCCTAGCACTAGTATCCCGGGCAGTAGTTTGCCGTTTCAAATAATCTGTTTTAAAGAGCACCTTTATATCTAGCTTCTCTTTACTGAGCTAGTAAATGGCTATAAGGCAGGCTTTTTTCAAATTTTGTTTTTTTTTTAATGCTGCTGTTACGGAATCTAATCTCAAAAAGCAGAAGGATATTTGAAAACTTTCTTCAGTCAAGAAGTTCTATTTCTTTCCATCTCTTCATGTGTCTTGTAAGTAAAGGTGTTTTTCCTTCTGGCTCTCAAATCTTTTTTCTTTTTTTTTCTCTTTTTGAAGCAAATTAGACTTGTTGAGGGTGTTTTTTTCACATCAGTAATATTAAGCTAGTGGGTGTCTGACTTCTTGTGTAATTTTTCACAATGAAAAATGTTGGTGGGAGAAATTGTCCATTTTGTAGTATTATATAAAATGAGAGCTTGTTTTTCAAGCACAGAGATGTTATTTGTGACTCATCTTCATAGAGTAGTAGATACTGAAACTGGAGAGTTGTGAACAAATGCAGTAATTCTGTTTCAGTGTTGATATCAAGTAGGCTTGCTGATGTACAGATTGAAATAAGATGAATATCATCTACATTTTGGCAATGCTTGTGCTTGTATGTAGCCTCTGAATGAGGTGGAGGAAGTTTGGTTTTTGTTTTGATAACTGCAAAAATTAATTGGTCAGTATAGGAGAGGACACTTGATCTTCCAAGAAGGAAATCAAAGTGATGACAGGGCAGTCTTTAGTTTTGACATTGCACCTATAAAATTGCCTCATAAATAAATTAATAATCAGGTTAGAATTGAGTATGGTTACAAAAGACCGCATGTTTCCCCAGGAAGAAGATCTCTGAGGAAATGTGATTTGATACTAGGTGTTACAGTTCCTGAGGATGCAAAATGGCACTGTTGCTGAACTGCTAAAGGCAGGCATCTCTGTTCCATCATACCTGATGTTAATTGACTGTATGTTAGGATCTTTAGACAGTGGAGTCCCCTCCCATGGGCAGTTTGTTCCGCCTCCTTCTGTTTGCTCGTTATAGAGAGGATTTCAGTAACCAGTTTATGCTTGTAGGCTGAAGCTGAGCTGCAGGGGGCAGAATCAATTTCCTTTTGCCAGAGTCCTCAGAGTTGCACTAACTGTTGTGTGTACAGCATGTTAGAGGTGTGCCAGTTGCTTCAGGTGTTCAATACAAAATCTTAAAACAAGAGAAGGCAGCCAATAAAGTTGTTGAGAGCAGGTACATCTGTGGATGAAAGTGCATGGATTTTGGATGCCAGTCATCTGTTGAACTTGTAAGTGGTGTTTATTTAACAAACATTTCAAACAGTGAGTATATTCATGCTGTTGCTCTGAGGCTGCTTTTACTCAATGTACAAAAAACATCAATACGTGCAATATTTTGGAGTTGTGCCTCATGGATACAAATAATATGGAAATGTGGCAGTCAGGTAGTCAGTGAGAATGAGCGTGTCTGTAGACAAAGTGAGTAGGTGCTGTTTGGTTTTGTTGGTATCATTTCTTCTCATTTTTACTTTGTGACTGTTCTGAAACCTGATAACCACAGAGTTGATTAATTAACATTTTCAGTAAGTATTCACCTTATTACTTTACATGCATTAAAACTCCTGAGTTCACTCAAAGAAAACTGATGAAAGGGATAAGTAAATTAGATAATGGTTTGGGTTTTTTTTTTCCAAAAAAAAATTATACTGAGAAAAATCTCTGCTAGGTAATGCAGTGGCAGCTTTAAAAATTGTTTCATTAACCTTTATCAAAATCATATAGGTTTCAAATGGAGGCTTCTAAATAAATGGAAAGATTAGCTAATACTAGATTGTTTTGTTTTTCAGGCTTTAGAAAGGATGCGTCCTTACCTGTGTGATAAAATCATAGCTGAGAGACACTTTGATTACCTACGTTCAAAGAAAATACTCACTAGAGAGGACACAGAAGAAATTTCTTCTCGATCTTCCAGTAGGAAAAAAACTGGGAAGTTGTTGGACTACTTAGCAGAAAACCCAAAGGGACTAGATACTTTGATTGAATCTATCAGACGAGAAAGAACACAGAATTTCCTGTTACAAAAGATAACTGACGTAGTGTTGAAAGTCAAAAATGAAAAACTTGAAGCTCTCAAAGGTGAGAAGTTTATAATAATATTTTGTAAGATGTAAGTTTTATTTTTGAGGGTCTGCAAAATAAACTTCAACAAATCTTTTGAATCATGTTTCTTAGTACAGATTTTTTTTTTCTTCATCTAGTGTTTGGGACGACATTCTTGGAAATATTGCTAGTTTGGGTTTAAGATACTAGTGCACGTATCCTGGCTTTGCCTTTTTACTATCTGAACACATCCTAAATATCAAATTGCAAAAAATCCTTTCATGTGTTGTTATGATGGATAAGTCTGTCCTCACATCTCAGTTTTGCTTTCTATGAGGTTCTAATTCAGAACTCAAAATATGTGGTTATGTTCTATCTTGCATTTCTTTTGAAGCTATTTACTGCAGTGGCAGGATGCTCTGGTTTTGTTAAACTTTGCACCTCAGCAGAAGATAAAGCTACAAATGCAACCTGAAGGGAATTCTCCTGCATGCCTTCAGTGCCAAAACTCAAAATTAGGCACTGTAAATGCATGCATGCATTGTATCGTAGAGGTAGAGATATTTTTTTTGATCTGCAAATTGTGAAGTGTCTATATGAATTTTTATTTTAAAGCAAATAAAGCATAAGCCTTCTAAACCAAAAACCTTACTTCCCCTTCCACACCCATCAAAAGAGAAATAAAGAAGGAAGAAAGTACATTTTTAAGCCTAGAGATTAAAAGCCTGAAGTTTTCTTTGGCTTCAGGTAAAACAGCCTTCAAATGCAGTCCACTCTGGAGTAGAACCATCTAGTCAAAGCTTTTAAAAGTTTGAAGAACACAGTGAGAAAAATCTGTCAAAAGATGGGTCGAAGGGCTAAAGTGACTTCCTAAAATGAAGCTTAAATTACAGTGCATCTTTGTCAAATAGTAGCTGATACAAAGATATAGAGAAATCATTCGCATCAGCCTAGATAACCTGCACGTACTTTTTAATTTGTCGTGAATATTGGGATGTCACAGGTGAGATGAAGAGGTTAGTCTGTTAAATATACAAACAACTGATCTGTGACAATCTTACTGATACTACATCAGAGCACGGTTTTAAGAGCGCACCATTATTGTAATTGAATCCAGTCTCTGTTTTTTGTCTTAGGTCTAAGCTGCAGCACCTGTATGACCTCACTGTATGGAGGAACGAATAACCTTTCTAGATCATATTCGGATGAATCTAATTTTTTTGATAAAACAAAAGACAAGGAATCTACCCAGATACATCATCCAGAGGAAGATTATAGCACCGCCGCATTTGTGTCCGCTGTCTCCCTTCATTCAATGAATTTGCCAATTGCAGAGATGGGAAATGCAGAGTGTGCTGTTTTCTCAGCCACCCTTCCAGGGCCTGGAGACCCTGGTGCACCTCCCTTGCCCCCAGAGCTCCAGGCAGAGCAGCAGGAACCATCGACTACTTCAAGTGACAATTGCTTTTTGCCTTTAAGATCACGTTCTCTTCAACCACAGTGAACGGAGTGACTTTTGTTTGTTCATCCAAATGGTACTGAGACTTGTATGATGTCGTATAAAGGGTAAAAAAAATGTTTTCAACTGCTACCTGGCAAAATCAGAGGGAACAATGTATGCTATTTACTGTTTTTAATGAGTAAATGTTTTTTGTAATTGGATGCCTCTGGAGCTGCTTGATTTTATGGTCTTTAGGGAGCTTTTTCCAAAAGCTCATGGTATTATACCAGCAAAGGCTTGTTTTTTAAACCAATGTATTTAAGATTTCACACTTAGCTGCAGATATTTATGCTGCAGTTACAGAACAAATAGGGTTTTTTCTGCCTAAGAAGAAATCTGTTTTTCTTGAAGTTTCTGTGACAGGTGAATCGGGAAAGATGATTAGGAAAAGTATTAAGCATTGAAAAATAACTTTCTGAACTAAAAGCTTAAACTCAATTGCCAAAACAATTTGGTAAACTACTCATTTACCAAATTGAGTGTTTCCCTGTAGGATAAATTCTGCCTTCTATGCATGTGTATGCAGCTCCATTTGCAAAAAACTCCACCCGGATCTGGCCAAATCTGTAGCTATACTTATTTGCAAGAAGTCTCTTAATCATCTGAACTTTGTTCTCTGTCCTACTGTTTAAATCAAAAGGCACTTGGTATTGCGGTGATTTGGATTAGCAAATATACTTCCGCAAGCCTTAGCATGTTCTTCTTGTATATTAGTTAGAGATTTCTGATTTGAGATGCACTTTAAATATAAATGCTCATTAGTACTGGAAAAGGAATGTAAACTGCTGTAACAGCATCATGTGGGCTATAAGAAAATGTTATTGTATAACGCTGTTAAGGAGAAAAGCTTGTATGTTTTGTCCCAGTAGGTAAGTAGATGAGGAGTCCTGTAGCAAGAAAATGTCCATACCTGAAGGACTCTTGGAAATGTTACACTTCAGATATCTACTGAAGCAGATAGGCAGGTTTACATTTCAAGTTGCTTGGAGTCAAATGCATTTTAAACTATTGCAACATGGGAAGGTTCTCATTTCTTGACACAATGTAACATGCTATATTCCTCTCATACTCTACTCTTGAGTTGCAATCTAATTTTTATGAGGTTGGCTTATAATAACTTTAAAATTACTACGTGAAGAAAAACTCTTACTTGGAAATCTGTACAGCTGTGTTCTGCAGTACGCTTTAAAGTGATGGGATGTTTTCAGTATATCAAAGGGTAGGTATTTAAGGCTTTAAATTATTTTGGCACTCATACAGTGCTATAGCCATGTAATTCCATTCAAATTCAAACCCAGGTAATATTCCTAAACTGTGTTCTCCTTTTGTGGAGACAGGCCACCTGCAGGACCTTGACATAGTCTCTAATATTTTTTTTTTTAATGTTTACTCTGGTTTCAGAAGTAGGTTAAAATAAACTGCAATGTTCAACTACACTCCATATTTAGTATACAAATAGCATTCATTCAATAAAAATGTGGGCTTCTGTTTAGTGTTTATAAAAGTCCTTGTTTTTCTTGTATACATCTAAGGTATATCAGCAAAAGTGCTTGGTTCAGAAGGCACTCTGGAAGTTTATTGCCTAAATATGCAAGCAAAACTTTACTCTCCAACATGAAATTAAGGGTAGGCTTAAATCCCTCTCTTCCATGAACTTGAACTGTAGTTGGATGTCTAAAAATTAATTTGTCTAAATGCCTACTGTAACCACCTTAAGAGCTGTGCTTAAGTTTGGGTCCCTTCTTGGATTCTTGTAAATGGAGGGGAGCGAGCAAGGGTGGCCTTAACTGAGGAAGAGCTTCAGCTCAGGGTGCAGACAGCCTTGCACATCTAAAGCCAAACAAGGGAGCTGCGCTGCCAGCCCCACAGCCTGCAGAAAGCCTACCTGTGCAGGGATCCTGCCGTAGAGCCTCTTAACCTGAGACTTTAAATGAATGTATTGTCTTACCAAATGTTTATAATGTGCTTTTTAAAAAAAAAAAAAATTCTATCACAACTTTTGGAATAAAGTCTTTTGTATAATTGCCTGTTTTCCTGTCTGCCACTCATTATTAAAATATATGGGTTGTAAGAGCAGTTCGTGCCAGTATCTGGATGTGTGGGTTTGGTTTTGTGTGTGCAGGAGGCATTTGTTCTCACTCTCCTGCTAGAGAGGTTTGTCTGTGGTGGAAAAACTGACTTAATGTGAAACCCCTGTGCCTGTAGGACTGCATTCAGGAGCAGCCTGTAGGGAAAACGTACATGTGAAGTTAAGACCTCAGCTGCCAAACTGCAGTCTCTGTGGTTCATGGCTAGTACTGCTAACCTGATTCTTGCTTTTCTTTAAATGACTCGATTACCCAACTTCTTAAAAGATGTAAGAAGTGTTACTTTCAGACGTGCATATGCACATAAGACTTCATTCTTAAGACTTTTATGAATAGCAGAGGAGAGACAAAACCTTTGGGTGCTGAGGAGCATGACTCAACAAAGGATTTGCAAATGTTGCTCACTTCAGTGGTTGTTTTCATTGTACTTTGTATGGTGTTGATTTTGAGAGATCAGCTGGACATGGTTTAGTATCTTTACAGTAAAATAATTGACCCTATTATACCCAAAGTCCATTCCTTGGACCTTATCCTGCTTCTGTGGTAGCATAAGTAGGCTGAACAGTGCCTAGTAAGTATTTTAGCTGATGCAAAAACAGATATATGGGCTTTGCTGACAAGGGAAGTCTAGTACAAATGTTTTCCAACAGATTTGAAAAATATGTTTTGGTAAGGATAGCCCAAGTGTCCGCGTAAGCTGGGACAGCATAGGCTGCGTTCAAAGCTTTCCCTGCTCTGAGCATTAAGGAAAAAGGGGTTTTCTCTCTAGTTTGGCCTGCGGGTGTAAAAAAAGGAGAAACGGAGGACATCTGGGTTTCACGTCTGCTTGTCTGTCTCTGTCTGTGGTCGCTCAGAGAAGAAACTCCCCGAGTCGGTGGGGGTGAACCCCACGCACCCCTCCGCTGCAGAAAGCGCTGCTTTTTCCACCTCCTGCTGCTGCATCCCCTTCGCCACGTACAGCCTGGGACCCTCGCACACAAGCACCCGGGGCTTTTTCTCCGGGGGGGCCGCGATGGGGCCGGGGGGGCCGCGGTCCCGCCGGCAGGCCGGAACCCTCGGCGCGGGGCCGGTTTCCGTGCGGGCGGTGCCGCGGCGGCAGGGCCCCGCCATGGCGGCGGAGGGAGAAGACCCGTTGGCTTATTTCGCGGCCTACGGCAGCTCCAGCTCCGACTCGGAGCCCGACGAGCCCCAGCCCGACGAGCGGGGGCCGGGAGGCGGCGCGGCGACGGGGGGCAGCCCGGGACGGCGGCCGAGGCTGCCGCCGCCCGACGAGCTCTTCCGAAGGGTGTCGCAGCCGCCCGCCTTCCTCTACAACCCCCTCAACAAGCAGATCGACTGGGACAGCCGCGTCGTGCGGGCGCCCGAGGAGGTGCGGGGAGCGGGCCGGGGCAGAGGGTGCGGGGGGGGAAAGGCCGGGCCGGGTCGCCCAGGCCCGGTGTGACGGGTGCCCTGCTTCTCTCCTGCAGCCCCCCAAGGAGTTCAAGGTGTGGAAGACCAACGCCGTGCCCCCGCCGGAGAGCTACAGCCCGCCCGAGAAGCAGCCCCCGCCGGCCCCTGCCGTCGACATGGCCATCAAGTGGTCCAACATCTACGAGGACAACGGGGAGGACGCGCCCCGGCAGGCCGGCAAGGCCCGGTTCCTGCCCGACGAGGAGCAGGAAGCCCTGGCTTCGGGTGAGGGCCCGCCCTGAGGCGGCCGGGCTTCCCACGGGCGTGGGGGGGTTCAGATGCGTGTGGGCAGGGAGGGTGGGTGGGAGCGGAGACCTCCCTGTTAACAAGTCGGAGGAGATTCCCGCTGGGCTCTTCTGCGTCCACGCTGCCGCTGGAGGGTAGGGCTGTAGGGGTGGCTGGCTGGGCTCTGGTGTGCCTAGGGTCAGCCGAGGCTCTCAGCAACCCCTCTGCTCCCCTCCCACTGGCGTTAGTGGAAACTGGGAAGGATTCACGAGCGTAAAACTGTAGTTCTTTGAAACCAACAGTGTTCAGGTGTGGTACCGCTAAAACTGAAAGCGGTATGAGAGCATCTTTAAGCACTGCTGTCTTGACCCGAGGTGCAGCTCATGGAATCACGGAATTGTCAGAGTTGGAAGGGACCTCTAGAGATCATCCAGT
>JAOXJM010000004.1:18447464-18469945 GCA_026413425.1 Tringa solitaria
CCTGGGCAGCCTGTTCCAGTGCTCTGTCACCCTCACCGTAAAGAAGTTTTTCCTTGTACTTGAATGGAACTTCCTATGTTCCAGCTTATGCCCGTTGCCCCTTGCCCTATTGCTGGAAACCACTGAAAAGAGTCCGGCTCCATCATCCTTGAACCCACCCTTCAGATACTTGTAAACATAGATGAGGTCTCCCCTCAGCCTTTTCTTCTCAAAGCTAAAGAGTCCCAGCTCTTTGCGCCTTTCCTCATAAGGGAGGTGCTTCAATCCCTTAATCATCTTTGTTGCCCTACGTTGGATGTAGGGCAGATTGTAATGTTTGCAAAACTTGGGGGCTGAGGGAGGAATTAAAAAAAATGTCCGTGTGACAGATTACTGAAGAAAATATTTACTATCCTTTTCACTTTTAATCATGGTACAAGCTGTAATGGTAGTCTAGGAAATAAAAAAATAATTGGCAGGAGGGAGGACTTCATTTTTTTAAAAAGCACTGGAGAAAGAGACTAGCCAGTAGCAACCAAGAGAACAAAACCAGAAGAATAAATTCTGGGTTTTCAGAACATATGATAATGTTTTGGTTTGCCAGTTGTCATCACACCTTTTCCAAGGACCTTTTTTTTTTATTGTCTTGCTTGACAGTTTTTCTGTCTCTGTCTTGCTCCATTTGTTCTGTATGCTTCCTCACCACTACCCCAGTACACATTTCTCTTAGTCAGCCATCATCCAGAGACTAAGAGGATAAACTGTTAATTCATCTTGACATTACTTCCTGCTTCTAAAATGTAATTTTCTAGCTTTTCGTCTTATCTGTTAGTATAATTTTTTAGAACAGGTACTGTACAGTAGCATAACAAGGCCTCTTCTTATTTATCCTCAATGGTTTGTGGTAGTTGTATCAATTCTGTCCTGTCCACATATTGTCCACATTCCAAAAATGAGGATATTGTCATTTAATACAACTGTGGTTTTTCTCCAGCATCTCAGACATCATTAAGTCGGTTGTTCTGGAATGAGGATGGAGTTTAAGAGAAAAACACTAGCTTTGCTGACTTTAATTCTGTCTTTTATTTAAAGATGGTGAAAAAGATGATGAACCAGCTTCTGCCAAGAAACGTAAACTAGACTCTGGGGAGCAGACAAAGAAGAAGAAGTTGTAAGCAAGGCATGCTGGATTTAGCCATAATGAGAATTTCAATGAACTTGCGTTCCTCTGCTGGAATGGGAAACAAATACATGTTTACTGAATTTCTCTCTCCCGTCAGGTAGGGAATTTCATTTCTGTAGTATGCTTGCCTTTTGGAAAGCACAAAATTATATGGACAGTGTCGTGATAGAAACTCGTCTACTGAACAAAATTTAAACCTGTTTATTTAAAAGGGGGATTTAGAAGAGGGATCCATTGTGATGGATACTTGTGCTGATGCAAGTTACAGGGTTTTGTGGTATTTTGTTTATCAAGAAACCTGGTAACGTGAACTTTTCTGGACTGAGTTTTCCATTGTGTCAAAACCTTTTATAAAGGGGTATATACTAAAGATTCTTTAAGTACTGTCCTGTGATATGTTTGCATAATGTTGTTTTGAAGTGTATGTAAAGACTGCACATAGGTCGCTGGAATAAAACTACATTTGAAAACATCTGTGGCATAAATAATTGCATCGCATGCTTGGTGAATAGGAGGGATGAATTCTGTACTGTATGCATTTCAGTGATGTATTTCTTATGACACAACAGATTCCTCAGGGTTTTGTTTGTAATAAATGCACAACTGCAAACTGAAAAAAATGTGGACCTTATAATAGAGTTTAATATTTGATAATTAGTTTTGATGTTATGTGATCTTCATCCGTGGAATACAAGACTAACTGATGCAGGAAGAATTGCAGCATTTAATGTATTCTTCCTAAAATTGAAAATAGAATATAGGTATTTCTGTAGAAAAAAATTACGACGAAGCTGTGAAAGAGTCTTTACTGCCAAGTTGTGTTTATTTCAGTGCAAACAGTTGTTAATCTTCTCAAGTGCTAGTCAGTATTTGTTGTATTTGTGATATGCTGCTGCATGGATTTTTGGGTCTGGATATGAAAAAGTATCAGCAAAACTGGGTTGGAGGGAGGGTTGCTCTAGGTTTATATTCAAATAAAGCTTCTGTGCCTTAGGAAATCTGCAGTGGGATTGGGCCTACTAATAGAAATCTGTGTAATTAAACTTTTAATTTAGACATAATTTTTATTTTCCTTCTGACTTGGATTAGCTTTAATGTGGGAGAACAGATTCTGTATGCATATGTGCTGATATGATAATATTTTAAAGAGTTGTTTTTAAAAAAATCCTTTGGAGCCTCAATATATTGAAAAATGTATTCATTTTTAGTGAGTATATGAAGTTAGCAAGAAGTTACGCGATTCTAACCTTGGCAGTGTGATAATGTTTTCTCCAGATCCTTCTCTACCCGCAGACTCCACAACTGTTCCTTGCCGATTTCACCAGCTGTTGGGCCAAATCGGTGATATATTCCACCCCTTTTGTGCTGCTGGTCTGGAAACGATGCAAAACCAGGTAGTAGTACACAGCTGAGGGTTCCAGGTGCACCAGCTCTCCTAGCACAGACCCCGCTACCTGACACTGTCGTAGCAAGCCCCAAGGTGAGGGATGGTGTCAGGGGCAAAGCTGATGTGGTGCCAGATCTGCG
Source organism: Tringa solitaria (assembly GCA_026413425.1). Classification (NCBI taxonomy): domain Eukaryota; kingdom Metazoa; phylum Chordata; class Aves; order Charadriiformes; family Scolopacidae; genus Tringa; species Tringa solitaria. Next base: position 18,450,154 of record JAOXJM010000004.1, read on the forward strand.
TACGGTTTCTCATGATCCTCCTCCAGCTGAGGCTGAGGTGGCTGGGCTGGAGCAGGGGTTGGGCTAGCAGGGAGCGGAGCAGAGCTGGCCTCTGGGATGAAGACCCCTTCACAGCAGCGATGTCTACTCCTTGCTGAAATGGAGCTTTCACCTGGTGGACAGCCAGTGGAGCGTGACAACTCACGAACTGGGGAGATCTGCATTTTGTTGAGTTGAGAGGCTATAAACGCCTGTACTTCGCTTTGTCTAGAATGCTAGTGTAAATTCTCCCTCGTTCTTGTAATAGTGCATGAGACTTCCACTAAAAATTACCATCTGAAGCAGACCAGTTCTCTTACAGGAATAGGTATCTCCATGCAGGCTGGTGCAGCCTTACATCATCCGCTTTGGGATGCGGGTTGTTACAAGCTACTTGGGTGGCTGCTGGTCTCTAGGTCCTGGTCGTCTGGGATCAAAGGGTTTATGTGTTTCGCTTACAAGGGAAAGAAAGGATGTTTTTCTTGCAATGCTGAGGGTGTAAAGTCTCTAAAAGAAAAGGCTTGCTCTAATCTATTTTTTTTTCTGTATTTGCTGTCCTAATATGGCTAGGTTGAAGGTGCTAATCTTCAGATAATGTGGTAGAAAAAAAAAAAAGACTGCTTGAGCCGCTTTTTTAATGGCAATGTGTTTATGCTAGAGCTGGTGTAGAGAGCTGAGCGTAGGGAAGAGCAGCGAGGTCCTGGTCAGATATAAAAATCAGATGTTCAGTCAGTTTCCCAAAGGTTGGGTTTGTGTCCAGGCAGCGAGTTGCTGGCTTAGTATGTCTAACAAGACACTTTTTGAGAAATCTGTGTCTGCTATTCTATATGCACAGAATTTATGCCAGGGTTATGTGGGATGAATGGTATCATTTCTTCAAACGTGAGGGATTTGACATGAAGTAAGCAATTCAACAGACTGCCTAATTCTCAAGTCTTATGATAGTTCTGTTTGCTGCTGAGGTGCTCTGTGAAAAGCGTTACTGCTGAAGGTTAATGTCACCAGCTGTGGAAATAGGATGCATCCCTATGACTGCCACAACCAAGGAGGCTTTTGTCCTTGTTTGGTTTGCTCTGGTGTTCTAGGGGCAGCTCAGGAAGTTACCGTATTAAATCACTCCTTTTGTTTTTAGATCATATCTGAAATATGATATATCATATGGGGTATCCAGTTGTCTTGAAGTTAACACCATCTGATACTCATTTTCCAAGGAGAAAACCAGCGTGACTAGTCTGGGAGAAGAATGATTAATCGTATTATTTGCAGGATGAGGCAATCTTCGCTGTAAGCAGTGACCATGGCAGCTTCCCTATTCAGGAGAAATGGCAAAAGCAACTACACTTCTTTTCCTTAAGACATCTGAAACAAGGTTGTGAGAGCCTGTCTAAAGCTGATTTATCTGGGTGGGCTGGTTCTGTTGCTGGAAGTTTTTTGGTAGAGACGCTTCAGTGAGAAGATGATGAGAGAAGTGCTAGTGCTGCAGCTTCCGAACCAAGTCAGATTTCTTGACGTACAGGGCATACAAAAAAGCCCAGAGCAGGGAGGGCACTGACTTTTCTGAGTTCAGAGGTAACAGCCAGCATGTGCATTTTATTTTAAGTAAATTAGATTACATAAAAGAAATGTTATACTTGTATCATCAGTGACTTGTAATGCAAACAACTACAGAACTCTCCATAGTGGAAAAAATGCTGGAGTCCTATTCGTGGTGAGAAAATGGCTGGAAAAGCAAAAAATGTTTCGAGTGATTGGCTTTGACAGTATGATACTTTCTAAGCAGTACTTGCTTCTGCGGGGGGGGAAAAAACCACAGGTATCTGTAGCTGGTACAAAGAGGCTGTTTGGGAATGGCTGGATGGAGCTAGACAGCACGTGGCTACTAGCCAGGAGAAGAAGAAAAGGAGAGAAAGCCTGCTGATTTTGCCAAGGATACCATAAAAAGCTTCTAGGGAAGATAGGCAAGATGCTAAATTAAAAATGCTCTTCTTGAGTTGGGCTTCTAAGTCAAGATTACTGATAATGCATCCATGGCAATCATAGCTATAAAGCTGTAAAATTACCAGCCATCTTTCAAGTTCCTCGGTAAGTCATTAGAGAAAGCACTACCAGGAAAGGTGCGGTCATGGTAAGCCTTGCAGTTGTAAGAGTGCATCCAGCCGTCCCCAAAAGGGGATTCAGGTCTTCTCCAACCCCTTTTTGCATGGTTAGGAGAAGTGACACAGATTTACAAGACGAGAAACATTGATAATGACACAATGTATAATGGAAGCAGATTGGGTAAGTGTGAAGAAATGAGCAATACGATTTTCTCATTTGTTTTGAAAGTAGAAGAGGGAAAGACTAAAGAAGCTGAAGGACAAAGCTTGATGGAAAAAGAAACAGACTTGAAGGTTTTCTGCAGGTTTGGGGAGATAATAATGAAAAATTGACTACTGTGTGCATCAGGATCAGAAATGCATGAGTGAATGCTTACTAAACTTAAACTGATAACTCAGATGTTGAAAAAATCACTAACTAGAGAATAGTTTATCCTGGATTGTCTTTCAAGAGGAGATGGTGACAGCGAACATACACCCCCACTGACAAGTGGGGAAGATTTGCTCTGAAAACGAGCCCTCTATTAACTCATCATTGCGCTGTTTTTATGCTGAATCCAATGTGATGATGATCATTATGTGTAACAGGGGTGAAAAAAGGCAGTAAAAAAATGCCTACAAGTTTGCTCTGAGAAAATTCTCATGAAAATTTGTCAAGATGAGAAAAATGGGAGTTGCTGGAAGGCAATTAGTTTGCAACGAATGGATTGTGTTGCCTCCAGATGCTGGCACTATAGCAGCTACATTACTTGGATTTCCAAGAAAGGCAAGATGATCTGGAAAAGCAGAATTTGTATCAGTATAAAAGTACAGCTGCTGAGGATAATGGCTTTCATGGCAGGCAGTGCTTCCTCCCAGAAATGCTAATGGAGAGGTTGTTGCAAGGCATCCCTCCCTCAGTCTGCTATTCCTATGCGAGGGCTTGATGCATACTAACGATATTGAAGAACTGATTCATTTACAAATGGTTTGTGATAAGCTTAAACCTGCCAATCTGAAAGCGAATCCAGGGAAATGCAGTTTCACACAAAGGGCAATTTATTGTGAACCTGTAATCAGCACAGGAGGATGATTTTTTTATCAAGAGGGAAACAGAAGCTGTGTGATGCTGGCTGACTCTTTCTTTCTCTGGTGACAGGAAGCTTATTTGCCATCTTGCTAGTCTTGCAAAATCATGGCAGAATTTGGGTGGAAAGATGTCATGCTTTCAATCACCAGCAGGATACACTTTGGGTTTTCTTTTCGGGCTTGAAAGGCTCTCGTGCCTGTTTCTGTCTTAGCTTGCTGATTTTTTTCCAAACCCCTTTGATTACTGGTCACAGATGTTTGTACTTTTGCTTTGGGTGTGGGTTTGATGTGAGAACAATGTGGGACCGTCTTAAAAGCGTGGAAGCTGCTCATCATTGAAGCATACGTTCTTCAAGGATAAATGGCTGGACCAGTTGAAAGGGACCTCTGGCAATGGCTCTAGCTGTGCAGTATTTCCATTTGGAGAGAAAATGTGTAAGGATATCCACAATTACTTGGTAGACTGGAAAATACTGAAAGGTTGGTTTCTGAATAGCTGGAAAAATCCCAGCACCTTTAGGCCTGGGCACAAGTGTGGTCGTACCAGTGGGCTATGGAGGTGAGCTTGTTGGGAAGCTAGTTGTTGTAGCAGCAACAGACTGGAAATGGCTGCCCAGGCGTGCTCAGGAGGAGACACCGACCACTCTCTCTAAAATTCACAGAAGGCGAATGTTACAGAGGAAAAAACTTCTCAAAAAGAAGACTGCCATGGGATGTGTTTAGAAAACCCCTGAGCAAATGGAGGCACCTTGCTAAGAAATCAGATTGCATTGCCGCCGAAGGCGCGTTCTGGCTATGATGAAGTTTAAAGAGCGATGCAAGAAGAGGTGGTGATGAGCTAGGCGGCCTGCAGCTGCCTCAAAACATCACAACTGAACCAAAAGCAGGATTTCTTTAGAGTCAAATGTTGGCAAAATGCAGAAAATTTCAGAAATAAATAGCGTGTTTTCATTGCCCAGGAGGCTTCCTGTGGGACATGAAAATCTCGGGGAATGGTTCTGTTCCCAAGACAAACATGTTGGTAGCAGTAGATTGCTTTTTAAAAGCCTGTAAGTCATATTATTAGGAACAAGAAATAGTGGGAATAACAGAGTCAGAGATTCCAGTGGGCTAGCCCTTCATGCATAAAGTATCGCAGGACGAAGGGAGCAACGTCTTTAGAGGAGTCCACAGAATTTGTGTTGCTGGTAGAAATGTGCAAAGATCAGTTGGATCTGGAAGGCAGAGTCGCTCCAGAGATTGGAATGGGTTTATGCTGCTGGTCCCTTTGAACTATTTTCTTCAGGGCACTTCTGAAAAAAGCAGGAATTTTCAGGGAAGCCAGGACCTGTGAAGCTGAATTGGCAGAAGAATCCAATGAATTCAATGAATGGAGATAAGCATTTTTGGCCCTTATCAAATAATTTTATCAGCGCTCTTCATTTAGAAGATGAAGTGTTCTTCATCTTTAGAATGCTTTCGTCTTGGTAGCTTCAAAAGATAAATCACACCTTTGCTTCGCTGTAGCTGTGAGCAACAATGCAAGTACTCTGTTTTGCTGCCTTCTAACAAGGTGAACCTATTCTTTAGGACAAACATTGATTTCCCACCCCTTTGCTTAACCTCTCCCACCATCTGTTTTTTCCTGTAGGTGGACTGATATGAAAAATACAGGACTAATACAGGGTAACCCCAGGAAGGCGTAATGGGGAGTTAAACCTAAACCACGGGACTTACCAGAAGGGGATTAACATACTCACCTCAAACCAACCCAACCAACACCCACCCCAGCAGCAGGCTGCCAGCAAAAGTAAGCAGAGGAGGCTCTCTGTTGGGGAGAAGAACATGGTCCACTTTTGTTAAACAAGTACCTTCTCTGACACACAGTGACAAGGGATGCCTTGAGGAACCAGACCAGGTGATGTAGGTTTTGTAGGAAGGAACACAACTACTTGATAAAGACCTAAAGAAGGGGTTTACAAAAAAACCCACAATATTTCTCTCTGTTGGGCTTCTAGTTAAAAAAAAAAAAGTATTACTTTCTGTTGTAATTAGAAGATACCTAAGAGAAATGTACAAGTCCCTTCCTCAGGACTGATAAAATGGTATTTTGTAAGACTAAGAGCTTATATATTGTCAGAAATGTTTCAAAGAGTTGTGTTATTTCATGTTATTCTAAGGTTGGCAATGGCAAAGACTTGTTTAAAACCATACTGATTGAATAGTTAGGAATACTGATTTTATAGCATTATACCAGGCTTTGCTTACCATTAGTGACTTGTCAAGTGACTTGTTCTCACAGAAACCTTTGTGCATGCCTCTTAGATGGTTGTAAATAAGCTGTATCTATGGCAGTTTAAATAAGCCATGTCACCATGATCTTTGATGTAGTAATGAAATACTGCTTACATCTTACAAACTGATGTTTTTCAAAGTATCTGTATAAAGCAGCGCATAGACTTATATAAGGCAACACACAACTACACAACACGTGCTATACAAGTATTATATTATTATAATATTAGTAGATTATTTGTATTATTTCCCCACAGAAGCATAATAGACACCTCAAGCTGGCAATATGAAAAAAAAGTAGAATCCATGTCATTAAGGAATTCCAGTGCTGATGAAACAGGGAGACTTACCTGATACAGAATGTATATATCTAAATTCAGGACTTCTTGAATGGTGGAGAGCCAGCAGCAAATAAATTTTGCTGACCTTGTCAGGATCACAGGTGTGTATTGTCCCCATCCTCCTGCTTGGTTCTCATATTTCCCTGGCTTTTCTTGGCCTTTTTGGGACAGCCGATGAGTCAGTAAAGTATGGTGGTAGAAATGTGCATTGTTCCATCAGCAAAATCATTTACTGAGCAAATGAAGCCCTGCAATAATTTAGCTCTTATATTCTACATTTGCTGGCTTTTCAGCTGCGCTACTCCAGTAGAGGGTGCTTTTGTTAACTGCTGGCATAATGCCTGTTTGAATTGCAGTACTGCTTTAAACTACAGTTTAAAGATTTTCTTCTAATTTTATTTCTAATACTTAAGTGTTGTTTGAAACAGTGCACATCTTCTTTGATTGCTTTCTTGGTATCTTGCTGTGGATTTTCTTAATAGCACAAAGACCTTTTAAGCTGCTTTTGGACTGTAAATTTCAAATAGCTTTTGAATGCAGTCTGGGGAGAGCTACTGTAATTTTTCTCTTTCAAAAATAACTCTTACATTGATGGATGACAATGAAAAAATTATTTGGCAAATGCAGTTTTAGTCGGGTGTATCTGTCTGCAACAAAGCAGGGAAAACTAGTGTCAAAATAATGAATGGTTAAAAGTCATGCTAAATTTCTATTTTGGACAAACTGATTATGGAGTTTCAAAGTCTTTAACTTAATAGAGAAAAGCCCAAGAACAAGGGTCTTACCATCTTGTGATTGAAAGAGTAATGATTGATTCAAATTTAAGAACCCTCAAAAGACCCGATTTCTGCAAAATAAGAAAGTGAGGAAGAATTGGCTTTGAAAAGTTGCATTTGTCTAATTTGTACTTATGAACTTATTTCGTAGGGAAGTACAACACTAAGGCTAGAGCGCACCTTCCCCGAGGTCAGACAGTCCATCAGCTGCCCCAGGCCGACCAGCTGGACCCACGCTGGTCCTGGCTGAGCTCTTGACTTTTAACGTGCTGGGAGGGGGGAGAGCCAGGCACCCCCCGGCCTCTCCTCCAGTGCTGGCCACTTGGGGCATTCAGGAATCAGTAGAAATCAGAAAAAAAAGTATGTGGCTGAACAGGAGAGTTTATAACTTCCTTTTCCATTTTGGGGAAACGTACAATCCTCTCGAGCATCTCTATGGTTTGCAGTTTTGTGTTTGTACAGAGCAAGGACTCTCGTGTAAGCACAGGTGTAAGTGGCTCAGGATGACGTATTCGGAGTTATAAAATGTGATTTATCTCAGGTTTTGCCTTGGTTCTCTGGCTGTGGCATAGCCAAGGGAAAGAATATATTATGTAATTAAAAAAAAATATAAAATTAACTAATTCTAAGCTAAATGACAGAATTATAGTAAAAGACATCATTTCTGAGGGCAGTTTGCCTGGTCAGAGTGGCCTGCTCCAGTGCACTGTGTCCAAGTTCCCTTGGAGCAGATTTCTGCTGAGGATTGTGTTGCTGCTGTGCTGGGGTAACTCTGGACAGGATTTAACAGTCAGGCCCTGCAGTTCACTTAGAAGTTAAATTAGCCCTTAAAACCAACTTTTTCCTTAAGAATCTTCAGAAAAAATTAAGAGAAGCTACCGTTACACGTGAGAGAAGACATGTGGGTCCTAGAGATAGAACTGATGCACTGTATGTGTTTAGGCTTTTAATTAAAAGACCTCATTTAATTTTTCACAGGGTTTTGGCAACATAGGAAGCTGAAAGTTAATGATCTTTTTTGCTGTGGAAGTACCTAATGTGATTTGCTTAAAGGGCAAAGGTTGCCAGGGGCTGAATATGCCCCATGGTAGGTGGAAACTCCGCTTGATCTATGGCTCAACACAGACCCACTTTGTCTGCTGCTGAGCAGTAACACTGGGAGCTACACAGTCGTCGTCTTTGGTCGTTCTGAAATTCAGAGTTTAGTAAGCAACGTGAAGGGGCTTAAAAGAAGCAGTCATTTTATGTAGGGAGTATTTTGCAGACCCTGATTTTTGTTTTTCCTTCTCATTCTGTAGAAGTCCCATCGATTTTAATTGCACTCTGAAGAAATTAATCTGAAAAGCTATCACATTTAGTAACAGCGCTAATTCCCAGGAAACTCTATAGGGTTTTCCATCAGTCCTGTTTAAAGCCCAGATTGTGCAGTCACACTTGAGCACTAAGAACCAGAAACAAAAGCAGTTGGGAAATTTGCTCTCCTGGTGCCTGGGAAAGAATCCATTGCAGAAGGTTAGTTCCATCTTGAAAATTTGTTTGCCTTTGTCCATTATATTGCATATGGGATTTATTTTTAAATAGTAATTCTGGTTTTACTGCAAAATAAGCAGGTTTACTGACTCTCCTAGTTAATGCTATAGGGCTGTTGGGAAGCGATATGTGATATAACCTCTTTAATTGCATTTCTTATATCATACTACAGGTTGCTCTTTAATCTGTGGCTGCATTTACATTAGTAAGTCATTTGGCGCAATAGGAGAGTGCCTGTAATGTGAACTGGTCAGTGCTGTGGGCTTTGCTCCCATAGACTCAGCACCCAGCAGCATTAAATGTCCTCCTAGTTTGAGTCATCCTCTGGTTTGATTTTCATCTGAAAGGAATCCAGTTGGTGCACTCTGAAAACCAAAGTGGAGTCTGCCGGGCTGATAGGGAGAGTCACTTCAAAAGCAGCCTCCTGATCCAAACCGAAATGCTTCTGCAGTCACACCCTGGCTGTGTGAGGAGCACTGCACGTGCAGAACCCCGGTGTCTCCGGGACATGCCTTCGCGCCAAAGATACGCCTTGCTGGGAAAAACACAACCGTATGCAAAGCAAGGTCTGTGCTTTTGGTAGCACGCCAATATTGCCTTCTAAGCTTAGCTTTTTCCTTGCCATATTTTTCTTTTTTAATTAATTGGTTTACTGGTTTCTATACTAAGTACAGGGAGTGGTGGAGAAGGAGAGTCAGAGTAAATGGCAGCGGTTATCATTGCCTATCCGTTGTTCCCAGACTGGTAACTGAGATGTTCCCATCTCAGAGATGCTGCATTTATTCCTGCAAGAATCTATATGTATACGTGTGTATGAAGCTCAGCTGTGTATGATCCCACTACAGGCAATGAAAAGTCTGTTGTATATGAAGCTAATCGTACACGTGGATTTACACTGCCAGGGGCCATAGCATTGAGCCTCTGATTCTTGATCGGGACTGAAGCCTTGTTGTGCACGTAGCAGTAGAATAAGGACAGTGATTTGTGGTTTTTCGAAAGAATGGATCCCTTTCCCTCCCCCCTTATACTTTCTTCTCAGGAAAGCTTACTAGCATCTGAATATTGCAAGCTTACAAAAAACATTTTTTTCATTTCAATGTAGTTGTCTTAAAAGATTAATTTCTCCCTGAGGACATTTGGGCAAGGTGGAGAGAGAGATTGATCATTTCCAGATGGTCTTTGCTGACAGGCAAAGAAAAATCCTGCTTCAGGTTAACATTTGTGAATATTTTTGAAAAATATATATTTTGTAGGCAAATCTGACAAGGAGAGCACAAACCAGTATGACAGGTGTCTTAAAAGTGCCTGAGATGCATAGATTTGCATTGTCATAGCTGCATTAATAAGATGGGGCTCACCCCTGCAGACTGGGCTAAAAGCCTTTGGAGCTTCCCTCTCTCTCTCTTACGGACAAGGAGAGGAGATGGATCTGTTTTTCAGACAGAAACACAGAGGCCACGTTCAGCGTCCTTCACAGTAGGCAACTGACTCAGCAGTGCTTGCTTTGAAGTGGAATTGGACAGATTAAAAATGCATCATTCGCTTTTTATTTGATGTTTTGGGTACGTTTGCTGATGGGATTCCTAAACCTCACACGCTGAGTGCTGGCAAGGCTCGGCACAGCGAATGACAAGTAGTTTGACTTTGGGTTTCTGGGGAGTACCCTGACTTAGAGAAGCAGGGAGAGCTGATGTCTCACATGCCATCGGAGAATAAAGCCAGTCAGAGAAGTTGGCTATCCGTCCTATCCATCCGCATCCCGCTGGCCGTGTGCCCTGTCTCCCTTCCCCGCGGAGCACGAGCAGCACTCCAGGTTTGGTGGCTGCAGTCACTGCTGCTTTTGCCTCCACACAAGAAATCGATGAGTACTTTGATCTTGGCTCTCTTGCCTGGCAGTAGTCTCTAAGGATGACAACATGAGGTCTTCTGAATGGTGAAAGCTGAGACTCAACAGTCCTACGGGAGACCCTGAAACCTGGAAAGAGCAGATTCTCCTCCGGTTGGTGCTGATCTCCAAGGTAACAGCAGCCCCAGTGCTGAGCGTGGGACCTCACGGGGCTCACACCTGTCAGCTGCAAAGGAAACGCCTTGGGAAACAGTCCTTAACTTTCATCCATAACTACTGTTGTCCTTCTCGAATGATGCGTGGAACCAGAAAAGCCACTGGAGACCACAAAATGTGAGTCATGAGCTGGTTTTCACAGGATGGGCAGAGGAGGTGGGGGCAGTCAGTGGGACCAATGCTGCCTGCTTGTGCACACTGGGTCCTGGAGACATGGGTTTCTGCTGAAATGATCAGTAAACCTGTCTCCATTCAGAGGCTGCTGACTGTTCAAACTGTTTTAACTAACTAACTGTCAGAATGACTGATAAACACATTTTAGCTGTCTCAAGAGGGCTCTGCTCCTGTGCGTGACAAAACTCAGGGCCCTGGGAGTGTTACAGACCAACCCCTTCCATGGCCAAAGAAAGAGGTGTGTGAGGGCTGCAGTGGGCATGAGCCCAAGAGGTGGTAAAGTCCCACTTCAGGAAAAGAATCTTCTGTGGAGCTGTGTCATGACACTTGTCCCAAAACCCTGAAGTGAGCTCAGCTGTAGCAGAGTAAGTGAGGGCAAGGATGTGATGAGGGGAAGAGAGGAGATAAAACTAGGGGCATTGACCTGCTGACAGTTGCCCAGGCAGACTCACAGAATTATAGGGGTTGGAAGGGACCTTTGGAGATCATCTAGTCCAACCCCTGCCAAAGCAGGGTCACCTGGAGCAGGCTGGACAGGAATGTATCCAGGCAGGTTTTGAATATCTCCAGAGAAGGAGACTCTACAACCTCTCTGGGCAGCCTGTTCCAGTGCTCACCCTCAAAGTAAAGAAGCTTTTCCTCATGTTGAGATGGAATTTCCTGTGTTCCAGTTTGTGCCCGTTACTCCTGCCTGTCCCAGAAGCTTGCAACATGTCAGCTCAGAAATGCTGCAAACTTCTAAGGAGGCCTTAGTGCATAATTTAGCCTGCAACCCCTGATGAACTGTGTGCATGATTAAAATGTGCTATTTGGGGACACGTCTTCCAAAGGGAATGCTAAAATTGGCAGCTTTACAATTTGCCCTGATTTTCCTTTGTTGCTGGTTGTAATGATAGAAGCCACTACGTGGTTAAAATCTGTTTTGTTGTGTTTGGTTGGTTGAGTTTTATTTTGAGAAGGAGGGGGATAATTTTAGTTCTTCAGAACTAAAAATTAGATCAAAATCCTGGCAACTGTTCAAGATAAATGAGCAACCTTGCAATAAAAGGGTTTCTGTCACCTTGGAAACACAGGCTGAAAAAGACAGTTGGAGTAATTTTAGTTTCAGACCTCCCTCTGCCCTTGTCCCTCCCATGCAAATTCTGTTTTTACACTCAGTATATCCTGTTTAGCTGTGTTTCTGTTCTATATAGACAACAGGGGAATTTGCCAGACAAAAGTGGAAGAATGCTGAAAATGACCTCTCACATGATGTTTCAGAGCAGCAACTGGTGTTTGGAAACACATAAAGTTAAACCCATCCAAAAATAGAATTAAAAAAATCAGTCATTTTAGATCTTACATCTCAATGTCAAAACTCCAGAAGTTTAACTTTAAATACTTGGTTTTTACGTACTGTTGAGTCTTTTTATTCTGCAGAAGAGTATGGCATTTAGGAAACGGATTTTAGCAATGAGAAGGAAGGTTGGCGGGGGCGTTAAACAAGGAAAAATCTACTTTGAAAAATGGATGTAGTCTAGTAAATATACACGGGCTTTCAGAATCCCCACCATTGTGATACCCGTCTGAAATGTGTTGTATTAAAGTGCTGTGGGCGTTACACAGATTAAGCTGTGGCACGGCTGGAAACTCAAGTAATTAGAGAAGAGATTAGGATAAAGTAGTGCTTCTATCCACTGAAGAATGTAAATATTTTGAATATTTTCAATAGCTCACACTTCTCAATAACAGATCTCACCTGAAGAGTGCCCTTACTGTGAGGGCCCACTAGAGAAAGCGCAGAAGCATTTGTAGCCTTTCCTGTCTACTTGAAATCAGCTGAGATACATGGACTTTCAACTCCCACTCAGAAAATATTTCAAAGAGAAAAGTAAATTACTTTTTGATTATTTGAAAGATTAAATTGCATTTAAATATCTATTTTATATTGTCCAGATAATATTCCTGGAAACTTGAGGAAACCCATGCAGGACTGGCTGACAGCCCCTGTGCCAGCGTCTGGTGTCACCTCTGCCTGTGGGGCTGCTGGCCGTTGGGCTGGGTAGGAAGAGATTCTACCTAGGACCATGTGCCATAGTCTGAGCAGCCACAGAACACTAGCAGGACATTGCACTCATATATCACATGAGACATGACTAGATAGAGTAGCTGACTAACATTTGGGTGAAGTATTTGGAAATGCTTCCTAACCACATGACCAGTTGGACTGTTGGGATAACAGTAGGAGCCTATAACTTGAGATGTTTAGAGACTGGTCTGAATATGAGCAAATGAGGAGATGTGTGATTAAGGCAGCACAAATGCAATTATAAATCTATTTTTTCACCTTTATTTTCTTGGATTGTTTTGTCTCCCAGAGGTGAGGGAATGTTATGATGGACGTTAATAACTAAAATAAGTTTGACCATGCCACCTTCCTGTTAGCTGCTGCGGTTTTGTCATTCCTTGTTATCACAGGATGAGAGAATGTTAGGAGCAAACTGTCAGCAGATGGTAGGCAGCAATCCTGGCAAGTTTGCAAATAAGGGACTTTTCCTGCCGGAGCCAGCAGAATGAAGTACTAGCCTTCTCCTTGCTGCATTGTTCCTTATGAGTCAAGAAAGCTCCTTGGGCTAAAACGTGGTCCAGAGTGCCTGGCCTAGGCAAGAAAACTTTTTTCTTCTGTGAAACAGTTTTATTCTGTTCTACTCAACAGCTGCACTACAAGAGATGCAAAAGAAACTCCAGGGTTCATCTATGTAGCTGTACAAGAATGCTTTTCTAGTTTTCAGTCACTGTACTGAAGCAGTGCTGTTCAGTCTTTGCAAACAAGCTAAGTATGAGCACACAAATGCATGTACAGGCTTCATTGTCATAGTTTATTACTATTAACTTCTCTGATTGCTCCCTTTGACGCACACACAATGGAGAGAAAGAAAAGAATATTTCATATATGAAATTCCACAGATCTCTCAGCAGCCTGAAGTGATATGCTGCCTTTCTCTGTTTTTTTTCCCCCCCCTTTTTTTTTTTTTTTGGCTTTGTAACATACAGGGTGACTATCATGAAATGATCGTATATGCACACATATAATGTTGTTTGACTAATGAAATTACTTAGCTTACATTAAAGGTAAAGTAGACCTTTCAACACGTGAAAGCCATTGGCAGGTTTTGCCTACAGAAGCAACATCTGTTGCTTAACATTTAAGGTTATAAGAACACATCATTAAGGCATCCTTGTGATTATCTTAAGTCAAGTACTCTGAGCACAACACACTGTATACAGTTCTTAAAAAGGATCAGTCTTCCAATTTAAGGACCTTTCCACTTCTATTTTAAAGACTGCCTTTCCTTTTACATCATTTAGAAGCCTTTTATATTTTGCTCTGACTTGAAACTCAGAGTTTTGAGGCTGATGATTAAAAAAAAATATTTCTATTTCTAACAATAGAAGTGGAAGGAAGGAACTTTAAGAAAGTGGATTCCCCTAAGAACATGTTCATTAAATGTGTTCCCCCGTTGTGGCATTTTGTTGACTCTTAATAGGCAATCAGAGGCCATTCTGGATATTCTTACAGTGTTTAAGTTTTGAAGGATTTACAATAAATAAATCTTGCATATGCAGCAGGTTTTTGGACCATGCTTTATGGTGGTTGGACCTTGCAACATCTCCTGGACCCTGTTGTGTGGACTGGGGGATCCTCGGCTCTGTCAGTGGGTACAGCACCTCCCCTGCAACTGATATGGGTCCCCAGGGACTGATACAGGACACAGCTCAAACCTTACGGCTCCAGCCAATTAGAGGATGAGACTCACAAATGTTACATTTGATCTGTTTGGATTAGTAGCCAAATACTGTGAGAGACTGAATGACGGCGGAGATTTTGTGAAGGCATGAGGCCGAGGAGAGAGGTGGCCTGCAGGTGGCCATTGGTGTGAGCTCTGCTTTTTCCCTGCCCTCCTGGGGCAAAAATGGCAGGACCACAAGTGTGGGCCTAGTCTGAAGAGATAGAACAAAATAGACAGATAAATGCTTATTCAGTGGTTTCAGTTCCTTCATAGAGGATGTCCTAATGTTTTGAGCATAAACTTGAAACTGTTTTTGTTTTTCTTGAACACATTACAGTCTTTGCTGGTGTTTTCTTTCACTTCAACCAAGGTGGAGTGTCACCGATCTGCCGGTTTTGCCTCCATGTTAGGAGAAGGTAATGGTGATGACCATCATGATACCGACTATTTTTACTGTATGGGTAATGTTTTGGCTTCTTTGTATCCAAAATACTTTGGTATTTTTAGCATATCTTCAGTGAGACCAGCATCCTACCATAGCACTGGCATGCTGTAAGGCTGCAGTCGGAGGTGGTAATGACAGCCTAGCAGCTCAATGACATGTTTTGAAAAGCTCATAGGGATGTTACCTTGCATTCTCTAAAAAGACAAATACCAACTTAAAAAAATAAGTGCAAGCTACTAAAAGGAGCATGAATTACTGTCATATTTCTATTTAAACAAAGCACAGAAGGCAGAGCCATGAATGCTCCTGCTGCTTAACTTAGCCGATAGCTGAACAGAAGCATTTCCATCACACTGCTCATTTGAGCCTAGGTTAACCTCAAGTGATTCTTAAAATCCTCTCATTTTTAATTTTAATTACAGCTTAACAGGACAAGTAGACCACACCGCTGGGAGTAACATGCTCAGCACTTCACATACAGCCAAGGTTGCCAGTGTCCTGATGCTATATCATCAGAGCCCAGGAGGCCCATGCCACCTGTCAGTCAGAGTGGAGAGGAACTGATAATGGCAGTGGCTTCTCAGAGGTCTGTTACCTCCTTATGAGAAGGCACCAAGTTTGGTTGGATGTGGCCAAACAACAGCAATGCAGGTGTGGTGTGCTGGGTATAAGGTCTCAACAGCAGTGCCTCTCGAAGCAGTTTTGGATTAAGGAGGTGTCTGGCAAGGATGCGCTCTAGAAGGGAGTCCATGGTCTGAGCCAAACACTTAACTGCTTTTGGAGTCTCTCAAATTGGTTTTAATAAGTCCAACCCCAAGTCCAAATGGAGCCAGAGACCAGGGAGCGGACGGTGGAACCATTTTGGTAATGAACACCTCCAGCTTTGTTCAGCCTGTTGTCTAGCAACCTCCTCAGGTTTAGAATATAAATGTTTTATTCTCCCATTGGTTTGTCTTCCTAAGAAGATAACCAGCCATATTCTGGACCCTGTGGGCCTCTGGGGGTGCCTCGACTGGCCAGTTCAAAATAGGGTCTGGGGGTAACAAAGGTATGGATGACTGTAGTGGTGTCTGCATCTGAGAGAGATCAGTCCTTTGGCAGGCTGGAGATAATGCACACGGCTATTAGCTGCCTGATAGAGTTTCGTGGGACTCTTATTTCAGTCCATTTCGATGTCAGGAAGGCAGACGCTTTCAATAAAAAGAGTGCTCACAGATTTTATTGGGGCATTCAAATGCTTCCAGTTCCCAGCTGTCATCAGCTCCACTTTAGTCGTAGAGCTGTCACTTTATCCCCCTGTCTGCGACAGGTCTTGAGAGAAGAGAGGCTGATTTGCTAAGCTTTAATGAAAAGGAGGCTC
The DNA here is from genome assembly GCA_026413425.1 of Tringa solitaria. NCBI lineage: Eukaryota > Metazoa > Chordata > Aves > Charadriiformes > Scolopacidae > Tringa > Tringa solitaria. Next base: position 18,466,068 of record JAOXJM010000004.1, read on the forward strand.
CCTCGTGTTTCAGACGCTTTCAGTTTTACTCACATGAATGAATCCTACTTGGGTAAAATAAAGTATATCTTTACATGGTTACATACTAAATTAATAAGTAACTTCTATTTCAGATACATCTGAGGAGGTCTTAGATGTTTTGAGGGGTGGGATTTTCTAAAGCCAGACCAGAGCAGTTTGAAACCAATCCCTGAGTCTGTACCGACAGGAAAGCCCATGTACTTAGGAACGCACAGCTTCTTCCCGGGATCTCCTGAGGCAGAGCTGATCTCTGACATCTCAGCAAGGCTGTAAGGGTTATTTGTCAGGTTTTTTTTAGAAACTATTTCTCTGCAAAATTTGATCATTCAGCTTTATCAGTGCCCAAACGTTGCCACCTAGTCATCAGCTTCTTCACCAGGGATATCCTGCTCAGCAATGCATTTTTTTCCAACTGAAATTGGATCTTTTTGCTTGTGTAGCCATTTACAGTTCTCATGTCATCAACTCCAAAAAGATCAGTTGGCAAAATCTCAGCTGTTAATGAAAAAAAAAACACTTTTCAAAACATTTATGTTTGTACCTTCGGAAGAAAACTGCTATTTGCTTAAAATCACACTGTGTAACCAGTCCTAAATATTTGCCAGTCTCCTAAGAAGAAGCCCCTTCAAGTTGAAGCAAGCTCTAGTCCCATCCTCTTGAAGTAGCTTTTACTTTTTGTAGAAGGCCAAGTAAAAGGACTCGCGTTCAGCACTGTCTGCTTTGCAGCTCCTGCACAAAACAAGCTGAGCTGAAAACAAAAGCTCAGCTTTGACTTTTACTCCACTGGCTCAAGTTAGTTCCAGCCAGATCCTTAATGTTATTTTATCTGCAGGATTTTTTTTTTATTTTTTTCTTTCGTGTGATCAATGCCAACTCTGTTGGGCAAATACAGGATGCATAGGGATTAAAAAAAATCCAGCTGCCAACAAGAAAAAGTGCTTTGTAACCACAGCTTGGAATGGAAACAATTTTCTAAGATACAGATCAAACTGTGTTTATAGACTCAACTATTGGCAGCTTTTCACCGAGCTATTTCCTGTGTGCCTATTGCATAGAGGAATAATCTAAATGCTTAAACTAACATTTAAAACCATACAGAACATGAAGAAAATACTGTGTGAAGCAGCACAGAAAACACAATGATGTTGAATTTTCTTTTGTTTCCACAGCTAATACTCATGGGAGAAGGCAGTATTGCACGCTGAATGTCACTACCCCGGTTCTTCACAGGATTTCTGAAATTTCTGAAAATGCCACCTAAATAGGAGGAACTTGGTAAAAATTACATGCAGTTACTTTAAGTGCAGTACGTTGTTATCCATTAGGGAACTAATGCAGACAGTCCAAGGCATGGGCAGAGAGGAGGAATCTGATTTCCCTTTAGAACAGGTGAGAAGTCTGCAGGTATGATGATTACAGGTGTAGTCTTCTTTTGTTTGCTCAGTTTGAAATGTTTGCAACAACTTTCTCTTGGAGAAAAAGCCTAGAGTTCATCTCTGAGCTGTTTCAAACCTTTTCAGTGCTTTTTAATGGGGCAGAGCCCCACTCCCAGGTTTTAAATGCCCTTTGCTTTAGGCACGCGTTTCCTGGTGGCGCAGCTGACCTCCTGATAGCATCAGTATGGTCAGTGCAGCCGAGCTGCGGTGCCCATGCAGAATTTTACCTCTGCAGGGGTAAATTTTATGGCTGGTGTTCTGCTCAGCTGGAGTTCATTCCTTCTATCCAAGCCATGTCATAGCTAGGGAGGACAGCAGCTCCGATGTGAGGAAAGGTTTAGTCAGGAGGATAACTTAGGTTGGACGGGACTTCTGGAAGTCCTATGCTCAGCCCCAGGGCAGAGCAGGAGCCACATCGGTGAGCTTGCCCAGGTCCAGGGCCAGCCAAGTTTTCAATGTATCCAGATGGAGTTTCCACAGCTTCTCTGGGCAACCTGTTTCAACATCTGGCTATGAGATGAACAAAAAAATGCCATCAAATATGTTTATACCTTTCTTATTTGACTATATCCTTACAGCTCGGGATCACGGTTCTGGAAGATGTAGTAAAAGGCTTAGCTTTACATCTGATTCCAGCCTGAAAATCAAAGTTTTTGCTGGGGCTAAAAGCTTAACTCTTTGAACAGGTAAGATCAGTTTAGAGGAGGTGGCGCCGGGCTTTTCCTTTGCTGGGGCCCACAGGTAATGCAGATGATGTTGGGAATTGATCTGCTGGAGGCAGATGCATTAATTGTGCTCAGCGAGTGCACTGCCAGAGAAGTACTGGTAGAAGTACTTGTTTTTATGCATGTCTTGCATGCCACTTTGCTTGAGATGCTGTTCCCAACCCGGCCGGCGGGCACTGCAACGTGGCTGTCAGAGAGGAGGGCATCTGACCCCGCAGGGACACAGGGCTCGCAGCCCCTCACCTGCACAGCGGTGAGCATCGGCTCCTGCCAGACACTGCTGCCTCGCCTGCCATTGTCCCCAACCCTAAGCATTCTGCAGTGGTTCTACATACTGCTCTGAAAGTCACACGCAGATACGTCCCAATATGTGTTCTTAAAGGAATGCAAATGGTTTCAAAACACACGATGGCAAAATGATATTTCTAGCTGTTGCAGTGTGACATATGGTAACTATCATGAGCTTTATTTTAGATTCATAGAAACCGTAACTACTTTGTAATGGCTTTTTTTACATTGTATATTCACAGGTATCACTGAGCTACTATTGTTGGGGTTTCACATATGAAGATTCAAAAATTTACTCTAATTTTGTTCTTCAAAAATATTTAGTTTCAAACGCTCAAATAATTAAATCCCCTTCAAAATTTTGGTAAGAGAGGAAGTCTGTGAGTCTGTGTGATGTTCACGAGCTGCAGCTGTTGTCTCCAGAACCGAGGAGGCACTTCCTTCAGCCCAGTATTTGGGGGTTTGTTTTGTCCCGAGGCAGCGCTGTGCTTGGCATGCAGAAGGCATGGAATGCTCCCAGGGGACATCCAACCCACCACCAAACACCACGGCCCCTGGGCTCTCTGCCCCCACAAGATAGGTGCATGGAAGATGGTGTGTAAGATGTGACGTATAGAAAATTGCAAAATGTACTCCCGAAGTGGCTGACGATGAAATGTGTCCCCATGTAGACATTACCCAACGAGAGCTGCCTTGGGATTTTATCTTGGGAAGAAATCAATGACATACTGTTTCCCAAGATGGATTTCGAAGGGCTGTGTTCTTGCTAATGGAACTAATGCGCCGTGTGGCTGAGCAACACAGACACCGAAACCAAATTTTTGCCTGCTTCAGCAGCCTTGATACATTATTTGCTCTGCCCTTATGCCATTTGTCTTTTACTTATGTGGCGTTTTGGCGGGAATACTAAAGGCTACTGACAGCAAGGCCAACTTCATCAAGTAACTCTTGGCTGGCCTTACTCTGCTGAGGAGTTTCCAGAGAGCGAGTGGCTGTTCCCCAGGCTGCCAGGCTGCAGGGAAACTGTGGAAAAACCTGCCGGGAAGCAAAACCTGCCACGTGCACTGCCTAAGCCCAGAGGGGAAAAGTAAATTTGCAGCATACAGATTTGCTCCTTTGGGGGAGAAAAAAAAAAATCAAGGGAAAAGAAATATGTAAAATATGCTGTGAATCTTTGGGTCTTTGGCAAGAAACGTTATGCACATGGCTGACGTAGAAGATGATAGAATCGTGGAGTGGTTGGAGTTGGAAAGGACCTCAAAGATCATCAAGCTCCATCACCCCTGAACCATAGCACGGTTAGAGTTGGAAGGGACCTTAAAGATCACGAAGTTCCAATCCCCCTGCCATGGACAGGGACACCTCCCACCAGAGCAGGTTGCCCAAAGCCCCATCCAGCCTGGCCTTG
>JAOXJM010000004.1:18470045-18489148 GCA_026413425.1 Tringa solitaria
TCTAATCTAAATCTCTTCTCTTCCAATTTAAAATCATTGCCCCTTGTCCTGTCACCACTCTTCCTGACAAAGAGTCCCTCTTGACATCTCCCTTTACTTGACTTGCTATCATTTGCTACGGATTCTGATAACTGTTTCGTGTATTATTTGAATCAATACATGGAGTGCATCTACCCAAACCACTTGAGAAGAAATGCAAAAATCCATACAGCATCCTCTTCAGCATGCCATTCTGGTATCCTTAATGTGACTTTGCTGACCAATAATTTACACATGCTATGTCGGACACAGCCAGTCAGTGCTCCCAGGACTAGACTTATCCTGCGAGGACATCTCACCTGGCTGACCATTGCTGTCCTCTGCTGTTGTGAGCACTTGCAAGGGATGGGTGGTTGCTTTGTAACTTACCTGTCTACATACAGTAACAATAGCATACAGTCCAAAATACACAGAATTTTGCTACCAATTAAACAGTAAGCATCTTATCCTATGAAACAGTACCACTTGTATCTTAATGAATGCACCTGCAGGAAAATGGGTGACAAAGGAGCCCTAGCCAGTTACTCCCCCTGTTTTTCTCAAACATCGCCAAGCACATTCACAAGGCTGAGATGTCTTGTGTCTTTCAGATGGCAAGGGTATAAGCTGATATACTAGTAGGCTATTGCTGTCTCCAGTATATTAGTCCAGGTGAGATTTTCTGCAAAAAGAGAAATTCATATGTGTGATGCATGTACTTGAAAGCAATGCTATTGTGTTTGTATGCAAGTCATCACTCACGCATGAATAGACTGACAAATTTAAAAAATAATAAAAAAGTCCTGTCATGATAAACTAAAGAAGACAGCCTGAACATACAAGTTCCAGGAAGGTGTTATCACACAAGCTTATCCATGAAAGGAAATTTGGCAACTTTTAAGGACTGTTAGTCCTCCAAACAGTGTATTGCCATAGTCCAGAGGAAAAAAATGAACTTTTCCCCAGTCTGTTGACCCGTTTCATTTCAGTGAAACCTACTACTGAGATGTATACAAGGACACTGGAAAGATGCTTTGGAACTCATTCTGCATGTGGTGAATCTGTAACCCACCCTGATTTCATCTTTGCTTGAGACTGTCCATATGTTTTTATTGCTCTGTTTAAATAAGACCATCCTTTTCCTTTGGTTGGAAGGACCAACATCTGATCTAGATGTCAGGTTTTTTCTCCTCTTTTAATCACATAATTCTGAGCAAATGATCTCAAACACAATTTACATAGATAAAGCTGGTAACATTTCACCTCCTCCACAGGATATGTCAATACGTAGTTCAGTTTACTATGTCTGAAGTTATTTAAAACAGTCATTTAACTTAGTTGCAGCAAAAGCAGAACAAACCTATGAATTCTGGAATCTCAGGTGAGTCTCTTCCACAGCTACAACGGTACCATAATGCAATCCAACACAGACTTACCTCCTCTAAGTGAGCTAAGTTTCACTAATTCCAATAGGTCTTGATATCTCATTTTAAAGCATCTAAGAACTTGTTCTGACTTTTACTGTATATTATTGATTTGATTAGAAAAAAGAAAGAAAATAGAAGAGACAAATCACTAATAATTTCCCGTGACTCAGCAGCCACAATCTTTCCTCTGTAGCAGCACTGAATCTCATACGAGAACTGAGGACCTGTTCTCTCCCTGGCTAATGGCAGGGTCTGGGCTGACAGCAGTTTTTTGAAGGACTCAGGAATAAGTCTTTACCCATGTAACTGAGTATCGGTTACATGGGAAATTATTTAAAAAGAACCATAGCCTATGAATATAAGACTCTGCACAGATAGTGGCCTTGAATACCAGGGAAAGACAATGAAAAATAATGGAGCCACTGTGCAGAGTGAGCTGAAAAAAAGGAGCACAGCCCAAGCACGAAGATGAGAACTTCCTCCTCACAGAAAATTGACATCAAGCCATTTCTATGCTTCACTCTCAACCTAAAAGTTGGCTATTAAATTTTTAGCACATCCAAAGCCAGCTAGGAGAGTCAGCTCTGGAGGCAAAATAAATCTAATCTGAAATCAGGGCAGACGCAACATACTGCAACCTTGAAGAAAAAAAAAGAAAAATGTCAAAGCATTTGTTGGTTTTTTGTTGGTTTTGTTTGTTTAAAATCTCTGCTAACAGTTCTTTTTGTTTTAATTCATCCTTATTTATTAATAACAATTAATCATCTTTTGCAGAAGATTTTTTTGAAGTTTTCCAAGTTACAGGTTTCTAGTAACAGTAAGTAATTACTTAAAAGCCAGCTTGTGTGAATTAACAGCTTCAACAGTCTAAAAGGTAAAAGCATTAGAAGGTTCATGCTAGACTGGGTCCAGTGACAAAATAGTGACCCTTCCAAAGATAATCCAGAAGAAAAAAAAAACAGCAAAAAACTACAACTCTGTAATACCACTTTTTTCACTTTCATGTTATCATCCATATTTTAGTCAACAGCACCCCTCTGATATTATTGATGATGGATTAATCTTAATCCTCTATGCAAGAGAATTTGTATCAGTTTTTGGCATGTCCCTTTGCACATCCATAAATCTGGCACTTGAGAAAAGTTGGAAACACAGAAAAGCAAACTCAGTACTGGACCAACGCAGCTCAGTTAAGAAATCAAAAACAACTGCCTGTTGCTGCTGAAATAAGCCTACCAATAAATTCACTAAAAAAAAAAGAAAAAATAATAAGGAGCAAAAAGTCAAGCGGCAGAGGCTAATACAATCACGCTAGACTTCAGATTTACCACCAATTCCAATTGCACGGTGGTTTCATAAAATAGAAATGAGCAACTGCACGATCAAGGTGATAATGAAGATTCTGTTACTTCCCATACAGTCTGCCAGGTCATCCTGCAAGCTGGACAAGCAGCCTACTCACCATGGCAGCCAACGTCATCTGCGAGCCACTGCTCATGCAAGTCTAACAAGGAATGGGTGTATGTTTCAGCTGGAATAGCCCTCTGCATGTGCCAAAACAAGAGCCTGTAGGTACTAGAAAGCAAAGGCATCTGCCCTCAGTTTCCAAATAAACTATTTGCTGCCGCTCCAGATGTAGATATCCTTACACAATGTGTGTATAACCCTAAGGGAATGGTAATAATCAGTATTAATTTCTTTATTGTGCAATCAAAATATCATAACACACAGTGCACCCACATTCAGTGATACTACTCTTTAGAAGAATGCAAGTTTTCCTTTAAGCAAAAAGTATCAGTATTCATCACTACCCAAGAAAACTGAGGCCACAACTAGGAAAAAAAAAAAAAAAAAACCAACAAAAAACCCACACATGATGACATCTTCTGAGCGCCTGTTGATCACCAAATGATTTAACGTCTTAACTCTAAAGTTCAAATAGATACTATTTCTCCATCTATAGTATTAGCAGAAACTGTCAATGAACGCTTATTGTGGTCTCAATAGACTTTTACAGCCTTTCCTAGCACAGAAAGGAGAGGTATCACAACTCTTGGCTTCTCTGACAACTTCTAAGCTGCGAGAGGTATTTGGCTTCCACTTGTTTAAATCCACTGAGAAAAAAATTTTTACAACTGGTCTAAATACAAGTTATACACAACTGTGACAATTCCCACATACTACACTAAATGTATCGGCATTTTTCTTATCGACTCCCAGGTTCCAATTTGCTCCACTACACTGCCACAAAATCAAGGACCTTTGCTGAGTAACTCGGCCATACACACTGTAATTAGAAAGATTAAACACAGGGTGTATAAGGAGAGCTTTACCTCGACTGACGCGTAGTTGTGTTTCCAACTACTTCTTCTTCCAGATCGATCCTTAAAAACTGCACAGTTTTGTAGCACTCAAGATTGACAGAGAGAATCACAATTCTGCAGCCGCAGAGTGCATGTGTTCATGGCTTGGAAGACAAAGTTCCTGCTTCAATTTTCAGGTTAGCTTTTTCAAAAGCCAATAAATGGAATGATCATTCTGAGAATGTCACACAAAGGTCTTGACCTCTGGCAGAAACTATTTATAACAGCATGAACACCCACGCTAAGAGTTTTCTTTAGATCTCAAAAAGAAGTATTTTAAATTTCTCATTAAAATTACTCAAATTATTTCCTACAACACTAATCTCTACTAAAAATAAATAAATAAAATCAAGAAATCCCTCCAAAAACCAAGAATTGCCTTCATAAACCAGATTTCAACGTAGCCACTTCCATCAAATGTATTATGTACTCTTCCATCTGAATGGCCTACCCAATGTCAGCGTTTTAAATCTAATGCATGCTTTTAGACAAGGCTTACCATTTTCTGCTACCTCTGCCTCTCCCTATAGGTTAAAGCAAGTCCCTAATGTATTTACAGTACAGGTATGTGTACAGTTTGTATACACATGTATTTGTGTATGTACACACACACAAATGTATCAAGGCTTAGTATCACAGACCCATTGTAAGGAAGGCTGCTTAAAACACAGAGAGAGTTTCTACTTTAAGCAATTATTGTGCTTTAGAAAAGCATCTTAAAATCTTCTACTTCAGAAGGTCATTAGAATGAATTTTTACTAATGACAGAAAGCTGTTTTATCATATCTTTCTGTCAGTCACTTTAGGATTCAGCAACTAGAAGACTGAACACAGGGATTTTTTTTCAGAAAAAGGAGAAGAAATAATAAATTATACCTTCTGCTTACAATTATTTTAATGAAAGAATGCCTAAGCTACTGAACATCATTAGTGTGTACATAAACAACTTTTACCTGTATAATAAAATCACTGAAGTAATTCCAACTTTGCCTTGAACTTCCAAAAAAATCAAGATGCACATGTATGGTTGGATTAGTTCAGTTACTCAGAAATCAGTGGAGTAATACTAAAGATATACTTGGCCCTTTATCTACCTGCACAGCACAAATGAGTAATGCAAATGTGTATGCAAAGGACCATGAAGTATCTCAGTTTAGCAACGCATTTAAAATGTATCACTAACTTTCAGCTTCTTGAAATATTTATCAACCACAGGAGGTTCCACCATGAGCACACTATATTAGGGACTTCACTGAATTTATATTTGTCTCAGTGGGCTTTAGAGAAGGAATTAACTGCTAAAACTTCAGGTACTGCTCTGTCACCACGGGCTTTACAAGTCCCTTCATAACTGGTTTTAAATTACTGTAATGATCTTCCCACAGCCAAGACTAACTGGGGTCTTTACACAGCGCATCTTAGAGGGGAGAAGAGAGAGGTAACTGGTTTCTGGATGCCTGACTTCAGAAACCACCCCAAAAAAATGGCATGCAATGAAAAAGCTACTGAAAGAATCCACGGTCCTAAGCATGCTTTGAGACACCACAGTCAACTCAGAAGTGCCACATAATGGATTAGGCAGTCTTATTGAATTCATTCTAATGGCATGAATTAGTTAACAGAACTAGCTGGATCCACTAGGAACAAGCTAGGATGAGCTCGACAAAGCATTTAAACTAGTGAATGCCAGTCAAACATCGAATTAGTTTTACTAAACTTTGTTGAGATAAAATTAGTTCCTGATCTTGAAGCAATTAAGAGAGTACTATTGGTCTATTAAGGATCATAACATGTGAAGTAAGATTTTTCATGCTGAATAATCTGGAATGCTCTTAAAAAAAGAAAGAAAATAAAACAGGAAAACCAGCCCTTAGCTTAAGATTGAGTGGTTAAACTAGTTTGATACAGAAAAATCTTTTGTTTCCTAATTTAATTAATAAAGCTAACAGTTACAATTATGGCAAAAGAAAATTCCCTCAGACCCATATGTTTATTTTGAAGGGTACATGTTTATTCATTTAATCTGACAAACGCAATCCCATAGTAAACACTATTACTTCCAAACAGTGCCTTGAATCAGGAATAAAATGTAAAACTAATCTGCTCTATACGTTTTTTTTTTTTGTAGGAAGCACTAGACCCAGGGGGTTGCTTTTACTTTTGAGAGATTTCACTTGAATTCAACCGAAAGATTAAACTAGTAAACAAAGTGTTAACAAGTATACAAATCTGTCAGAAAAGGCTGTTGGGATTTTTTTCACATAACTGACTTCCACATGAAATTCATTTATTTAATCCCTTGAACAGTCAGTCACATTTCCCTGGGACTCAAGCAGCACCAGATGAAACTAGGAGGTCACAACCAAACACTGTTTTCGCTAATCTTCTGTAGTGAATTTCAAGTTAGCTGGCCCATCGACACAAAAGCATACCTGAAAAGCTTGCTAAAGACTTCAAGGCTAGACATAATTATAAGAGATGCATATCGCTTTATCACCTATTTAAGACTACAATCTGGAAAAAACAAAGATATCAATCACTACGGTTGAGTACATAGTAGTTATTGAGAAGATCTAGGGTAAAAGTACAAAGCAACAGGTCTATAAGCTCAAAGCACGCATCAACAAACATACGTTTTTGTACAAGAAAGATTACTCTATTAAATTATTTTATTTCAGGGGAACTACTTATTTTTTTAAACCTCTGCTTTAGACAAGCTGAAACAAGAATGAGCCACAGTCAAATGAAGCGCTGCTCTGCCCAGCGTTTTGGGAAAACAAGACACTGCTCCTGACGAGTCACGCTTACTTTCTTGTCTCTAGTGGATTCAAACATACCCATTTATCTTTTTTCTTTTCTTTTTTTTTTTTTTTTTGGTCCCAGTCAGGAACTATGTGAAAAACACAAAAACCCAACCAACCAAAACCTACCAGACACAAGTTAGATAGATTTTTAAAGTCCACGTGAAATACTATTACACTACACATACCCTTGTATAACGAGATTTAAAGCACTGAGGTAAAAAAAAAAATATTTTTAAGCCATTCAGAAGTGACGTTTAAAACAAGTTACGTACTTTCCCACCAAATATCCCATTTCACCGCAAACACACACACAAATTGCGGAGCCGCTCCAAACAAGCGATCCCTCTTTAACTCTTTACCTTTGTCGCCCGCTTGCAAATTAATCTCCTTAATCACTTCAGCATTCGCTCCGGGAAGCCTCCTCAAAGCTCAGTAGCAGAGTTTTCCCCCCTCCTCTCCGCAGCAGCACCGCCACCTCAAGCAGCTCCAGTCATTTTTTATTTTTTTTTTTTCTCTCCTCCTTTTACCACTTATAAAGAGAAACTTAAGGAAAAATCCAGCCGGGGGAGGCCGCCGGCCATCCGAACGGTGGGAAACACGAAGGGGGTAAACACAAAACAACCTAAACAACCCCTCCGGCCTCTCCTCTCGCTGTTTCCCGGCCGCCCCGACTCCCGCCGGCCGCGGGGCAGCGCCCGGTGAAGGCGGCGGGGAGGCAGCAGCCGGCGGCATGGCCGAGCCGCTCCGCAGGACGCTCTCCAAGCTGCGGGGCAGGAGGTCCCAGCGAGGGGCGGCGGCGGGCGGCGGGCACCGCCACGGCGGGGGCTGCGCCCCGCAGGGTAAGTGCCCGCACGGGGAGGGGGGGGGCTCCGGCCGCTCTCCCTCCCTCCATCCCACCTGCCGGTTCCGAGGGCGGCGGGGAGACCGGTGGGCGCCGGGGCGCCCGGTCCCCGCGTCGTCCATCTCCGGCGTTCCCCGGCTAAAGCAGGCGCTCCGCTTAACTCCGGGAGTTAACTTTTTAAATTCCTTTTAAAAGCGGGGGAGAAGGCTGCGCGAGTGGGTGGAATGGCGCTTTAAAAAAAAAAAAAAAAACCAACCAAAAAACCCCAAAAGAACTAGTTTTCCAGCGTCTCCCGCAGACCCCACGTCTCCCCGCGAGCCCGGGGGGTGGCTGCTCCGGCCGGGGCTCAGCCCCGCATTTGGGGGCGTCGGGGGGAAACGCCGCGGGGCCGAAAGGCGGCCGTCGGGGTGAGTGCGGCGGGTCCCCGCTGGGTTACGCCTCACGGAGTTACCGTCAGCCCATCGCCCCTGTTGAAAAGCCAACTTTGTTTTCGCTGGGCAGTACCAGCTTATAGAAACTGTAAGTAAACAACGGCGGAGCCCGAAAACTCGTCGGGTTTGCCACGGAGCTGCCGGTGTGCAGCGGGGTTAAAGAGGCTGTTTACTCGTGTTTGGAAAAGTTTTTGTCTTTTTTTTTTTTGTCTTTATTTTTTTTTTTTTCTGTCTTGTGCAACCTTCAGATTTGTTGTGAACAGAGATCAGGCACTTCAGCAAATCCAAATTTAGGTCTCGAATCAATCGTCAGCGGTAACATCCTCGCATCCGTAATTACTCTTCTTCTCGACAATAAAAATTCCTCATTAAAATAAGAGGCACTTGAATTTAGACTAGTACTTTGTGTGAATCCCCGCACATGTTCTTATCGTATGACTGGTTGTTGTTCTTTGGCTTTTGTTTGTTGCCTGTTTTTTTTTTTTTTAAATGATGCACTTGAAGAGCTTACAAATAAATTTTTCTTCTTGCTGTTGTTCCATTTAAATACAGAATTATTATAGTTCTTAGTTTTACAAGGAAAATTAATGAAAAGAAATGTGTTTTAAGTTGCTGGTATTAAAACCAGAAGAACCATGGATTGTTTTGATCCATATATGGAGAGACTGGAAAAAGCTGTTCCCCTCTTCATTGCTATCTGAAAGGCAGTGCACGGTATCACGTTGAAATATTTCATACGCCTACATAAGAGGCAGAATATCAATTTTGACCTCAGTTCAGCTGAAACATTGAGGCTCTGGTTTCTGAGCCTACGTGTGTTGTTACCACAACACCTTAAATTTAAATAGTGATTTATTTAAATTTTTTTTAGATAGAGTGGAAGGTGAAGGGAATACCTGACATTTTTTTTTTTCTTTATTCAGCACCGTATTGAAGCCTTTTGGGAAGGAACCATTGTCTTGTTCTGTGTTTGTGTGGAGGCTTACTATATAATTTTAGAACATATTAAATATATTAGAATATTAATTGAGAGTAGACAGCGTTCTTCTGAACGAACCTTTGCTCTAGAACCAAAAGTATGTGCCTGACCTGTGTATCTCTGAAAGCTTTGTATTTATTTAAAGCTGGCTCGTTACTATAACAGCTAACGATGTTGAAAACTTGCTCTGTGATACTGAACCACTGGTTGTGCAGATACTTGCATGTGAAACAGTTTGTTACTAAAATAAACACAGGCATAAGGGCTTTCAGGATCAGGGCCAAGTTCGAATAAAGGGGAGGCAGCGCCTGCAAACGCTGCTCTCCCCCTTGCAAAAGCTGCAGTTGGAGGACTTACATGGAAGCGTGTCCTCTGGATGGGATTCAGCCAACATTTACAATCAATGACTCCTGGCAGCACGTTGGCTCGTTCGGAGACGGGGTGGTTTTGAGTTGGTGTGGTAGGCGGCGTGTCCCTGCAAGCAGAGGGGTGGTTGGAGTGCGCTGGAGCTGCTTGGTTATTAGTGTTCCCGCGGTGAGCTCCTGCAGATGGTTTGTGATTGAGGTACCCGCCTGGATGGCGAAAACAAAGCGGAGTTCTCTGCGCCTTCGCTGCCGCTGGGACCCGGGGGCTGGCGCCAGATGTGTCCCTGGGTGCACATTTAGGCACGTTGTACTTCTTAGGAGCCCGCTGTTCGGGGAACTGTAGGCTGCCTGAACCCGCCTGGAAGGGCCTGCGTTTCTGCCGTGAAGCAGGAAGGAACAGATAGTTTTGTTTGTGGAAATCCAGCTCTCGGATGCTCCATCTATTTATGTTACTGGAGCAGGGACCGCTCCTCGGGCTGTCTGGGCACAAGTGGAGGGCTTCGAGGTGGTCATGGCCAGCAGGACAATGCTTGCCCAAGCAGTCCCCAGTCCAAACTGACTTCTTGGAAGTATAGGCATAGTCCTGTGCCTGCTGCAGCCTAGCTGCCCGTGCTTTATGGTTAGTCCTCACTTGAAACTGTAGTGAAATTGTGTAAGGAGAAACCTTTACAATGGCACGCTTACCTTTCCAGGCTGTGGGCGGGGGAAGGAGTACGGTTGCTGCCAAATCACTGAAACTTTGCCAGAGATCTGCATCCTCAGCCCCGCTTTCACGTTTGCCTCAGATTCTGTTAATTGACCGACTTGGGCACCAGTGCAGGAAAGCACTTCAATGGAGGTGTGCACAGGCTTCAAAATGAGCATGGTTAATTTTGTTCGTTCTTTGAACCAAGTTAATTATTCAAATCACAAACAGTGTTCATATTGCACATATTGCAGCTAAACAACTAAACCTCACTTTTATATATAAAAAAAAAGTGGCCAAATGATGAATCTTTCATCAAATGGAATGGTGGTGTTTTGGATCTTATCAGGGATCTCTTCTGTCATTAATGTACAAACCTAAAAAGAGAGTCAAAGTGCCTCTCTGTTCAAGTGACAGTCTTTTTCCTGTCTCCCTGTATACAGCAAACTTAGCTGGATTTATGGAGCCGCTCCTTGAGTCTTCTAGAGAGGTGTCCGTATTTTAACATCCGTTATTGGCATGTAAATAACTTTTTGCTGAGAACAATGTTCAGGCAGTGTCAAATAACTGTTCCAGTCTGGAATTTCCAGTTGCAGAGGGCCTCACATGAAAACAAGTTGTCTGTTTTATGAGAACCCAGTTATCCCCACTCAGTCTTAGTGGCTGAGCAAACCCTGTCTGGGTTATCCCAGAGGAGCATGAGGATTCTGTGACCTCCCTTCCCTCTTTTTAATTGGGATGTATTTGCAGCTTTCCTTCCAGCCCTGGCAAAGGGGCCGGTGCTTGCTCCAGGGTGAGGTTCTCACTCCTTGCATGGTCCCACCTCCCTGGACGGGATGCCAGGGATGTGACACTGCTGCCTGGACGTGCTCCGACAAAGGGCTCAAGTGCAAGTGGCTTTTTCTGTGCATAATTAAATGCTTGGCTGTTGCTTTACAGAAACTATGTTAAGTTTTGGGAGCAGTCAGTGGAATTTGATTAGGTGTTGCCTGAATTTTTGCTGTGTAATGAGATATTTAAAAACTTTTCTACATTTCTTCTTCCTCCTTCCTTCCCTTCATGAGGGTGTGTTTTGTTTTATTCCCCACAAATCAGGGGGTGCTTCTGTCTTAATTATAGGATAAAGCTGGTAAGGACAGTCCTTTCTGGAGGTTTTGGTGCAAAAGATGGTCCTACCTTTATTTCTATAAAAATCTAGAACTGAATTTGTGTGGGGTTTTTTGTAGCCATTTAAGTAGTACGTTACATCAAAAGCATGAGCTATTTCTTCATTGGCATAAGTAAACTGGAAAAATACTAAGTAGCAACTTTTGAAACCAATTGTACCTAAACTTGGCAGAAAGAAAGCAGGGGTTTGTATCTAAGTATGTGTGACCTTTCAGCGGAGCTATCTCACTGCCATTTGTCTAAATTACATGGTGTTAGAAATACAGCCAAACAAGCCTGACTCTTTATTAATTATGTGCACATTCTGCTTTGACAGCCTGAAAGCTAATTTTATGGTCACATCAACTTACCTTTTATCCGTTCGGATGGGGTGTAATGCAAGTGTCATACAGCAGCATACGTGTTCGTGCGTCAAAAGCGAAACAATATTCTAAACCTTTGTCTTTCCCTCTCTTTTTGCCTTTCTTTCTGGGAACAGATCTGATAGAAAATGTTTACATAGCTTCGAGAAGCAGGAAGGAGCCCAAGTCCCTCCAGGCCAGCGAGGTCCCCGAGCATCGGCCGCCGATGAACAGCATTACTGTTTCTAAGAAACGCAGCTGGCTGCAGCAGAGCGCACACCGACCTCCTCCTCCACCACCTCCGGAAGAAGAAAACACCTGTAAGGAAACGCATGGAGCTGTTATCCTGGTACCCAAATCTCCCACCCTGCTGCCCGAGCCTGCGGTGCCATGGGCTCCTTCCATGTCACCGGTGGGGCGGGAGCGCCCCGCGCGAGCCCTGCCGAGCACCACGAGCCCTGCCGCGCTGAGGAGCGCTGCTGTGGACTTCGGTGAGGATAATGACGCGGATGATGAAGGAGAAATATGGTACAACCCCATCCCTGAAGATTATGAGCCCGACTTGCCAAGGGTCCGCCTTTCTGCTGTGAACAGCCCTGTCGCTGTGGGCTCCCCGGCGGTTCGGTACAAAACCCTGCTTGGGGGGGACTCGGGGACGGCCACAGGTCCCCATGAGGGTCCTCCACACTCCACGGAAAGCCTGGGTGACAGTCGTACGGCTCAGAGCAGTGAAGCGAGTCAGGCTGATGGCGTGAACCCTGGGGAGCATCTGCAGCAGCACCGGCAGAGGTTTGGCTGCAAGGCTGCTGCTGTGCCAGCAGTAGAGGACAATCCTGCCTTTAAGTGTCCTTCAACAGGTAAGAGGGTTCAGGAACATAAGTGTGATGTCCTCTATTTTCTTTTAGAGGAATAATAAACCGTTCTTAAGTCTCTCTTTTCTCTCCTTTTGTCTTTATCAAACAAATTTCTGGTGGAAACACATGTCAAGTTCATCAAAAATGATTCAGATTGTGAGACTGATACCTGCTAAATGTAGAGCTGGGCAGTGGTTTCTCAGTCAGTTTGTTCATGGCATGTCCAGGTGTGGTTGTCCTCTGCGCTCTTTGGCCCCCACCTTGCTGAAGACCAAGGTTTTGCAAAGCAAGCTTGCTAAAGCCTGGTAGTATGAGGACAGGCTGGGTTTCCTTTGGTAGCTAGTGTCCAACCTTGGATTCCAGCGCCCAACCTACTTAATGTCTGCAGAAGTTTCTTTAACTTGTTGTCTGGGACTTTTTAATAAAGACTTTTTGGAAGAATGCTATTCATCACGTTGCTCTCTGTAATTGCTGTCTTGTTGACTGTCTCGGGTGAATCTAATAGACCGGAGAGGAGTGGTTTTCACTTTCAGAAGGCAGCCTCTTTGTTCTCTGTTATCTTTGGCTGAGTGTTTGATAGTCTCATTTCCATAATTCCATTACTGTGTGAATTCAGCATCTTATTAAGGATTTTTCTCAGTCTATTACGAAAAGCCAAACAAAAATAAAACCACACCAAACAAAAGCGAGCAGAAAAAAAACCCCAACCCTTTCCAAAAAGGCATTATTTTTAATTACTGCTGTGTCTTACATTATCTTGACCTTAACCCTAGTATCCTGTTGAGAGCTAGAAGCTTAGGAGACAGGGAATTCCAGGTTCCCGTCTTTGGAGAAAGTTTACGCTTTCTTTGCGCTGACATTTAAGAGCCTGTATTTCTGCCCAGCTCAGCAGAGGACCTCAAACACTGGCATCGGCGTTGCCCTCCAAGTTGCCCCCCTCCATCCTCGCCATCCCAGCAAGGTTTCTGGCCCCGTGTCCCGACATGCCGGGAGCTGCTGTGCCCGGATTCCCAGTGCGGAGATTGCTTCTGGGAACGGGGCTTGTTTTCAAAGGCACTAAAGCAACTGCTGTAAACAGCGGAAGAAAAAACAGTCGGTCTTCTCTTCTGGGAGCTCACATTTAGTTCTTTTTGTGGAAATGCTGTAGATACGAAGGTATTTTTAGTTGCAAAGTGTGTTAAAGTTATCGGGCATTTATTTAGAAATAGCTCATTTTATAGCTGCATTAAATAGACCAACTGTATTTGCTTGCAAAAAAGATGAAATATCATGTTGTTATGTAGATTTTTTATATTTTTTTTTTCATGATTGGAGCCCTAGGCTCTTTGGAGAGGTCAGTAAGCATTTAGAAAAGCCATGTGTATGTCCTGCAAACTGTTTCACTCCCATTTAGTGGTTAATTAGGTTAATTCCCATTTAGACAGTTAATCTCTCAATATATAGGTGACTGTTGTTTAAAAAAAGTAAAAATCCCTTTGTGTAAGAAGAAGAAAGTCAAAATTGTTTTCCCACTGAAGAAATGTTTATTTCTGAAAGCAAAATACCCATTTAAAGCGTCTCATGAAACCAGGAGAAAAGTGTTATGAATTTCCCCTGGTTGGTTTGTTATGCATGGAGTTAATTAAACTACTTTAAATGCAGCTCTCCTTTTGCATGTATTGAATGGTGATCACGTTGAATAGATTAGTTGATGATGAAGCGGATCCCTGCTGCTTGGTAATTGGCTTTATTACGGAGAAGTGGCTTAGTTCTTCTTTTTAATCCAGTTAAGGTGTCTACAGTTATTTTCAGTCAAATTTAAAATGACAGCTCATCCATACGAGATTACTGCGTGAAGGGCGACATGGCCAATTTAACTTTATTTGTGTTAGAAACCTTGTTTGAATTACAAAACTGCAGTGAAATCGACGTCTATATTCTTGGAGAGCTGGGTACATCAGGCAGCAACTCCTGACAAATACGCAATTACTGCTTTGGGGAAAAGTCTGCTTTCTCTTTCCTATTGATATGATTTTATGTCTGTCAATATCGGTTAGCATTAGTCTGAAATACTAGATTTTGAGAAGCATAGACAGAAAACAGCGGGGCACTATAATTAAGCCAACAAAATATATAGTCGTTCACTGTCATTTGCTGTTTTCTTCTTTGGATAATGGAATCAATTTTACCTTTAAAATTTTAAACATTGCTGCCTTATTTGGATTTCCAACTTTGTAGAAAGAAAATACTAATGTGGATTTTTTTTAATTTTTGTTATTTTTTGAGAGAGTCTTTATTAGACAGATGATTAAAAAAATATATAAATGATAGAATTCAGTTATTGGGAGTCTTTCCAAACACAGGGGCAAATAGTTATTTCTTGTAAATGCTATCAGTGAAATGCATCATAGTTTTAGAGGTGCTAATTTCCCTCATAGTCTTAATTTACACTGCTAGTTCCTGGTGTTAATCTGGTTACTTTCTACAGTAAATGTCATTTATGTTAATAGGATTTGTCAGGTAATTCCTTCGTGAATAATTCTAGCCATGCTGGCTTTTGAAAAGGAACTGATTAAAAATAACGTGCCCCTATAGCAGAGCTTGGAAAAATAATGAATGTATTTTGTTCATGAAAAGTACACAAAAGGTAAAAGTAAGAAGATAGTTTGGTTCTGAGCTAGTAATGTAGAAACACAGTGCCGGCTTGTGTTCCTAGGTCTGCGGGAGAAGAATTTAAGTGGAAAGGACCCCGGAGGCTGTTTTTAATTTGACGTCTCCTTGCATAGGCAAAATGGTTATGATTGGAAAATAGGAATATTTTTGTTATGTATTGAATTTTTTTTATTACATCTGCAGTTTTTTGCATGTATAAAATGTTAAAGTAAATTTTCTTTACAGCTGTTTAGGATTGAACTCTTAACTGTATGTTTTTGTAGATGTGTGGATCACCTGCAGAATGTTGCAGAAAACCACCCTTTTATAATGTTGGCTCCTGCGATAGATTTACATCGTGGAGCTCTGAATAGTGCCTTCTGAAGAATTTGTAATATTTTTGCTTTTGGGGAGGATTACTGTTGGAGGATTACTAATAGTCTCCACCTAATCAGTGGGATCATCTCACATGAGTCTGTATCTCAGAGACATCCTGGTAGGACTCGCACATTGCAGCTGCCCAGGGTCTGATCTGTGCTTTTGCTGCTGAAAATGGATGTGTGTTAGCTGTCTGGATGGAAAAATCCTGGTAGGAATCACCATACACAGACTTCTCTTCAACGCTGTAGGAAGTGAAGGTTATTACCATATTTCCACTTCACCCCAATATATGCTGACTGGAGCTTGAATTAAATCATAATTGGAGCTATGGTGCTCTTTCTCCGCTTAGACTGTGACCACTATGCTAGTTTGCAAATACATCTTTTGGGGCCAAAGCAGGCGAATATTTTGCATGCTTAGATGTCGCAGGTGAGCTTCCAGCAGTACACATGGAGTGAGTGCAGTGGGCAGAAGATCCTATTTACCAGTTTCCTTACACAGTTTCAAATACTGTTTGCTTACTTATTTTTATTTTCCAGGTGGAAGAGAATTTGTGTTTTAACTGCTTTTCGAGTGCAAGGAGCCTTGTTTTCATGGGGCAGAAAAGGCACTTGCATGAAATATTTGCGTAACGTTTGAGATACCAGAAAGGTTTGGTATGTGGTAGAAAGGTCCCTCTGCTCCCTCTCCTCCTCCTGCAGAGCTGAAGCCCATTTGTCAGTGAGCTTTTTGGGAGCTCGTGCACTTGCTTATGAAGGTCCAAGGCTTATTCATGCATGTGTCTTTGATCCGTGGGGTGATGATGCTGTAAAGACCTGCTGGTGAAAGAAGCAGAAGGATGTAGCAGCATCCTTTTGGAGTGGAGTAGGAGCAGTTAATTTAAAATAGTTGTTGCCTTTTTCAGTTTCTGATTTGTACGGAGTAACTGTTTATATCCTCTGGCTTGGGGGAAACAGGGGCGAAGCTACTTTTCATGCCATGAAAGACACAGTGAGGGGAGGAAATCCTGATGAGAGCAGACCAAACATCGTCTTGGTGTGACGCCAGCGTGCGAGTAGGGCCGACTGTGGCCTCTGTGCATCTCGGAATCATTAATGTTTAAAATACCCGCAACAAACTCATGCTTGTTTGTAGATACTGAAGTCTTTAAGTCTGGACAGAGATCTAAAGTGCTGTTGCACATGCTGCTCCTCTCTGTAATGAGGTACCGCGCTTGAAGATGCTCTGAAGGTCACTGCTGGGATGAAGAGCAGGCAGTGGTCAGCCCCTTCACCTCTCGATGAGCATGAACCTCAGGAGGTTACTCTGTAATCACTTCCCATTTTAATTAATGGGCTATTTAAAGCAATTTATTTTATATCTGTTGCTTCCACAAAAGTGATCCCTGGGTAGATGTGTTTGTCACAGCTTATTTAATGTCAGTGTGTATAATGTTTGAAGAAAACAAACTGCCATTACAGCATTCTTAGAGAATTTTTTACCTTTTTAATAATTCCTCCATTTCTTGATTCTGAAGCGTTATGTGGGAAGGAACTTAGAGGCCTCAGAGGCTGCATTGGTCAAAGTAGTAATTTTTATAGGGGGTAAAAAGGACTTTTTTTTTTTCAGGTTGAAAGAGAAGATTCTTCCCTTTATTTAGATAATTAAGATGTTACATAGAAATAATTCCATTTTATCCCTGTTTTAAAAGTTATTTTCGGGGGTTTTTTTAAGGATTGCTTTTCCCCAGTTGCTTATGTAGATAGAGGTGATGCTCTCCTTATATCATAGTTGAAGTTTGAATTTGGTATAGTGTGAATTCTTCTCTTGATGGCATTTGCAGTTCCACTCTGAAGTTTTTATCTGAGGATGAGAAGGTGTAATGGGCCTGCACCTGAGGAAGTTCACAGCCTCTGGTGTCAGTAGAGCTGTGCTGTTTCTGTCAGCTGAATATCTGTATCAGTATTTCTAGTGCAGAAGAATGGCAGCCCTTTTTCACTTGCCCATCGTTTGCTACAAGAACAGTTTTGAGATGTTTTGTCTTTTCTGTTTTGATTTGCCACTCTCTCATTTTTAACACATTTTCCTTGTAAACCACTGGGTTGATTTAAAAATAAGAAAAATCTGGCCAGGAGAGAGACCTTGATTTTGAGAGTTATAAACCCTCAGTGTATGCTGTATTTTTTTCCTTCTCATTTTAAAATGAAATGTCTTAGAGCTGCGTCACTAATGCCATTATTTTAGAGAGATGCTTTTGGTCTTACATGTAGTGCACTTACTAAGTATGTCTGGAGAATGGTAGGAAAATAAATTACATCCCAGCCTTAGTTTGCTTGGATCTCAGCGTTTCCATTAGCTATGAGAGTGGCCATTTGATACTTCAATAGCTTGCTGCAGTAAGGAACTGATAGTTTTCTGAGTTGCTCATTCACCTCAACTCATCGTCCCAAAAGTAGGGTACAGGTTTTCTGAGGAGCTTTAACTCAGAAACCCTACCATAAGCAAGGGGGAGTGTTATGTGTAGGATAAATAGGGTAATGAAATATGCCTGTAAAACATCGTGTGCTGCTGGCAGTCGGTGTGGCAGTGATGTATGTGCCCAGGCGCATGTAAACAGTGTTAAGCAGGGTCAGACAAGCATTTTTTCTGTGCTAAATCACTGCCTGTGTCTGGCAGGGGCTGTGTTGTAAGTGCTTTTTGTAGTCGGCGTCCTCTCTTGCCCTGGGGCAGCGTTATATAGGGGTACGGTCTGTTGGAGCTTCCCTGGGCCACCGAGGGGACAGCAGTGATTGCCCTGTAGCTAGCTGGCCGGCTGGGCTGGGAGGGGGGGGTCTGGGTTCGTGCAGCACTGTATTCCCCTGGGCTGATTGTGTCTCTTTGGTCATGAAAAGGTTTTGTCCTTTCACGCAGCCGTGAGCTGAGCAAAGTAAAAGGTGGCTTTACTAGTCAAGCTGAACAAATAGCTGATGGGTGCAGCCACGTACGATGTCAAGTGACTCGGACTTGGGTCGCGTTGTCTTTCCAAAGCTATTTTTCTTTCTCTCTTGCTCATACCGCTAAACTTCTGGAAAGTGTAAGTATATCATAGAACAGCCCGGGTTGGAAAGGAACTTGGCATATTATCTGGTCCACCTTTTGGTGGGAAAAGGAGCCTAGATGAGATTACCTAGCACCTTGTCCAGTTGCATCTTGAAAACCTCCAGTGATGGGGACTCTATCATGTCCCTGGGAACATTGTTCTGGTGGTTGATTGCTCTCACTGTAAAAAATCAATATATACACATATATAGTCAGCTCTGTCACATAAAACTGACCGTCCTTTTGCTGTCTTGATAGTTATTTACATGAGAGGTGCCTCTTATGTTTCATCTGCTACTATCCTTCTGTAAGGATATTTTTAAAGTTTAACTGCTGAGATGGGATGTATGGTGGCAGAGTGAGTGGGGACAGGGACAGTGAGGAGCTTGTCTGCAGCACAGCCTTGTAACTTGGTGAAAGGCACAAGGTGCAGCTCGGTTCCTCTGGCACCCTTGTGAGAAACCCTTATGAAACAGAGGGGTGGATAGAGGTGACACTCTCCTTATATCATAGTTGAAGTTGTTTGAATTTGGTATAGTGTGAATTCTTCTCTTGGTGGCATTTACAGTTCTACTCTGAAGTTTTTATCTGAGGATGAGAAGGTATAGTGGGCCTGCACCTGAGGAAGTTCATAGCCGTCTGGGGGTGTTGGTTGACTGTTTGGGGGTGTTGGTCGACTGTGGGGTGAACGTGAGCTAGAAGCATGCCCAGGTGGCCAAGAAGGCCAACAGCATCCTGGCCTGTATCAGGAACAGCGTG
>JAOXJM010000004.1:18489248-18515909 GCA_026413425.1 Tringa solitaria
TAGTGATGGTGTTGTATTTTGTTTGTTGTGTGGGTGTTTATTTTTGTCAGAGTTATGTTGATGGTTGGACAAGATGATCATGAAGGTCCCTTCCAACCTAGAAGATTCTATGATTCTATGAGATGGGCAGGCTGGGAAGCGAGGCACTAGCGGCCTGTGCTACAGCTCCTTTTGCAGCTTGTTCAGAGCTGTGTCATGTACAGTCTTTAAAATTGCGTGCATACCTCAGCACATTGCTGGCTTTAGTGGAACAGCATGTGGCTCGATGCTGATGGGAATACCATCCTGCATAATACTCGACTGTTAAGTTTCTTCCAGCCGCATATTTTATTTTAACTGTTTGGTGCTGGGTGCAGCAGAAGTTGGACACATAAAAGAGTCAGAGTGTTAGATTGACTCTTCAGTTTTAATGAGCTGGGGTGAAATTTAATTTGCTGGCCTGCTTTTCCAAGCCTGTGCCAGAGACTTTTGACAGAAAGGGAAGATTAATGTTAGTGGGCTGAAGTATGGCACCGATTGCTACAGAGCGCTCCCGGCCAGCCCACCAGTGGGACCGTGCTGTGATTTGCAGTACAAGGGAAGGCTTTGTCCGCTTTTATCAAACACCACATTTCTAACTAGCTGCTTGCCAGAAAAGCACAGCAGGCGTGCTGGAAATAGCCCTTCCCCTGCGAGGGAACTACTTCCATGAGATGCAGGGCTAAATGAGTTTTCCTCTGTCGCTCTGGAGAACATTCTATGCGTTACTCGTCATAACTGAAACTTTCTTTTATACGCTTTTAAGGAACTATCTGCAAAAGTTATTAAAGCCAAATGTCTGTTGGGACTAGAGCTAGCTTTTGTAGGGTTTTTTTGGAGGGAGGAGGGTGGTGGTGCCAAAACCACAACAAATTACTTTGGTCAAAGACCTGCCTGATTTAACTGTTTAATCTAAGTGAAGTTATATGTTGGAAAATTAATTTGGATGAACAGGAGACTTGTAAAAATCACTAGCTGTATGGTGATTCAGACTCAAAGTGATTAGTTTAGAAGAAATCTGTAAGAATAACCTCTGTAAAGTATGATTTGCTGAGTATCTTGTAGAAACAACACTTCTTACTTCCTTTTTATATGCTGTCAATAGACTGTCCCTTTCCCTGGCTGGCGAGGGGAGGGTGACCGACGGATGTAGGTGTTTGAGTCTCCGTGAGCTGCTCGGGCTGACTGCACCACGCAGGGTTTCTGTGCTTAGGGGCTCCCTGGTACCCGAGCCTGCACAGGCAAGGCTACACAAGTCCTGTTGGGACCTGCTAAAATTTGCAAAGCAATCTGTGAATGGGAACCACTGTCGGTTTTTCAAGGGATAGGAAAGTGACTCTAAGTGAAAGCACTCATGCAATTTTATTGGTATCTATCATTCTGGCCTCAATTCCCCTCTTGCATGCTTCGTTAACTCATGTAAATTCATTGCCTTTTCTACAGTCATTACTGCCTCATGCTGGTGAAAGTGAGAAAAGCTTTAACTATAATTTGTTTGAATTTTCTTGAGTATTGGAGCATGAGATGAACCACAGGTTCCTGTCTCTGCAGTACTGGGTTATGTCTAATTGTGTTCCTTAGTTGTCTTCTAGTGCTAAATTGAGGGGAGTCTTCTTTTCTTTTTCTTTTTCCCTCTTTAGCATCAGTGCTTGCTGTTATGATTTTATTTTACTTTTTTTTGGGTACCTTGAAAGGTGGGTGATTTCCCCTGACAATGTCGCTTAGGAATTGTATAACATTAAGCCCTGCCATGGGCTGGTGTGCCAGGAAAGATGAAGAGTTGCTGGCAGTTTGGTTGGATGGATGTTTGAGGCAGTGCAGGATGCAGGTTTTGGAAGGCATAAATCCTTGTTGTGTTCCTTGTCCTGTGGTGGAAAGGAGGAGCTCAGAGAAATGGAAGAAAAGGTGTGAGACACTGCCTTCATCTACACAGGAGGGATTTAGGGCTCTTTTGGGCAACAGAGGGATGCACACAAGAGCGTAGCTGTGTTCTTGACTAGAGATGAGCCTCTGTCCTCTAGACTTAAGAGGAGTGGGCAACACTGATGTGTTGGCTATGTAGCTAACTGCTTTGTAGACAAGGATGCATTTGCCATATTCCAGAGCTTTCCCATTTAAGGCTGATTTTGTTGCACCTGTGCCCTGGGAATGCAGCCATGGTCTGCTTGTACAGGGGATACAGCACAAATGGATCGCGCCAAATGCAGTGGGTGGGGTAGCTCCTTTGTTTGTAAGTATTTTCTGGCCCTTTCATCTCCATAAAGCAGAACAAATCTGACTCCTGACTATGATCTGTCAAATCTGGCTGACCAAGTCAGCAGAGCACAGGTTTCTGAGTGCTCCTGAACATCTGACTGACGAATGAATGACGGTTGTCTGAATGAATTGCATTTATTGAGTTATGACAAATCAACATTTTCCCCTAGTTCAAGATTTATTTTTTCATTGCTGTGAATTGCAGTTACTGAGCAGTTTGAAAATGACTGTTCCTTCTCTTTTCCTCCAAAGGGTCTGGAGTTGTACTTGCACACAAGGCTGATATACCCTCAACAGAGGTTTCTCCTCCAAGTCCCAGTCCTCTGAAAAAAAGTGGATCAATCAACTGGCCTTTCCCTGACAGAATTAAATCTCCCAGGACTGTGAGGAAGCTTTCCATGAAAATGAAAAAGCTGCCAGAGCTGAGCAGGAAACTGAGTGTCAAGGGAACTTCAAGCCATACTAGTCCAGATAACCCTCCTTCCCTGCTGAAAGGGAGCTGCCGGGATACAAGCCATACCGTGTCTTTGCCATCCTCTGGAAACTCAGCCACCACTGCCAGCAGGAACGTGATAAGTCGTTACCATCTCGACAGCAGTGTGTCGTCACAACACACCTACAAAAAGAAAAGCTCAAGGAACTCCAAATCCTTCAATAAAGGTGGTTACCTCAGTGATGGTGACTCTCCTGAACTTATAACAAAATCAGGTAAACATGGGCATGAAACCAAGTGTGGGAAAGGAAAGGAGAGCCTTCCAAGCAACAGTGGTAAAACTGAAATAGATATTGACGCTTTCAGGCACTATAACTTTTCTGATCAACCCAAGTGTTCTCAGTACATCTCTGGGCTCATGAGCATTCACTTTTATGGTGCTGAAGACTTAAAACCACCGAGAATAGACTCAAAAGATGTTTTCTGTGCGATACAAGTTGACTCAGTAAACAAAGCAAGAACAGCCCTGCTTACATGTAGGACAACATTTCTAGATATGGACCACACGTTCAACATAGAAATTGAAAACGCTCAGCACTTAAAGCTGGTGGTCTTCAGCTGGGAGCCCACCCCACGGAAAAATCGGGTGTGTTGTCATGGAACTGTGGCCCTTCCCACTCTCTTCCGAGTGACAAAAACACATCAGCTGGCTGTCAAACTGGAACCAAGGGGGCTTATTTACGTCAAGCTATCGCTCATGGAGCAGTGGGAGAACTCTCTTGATGGGCTCGATGCAGATCGGGAGCCTGTGATGTTTGGGGTAGATGCTCGAAAAGTTGTAGAGAAGGAAAATGCGGGCTTGATGGTGCCACTGCTGATGCATAAATGCATTCTGGAGATTGAAAAGAGAGGCTGTCAGGTACTGTGCGTATTTTAATCTGTTTTGTTAATATTTCTGTGTTGGGATAGCTGTTGCTTCAGAGCATGGGCAGTGAGGGGGGGAAAGGGAGAAAAAAAGCTGCTGTTTTTGTTTGGTGAATGTTGTAATGTGGAAAGACTAACAGGACTGTGAAACTGATGCTTCCAGTCCTTTTGTGAAGGACTGCAGTCTCAAGGAAATAGGTCAAAGATTATTCTCTGCCATCACTTTGTGCACAGCGTTAAAATGAGGAGGAGACACTGAGGGGCTGAGTTGTTTCCCCATGCCATTGCTCCTTGCCTTTCTTCAAGTTGTTTGCAAAATCAGGACAGGAGGTGAATGCTGTAAAGCAGCAGTGCCCAGGTGTCTTCTCTTCATCCTAATACAGTTTAGTAGATGACGTAACTTAATGGACTAAAATACGTAGGAGAAATGAGGTATGGAAACAAATCCCAGTTATGGATGCTGTTAGGAAGAAAGATGCACAGTTCTAAGGTGGGATTTTCCCCTTGGCAGTTAATTTGGAACTGCTGGGAGGACTCTTGCATGTTCTTCCACAGCACGTGTGCCCTGAGTTTATTTTACACCTGTTGTTGCTCAGGTGAAATTGAGTAGTAATCACATCTACTACTGTTAACTATTTTAAATTGCTGACATGCAGTTCCAGGTGTTATGAGATTAACTGTGCTATTTATAACCTAGGTCATAAAATACGGACAGAAATGGTATTTCTGTGTAATTTCTTTGCTGGAAGTCATTACTGATAACAATTGTGTGATTCTTACTGTAAATGCTTCTCCTAACATTATGCAAATCAGTGGAAAAGAGAAGTTTTATTCTTTCCAATGTGTGTGTCCCATGGCTGCAGCATTTTATTTTGGGCTTATTAGTACCTAGTCATGCAAATGATATTGGGTAATCAAGGCAACACTGGTAATGAAGCGATTTGGATCTGAATTGTCTGAATGTACCTGGTGCTTTTGAGCATGAAATCTAATTTGTGTATTTGCACAGGAGGAACCAAAAATGCAAAATATACTGTTAACTTTTTGTTTTAACCATGTGCTTGTCTGACATTTGACTTTCCTATAGACTGCAGACATTGGCATGGTATGGCATCTCCACCTGAATTTCAGAACGTGGCATTAGACAACTTTAGAGTGAAAGAAATTGTCTTAGGCAAATACCAGATCATATTTGGTCTTGGGACAGAGGGAGTACAGATTCCCTTGGGTAATTTTCCATTTATTTAGACAGAAATTAATATATGGCCAAATACTCTTGTTTGTAAACCTAGATTTGCATGGTCTAAGTCAGTACAGTCTCAGTCAGGGCATGGTTTTGGGTTTTTGTGTCTTTTGAGTTCATGATAATTTCTGCTCTGTACATCTGCCCATAAAGTTCAGTAAAATAAAGTAAAATGAATATATTTAAGATCAGTTCCTAATATCATGAGAGTGCTTTGTATAAGTGGTGTTGATGACAATGAAAAGTAAATAATGATAAAATGCAAAATTTGAGTGCATGAAAGCACACTATTGAATTATTAAATTCAGTCCAGGAGTAACATGGGCTTCATTCCTCTCACCTTAAGTGTGATAAAAAAACCCTGCTTTGCCACAATTTGAAACACCTGTAAATCAGTATCTTGTCGTCTTTAAATCAGCATCTTATAGATGTAATAATGGAGTATTGATAATTCTTTTGAAGTGCTGGTTACTGGTATCAAATATAATTTAAATTTTATTTACTGTCTAGCTTATTCTGTATTTCTTTGTTTCCTAAGTTTGCACAAGAACAAAGCACTAAATGATTCCAATTTAAAGCTCGTGTTCTGTCAATAAAATACTGCTTAGTGTGTTCACTGTTATGGAAAACATTGTTGTTTGCTTACCGCTTAACCGTCCCAGCTGTGTCTCTTGTGTAATGTTTGATAACGTACATTATCATTTGATGGTAATGGTTTGCCCTCTTTGAGTTTCCTTAAGGTACATTTCCAAAGAGTTCTTTTTGTGGCGCTTCCAGGATGAGGCAAAACATGGTGTCAGCTGTGAGTCTCCTGTGCGGGACAATAACTGACGTGTGGCTGTTGTTTGTGGTTGTAGGTGGTAGGCCTGTACCGGCTGTGTGGCTCGGCAGCCGTCAAGAAGGAGCTTCGAGAGGCGTTTGAGAGGGACAGCAAGGCTGTTACTCTCTCCGAAAGCCGGTACCCGGATATCAATGTCATCACAGGTAATACAGTTTCTTGCTTTTCTTTTAATATAGAATTATGCCATGTTTGTAGTGTACCTTTTAGAAGGTGAAATGGTGCTCTGAACTAGTTTTCTGCTGCCGTTTGTACAAGCTGTTAGCTTGCTGCTGCGTATTGCTAAAGGCAGGGTGAGGATGAGCGCGGTATCCTCGGGGATGTGTAGGTGTGAAGCAGCAGTGATTTGAGGGAGGCGGGTATGGAAGGAGCTGCTCTGAGGGCACAGAGGGAGGTGGCAGTTGGAAAGGAGTCGAGGTCCCCCCGGCAGGTTGAACCTCTGCTGGTGGTTTGTATTGGAGCGGATCTTGGAAAAACTCGGTCAGGCACGTCCGTTGTGCCAGTTGCTCTACAACATGTGATCCAAGGGCCATCTCGGATCAACCTGTTGTCCTCCCTTTCTGTTGAGATGTCGGGATTTTTTGGAAACAGATTTCCCATCATCTTGTGCAGACTGGTTAGAGCTGCAGGAACGTGCCTTCGTTTGATCATCTGCTTCTTTTAGAACATAATTAAATAGCAGCTTTCTCCTGCTCACTGGAGTGGCTCTGTACTTGCTGTCAGACAGCAAGCTCCTGGCAAAGGTGGGAAGGACTGGGAGTGCAGGACCAGGAGCTCTTTGGAAGC
Organism: Tringa solitaria; assembly: GCA_026413425.1. Lineage (NCBI taxonomy): Eukaryota > Metazoa > Chordata > Aves > Charadriiformes > Scolopacidae > Tringa > Tringa solitaria. The sequence continues at coordinate 18,495,747 of JAOXJM010000004.1, forward strand.
CTGGCTCCATCTGCATCAGCATACATCAGCATTTTTGCAGGAGTTGCACTGCACAACTAAAGTTGTTGAAGCTTTGTTTACTTAAAAGTGGAACAGTTTTATAATGATTAATACTTGTTATGTAAACCAAAGTTGATCTAATTTCAGGCATCACTGAGTAAACCAATTGCTCCAGGAAATTAGGCAGGACCGTTTGTTTCCTACATACCCAGGGATGGAAAATGTAACAACAGTAGTCAGGGTATAAATTTCCTGTGCCAAAGTCCTCTCCATAACATCCAGCTGGATGGGACAGTCCTGCCCTGTTGGGTGGCTTATTTCATTTCAGTGTCTTGGGACTGAATTTTGTTCGTTAGGCTTTATAATTACACCAAGCGGCGTCAGAAGATATTGCTTGGTGACATTTAGGGAGCTCAGTAAGCCTTTTGGTTCAGAATGTGCAGCTACTCGGTTCCCTGACTTGCCTCGGCTGGTCCCGCGGTTGGGTTCGGCGCTGCTCCAATGGGATGCGCCCTTTAGAAGGAGGAGGTGTACGATGAAAGTAAATAGTATAAAAGATCTTTTGAACCGGGTAATTTTCTTCTCTTTACAGATAAATTAATGAGAAAAAGTGCCGATAGTTTCTGAGATCAGATTGTTCCATTAAATTACTGAAGTATTTTCTTCACGGTTTTTATAAATTGACTCAGAAGTGGAGAAAGAAACCTCTCTGCTACCTTCTGCCAAACAGCAGAGACTGTCCAATATTCACTTATAAGCAGGCAAATGGCAAACTGCAGTTTGGTTGGTGTAAACTCTTGGCTCATGGAAAACTTTGCAGTGGTTTGTTTTTGGGTTTTGTTTTTTTTTTTAAATTTTGTAATAATAAAACCAGCATTGCACTTCCGTGCTACAAGTAATCATTACAATGAAACATTATTTGCAGAAATGGTGCAGGAATATCATGGGAAAGAGCATAGGAACTTAATTCTCATCCATATAAAAAAGACCCTGCAACATTTCATAAGCATTCTGATTTTCCTGAGTACGTTGTGTGCTCAGAACCAACCAGAACTGGCTGAGACAGAATTCTGGAACTGTCGGAGAGCTCGATACTGATGCAAAGCCCTGGAGGGGCAGTGGCGCAGTCTGACTGATCTTTCCATCATAAGTTGATGCGGTTAAATAGAAAAGTGTACGTCAGTTTTTTAATATACGTCGCCGCAAGCCCCACTGGTGATGGTGAACGTCTGGTGACCGTGCTGGTCCTGCTGGACTCTTGGTCCTTTTTTGGTCTGTACTACTGAAGGGTAATTTCTGGCATCCCGGATTTGTATTGTAAGTGTGAAAAGACTACAGCCTTGGCGTCTGTCCTACGGGAAGACTACTGGCTATGCTTTTGTATATGTTATATTGCAGAAGATTACTTTCATACTGCTTTCCTTAAAAGGAAAAAATGGTTTTCAGAAGTTAAATTAAGAAAATTTGAATTATTTCCCCTGGTTCCCTTGCAGCCGTGCTGTGTGATTGCCATTAGTGCCTGCGTTAGTGTTGAAGGGACGGAGTGCAGGGGTCCTGCGCAAGTTGGGGGGAGCGGGGAGGGAAGGGGTGTTTGCACCCATAACTGCCACTAACAAAATTGCTGCCCACTCTCTAATTCACTGTAAACAGTATGGTCTGGACTGAAAGGGGAACCTGCAATTTTTGCTGACAGACTTGAGGTACCCACAATGCTTAGTATTAGGAATAAAAGAGCCCACAAAAGCGCTCTCATACACTTAGGGAGCTGGGTTGAGAGGGAATGTGTTCCCTGATGTGTTACTGCTGTGTTTGCAATGCTGAAGCTGATGCACATGATTCATACTTTTATAAGCCAAAACATGTGTTCTATAAAATACGAATCCTCAGCATAAATCTTGGCAGATTTGAAGAGAAGAGCCGCCTTCTGTCCTTTTTGAAATTTGAGTAGCGCTGCTTTTCCAAAAGATTAAAAAGACTTCTTTTTTTTTTTTTTTGACAGCTCTCCAAAGACTAAAGAATGAACATTTAATGATTAAATCTTGACTGAGAAATGCTCTTGGGATTGGCATAGGTTTATACACACAATTAAGTGTGCTTGTGGCTCAAACTGAAGCGTACAGCCAATTTTTGGAACTGACCAGTAGTCCTGTTGTTGCCTCACGTCTGTTCGCATCCACGTGAATTCATATCTCTGCATAAAGCATGCAATACTGTTAACAGTTCAGTGGGTCAGAAAAATGAGGAATTAATGAAGTGGACGGCAATTTCTGCTCGCTGTCTAAATTTGTTGTGTGCGGTTGTGTCAAGGGGAGTGTTGCTAGTGGGCTGGCAGCAGCAGGGAGCATAGATTCGTGGAAAAAAAAAAATAACAGGAGCCTCTTACAGGGCTAATTTAGCCAAGTGAATAGGAAAAGGATTTAGAAAGGTCAAGGGGCATTCATGGCTCCCAAACTGTCCTGTTATTCAGGGCTAAACAGGAGAAAGTCCTTTGGCAGGTGGTGGTCCTATGACTGTGGATGCTATTACAGGAATTTCTACTAAATGATAATTAATAGACATTTGTGAGTGTTTCAACAATATAAGCCGATTTGATTATGACATACCATTTCCTACAGTAAGCTGATTCTGTTTTCAGCCTCCCCCTCAAAAAAAAAAAAAAAAAGCACAGCTGAAACAAAGATCCCAATAAAAATCATCGCCTCTTGCTAGTGTTTTGCTTGTGGAAAAAGGAAAATATCCCAAACTACGTTGTACAGCACCAGCCTCTGCCACCTTTGTCTCCTAAATATTTTAACTAGCTAATCCACGCATGGAACATGGCTATCTAAAGTAAGGGGAAGAAATAAAATTTGATGGGGAGAGAGGAATATGAGTAAGTTATTAAAAACTAGCCGCTAGTGGAGCAATTAAAGAAGTGGCATATTCTTTTTAAAGCAAACAAACAAAAAACCTGAAACCACCAGAGGGAATATTTTTTCAGGATGATACGCGGATGGTGGTTCTCTTTTTTTTTTTTTTTATATTCCTGATGGGAGGTTCCCATTTTAAGCAGAGGGCAGGCTGTTGGATGCTGTGTGGTGGGGGTTTGGCTGGCTGTCCCCCTGCCTTGTGCTGCACAGAGCGATGGGCTGGCAGCTCCGGGGGAGATGCTGCCTCAGTTACTGCTGCTCCTACAATGTGGCTTGAGAAGCTGTATTACTGCTAGGTCCAGTACTTTTTAAAGAAAATTATTTTAAAATAAAAATATTTATACAGGTAGAAGCTAACTTCTAGTTGCCTTCTGCATGTGAAAATGGCTATGATGGGGAAGACGTTAACTTTTATTCCCTGGTTTCTTGGGTTTTTTTAGAAACAACCTTATAGCAGAGCCCACTGCTATACAGTTCAGTTTACAGTTAGGTTATAAAGACTCAGTTTATAAAACCTGTTCCTTTGTTAAATAGCACAGTGTGATGGTATTTGCTGTGATTTGGGATTTTACAAGGCTACGAGGAGTGTGTGCTAAAAAAGTCTCCTACCTTTCTAACTTTGCGTTTTTGGAGGACACGCTGCTTTGTTAATTACAGTACTCTCTTTCAAAGAGTTCTTTTTTTTTTTTTAATCCACTGTTTCTTCTTAACAAAGTGATCAATTGTGATCTAGATAAAATGGGTAGATATTTGTGGCACAGAATGCCTTTCTTAAGGAAAGCAGAAGCTGCTGGAGGCAGGCTTGTCTTGTTCAGTTCTCTGTGTTCAGTTGTACTGGGTACGCCGCTCCTGGGTAGCATCTCGCTTGTGTCCTTTCCGGGGGGCACTGTTAGAAGTCTTAATCTTTTGGGTTTCTTAATTATAATTCTAACGATCGCTAAAACCCCATTCATACTGAAGTGTTGGCCATCCTTCAAAGCTAGCTTACAAGAATGCAAACGCTCAGTTCCTTCTTGTTTCTTTGCATCTGTGGAAGGAATAGATGTTTAGTGAAGCGCTTGCCTGGCTGTTGCATCCCCCTAGAAGCAGCCTCTCCTCCAGCACATCCCCAGCTTCTGAAAGGGTGAAATGCAGCTCTGCCACTGGGAGGGCTCAGGGCAGGGCTGTTTTAGCCAGCGTCTCCTGTGGCTGTGGATTATATTTGTCACAGCGAAAATGGGCAAGTGTGCTGGAGGACGCAGGGTACCCAGAGGCAGGGAGGAGTTGGTGTTTGCCTCTTGAGGACATCTGTTTGGTTTGTGCTCTGGTAGGTGTGAAAAAGCTGTGTGCCTCGCCAAATGTGCCACTGGCACTGGAATGTGTGCTAATAAACAGAACAATTCATTGCCAATTGTATATAAAGGAGGAAGTGTCATCAGGCTGAAGACTTTGGTGTTTGTAGGACAGGAGGTGGACTGCTAAGACCCCTTTCCTTGCCTCTCCCTTGTCCCCATCTGGAGGGGGACCTGGAGAGATGCTCACCCTGTGCCTGGTCTGCCCACTCCTGTGCATGCAACCCTCTTCTATGGGTGCTGTGCACACTCCTCCCCTGGTTTCACTCCTTAGTTCATGATGAGTTGCCTTGCGTGGGCTTGGAGAAGCTGCCAGGACCTCAGGGACAAGGGGTAAGTGCCCCCCGGGCTTATGGGGACACTGCAGAAATACCTCCTGCCTCTTAACTGACCCTGTGGGGAATCCTCTTGTAACCATGGTTCACTGTGCCCTTTTGCTGTCATCTTCCCATCCCTTGCTCACCACTGTGAGACATGGAGGATTTTCTCATGGGACAGGTGAAGCTGATGTGCCTTGCTGCTGCCAAAAAATTGCTGGAAAATGCATCTGCAGCTTGTTAAAGGCAGTTGTTTTGTGTCTCTTGTGAAGGTGTCCTTAAGGACTATCTGCGAGAGCTGCCCTCTCCCCTGATAACCAAGCAGCTCTACGAAGCGGTGTTGGAGGCTATGGTGAAAAACCCCTTGAAAATGACAGCAAGCGGTTGTGAGAATGACCTGAGTGACTCCGAGCACACAGCAGCCCTTCTGGATTGCCTGCCAGATGTTGAGAAGGTGAGCAGTGTTAGCAGGTTCAAGTAAATTGCATGCTTCAGAAAATAAAGGAACGTCTTCACACTGGACAGAACATGTCAAAATGTGTACACCTGTTTCCTGAGTTAATGGTCCACTTGGATTTTTGATGCTCCATGTCTTTGAAAATACTTCGATGCTGTGAATAATTGGAGGCTCTGCATTGCTGGATTTATTCTAGTTTGCATTTTGTATTGCCTCTATAAAACTGAATGAAGAGGTGTGATCACTACTTTCGCATTGTTAGATGAAAGATTATTCCTGTCTGGTGTCCTGCTCTATTTCTGTGGAGCTCTCTGACCTGTATGTCATAATTACACAGGCAAATGCGTTCCTCTTTCCTAAGCATGTGCAATAAAGTCTTCACTTCCCACGCTGTGCAGTGCAATAGAGCTGTGTGCTGTTACCAGCCATGTTCACCTCTGTAGGAAACCACAGGTAGCCCATGGCAGAGAGTGAGCGAGTGGCCTGCACAGTGCTTGGAAGTTACCTGGAAGCTTGTTCTGATGCTGAGGTCATACTGAGGGTTTCTTTATTTTCTAATGTACCTGGATCATCTGTCCTGCTGCTGCAGCTTCTCTCCCCCTCTGATGTCCCCTTTCCACTGTGAGAAAACTCATCCATGTAAAACTGAGATCGGGTAAGAAACAAGCTGAATTTTACCAGAAGGTCTGTCTTAACTAGTCTGCTTTGTGGTAGGCTAATTCGGTACTTAGATGTTCCGTGGATGGGTGTTGGTAGAAAAAAACATAGCTGTCAGCCTTGATCTTATCCCTCTAGAGCAGTGATGTTACGATGTCAACTTCACCTATGTATAGTGTTTTGTTTCCTGAGTGGTATTTTCTTCTTTTAGGCTACCCTGAAGATGCTGTTGGATCACCTGAAACTGGTGGCTTCTTACCACGAAGTAAATAAGATGACGTGCCAGAACTTGGCTGTATGTTTTGGGCCTGTGTTACTGAGCCAGAGGCAGGAGACCACCAACCATAACAACAGAGTCTTCACAGACTCGGAAGAGCTTGCTAGTGCCCTGGACTTCAAAAAACACATAGAGGTTCTTCACTATTTACTCCAGCTGTGGCCAGGTACTGTTTCATGAGTCTGATGAAGGGAAAATGTCAAACCATGACTGTATGTTTGTACTGTGTGACAGTGTACGTTAATTCACAGGATGACCGAGCAGCACCAGAATTCTTAAAACACAAGGTACTATGGTATCGCCTATTAATCTGAAGAATCATGACAATTTTATAATCTATTCCTAGTACTCAGTCACTCTGTTTAATGGAAAGTTTGTTATTTTAATTGCTTTCTTACCAGAAAGTTGTTTGTGCAGAGCTTTGCCTAAGGAGAAATATTTTTAAAACACAACGAAAACCCCAAACCAACCAAACAACAAAACCCAAAACAAAACATCTTAAGTACCTTTTAGCTCCCACTTTCAAACTTAGGAGGCCATATGCTTTCACGCAATTTGGGGTCAATTCTCAGTAAGAAGGGAGGTGATTCTAATCTTCCTAATAAACTACCAAAGTAGAATTGAAGATAACTATTTCTGCTAAGGTCTGCCTTTCAAATGGGAAATGATTGCACAGTGTTCCCATTTCCCCTGCTATTCAGAGAGACATAAGCCAGTGGAAATAGTCAGGATGACACCTGGAGCCCTGGGCTTCAGCCCGTGGTGAATTCCTCTCCGTTGCTGCAGAACCACTGCCTTCTCTTGCACAAGCACTGCCTGAAGTCAGGAGCAGACAAACGTGTTGCAGATGTTGAGTTAAACAGGGAGGGTTCGAGGGTAATGCTGTGGAACAACTTAACATTGGATCTGATGGGTTTAATTTGGTTTTCAGATAGTCTTTGGCCAAACAGCTATTGAAAACTGCCGAACCCTCCAGAGGATGGGTCTGTTGTGCTGTGCTGTGGTATCTTCCTTTTTCACAGTGGTCTGGCTAACAGTGTGGAGAACTGATCTCTTTGGTAACCTGAATAACTTAATATCCACTTCTCAAATTTGAAGTGTAAACCCTGTAATTCTCAAGGCTAAGACAGCTGTGAACAGCTTCTTAATTGTTCCCTTTTAGAACACAATAACTATTCTTGGGAAGCTACTGAACTTCTGCACCAACTGAAACATGAAGAAAGGGATTTACAGTTAATCTAAACAATTAATATGTCTGGGTTTGTTTTTAAGAGAAGGAGGTCTGCTTTTTGTGGGAGACTTGGGGTCACCTGGCAAACGTGGAGGGTTACAAAGGACCTGACATGGCAATACTGAATTACATGTGCTGTGGCTGCATTTTGAGCTGACCAGGTAGACTCTACTACTCTGTGTTCAGGATACAAAATGCTCCTCAATTCATTCAAAGAGTGTTTGAGGAAAAGCTGCTGTTTGGTTTTTTCTGTCATCTTCCCCCATTGCAAACATTCTAAAGAAAAATTGCCATTGCCAGCTAAGTGGTTCTTGAAACATTTTATTCTCCTGACGCGTAAGCATGGGTTGACAAAGACCTGTATCTGGCCAATTGTATACATAATTTAAAAAAAATAAGTGTCTGCGTTTGTTTTCTATTCCTATGAGGAATAAATGAATGTGTGCTAGCATACAAAGTGTAGGATAGGCAGATGAACATGCAGTCCTTGATTATGAAATATTGATGCAATGTAAGATGTATGATCTTGCTGTTAAAAAGGTTTTTATGATTACAAAATAGTATGGGAATCTACAATATTGTTATTACACAGGTCATCTTAAACACTCTCTGCTCTACTTAGTAATACTTAGTGAGCTTTTATCTAGAGATTTGCTTAAATTTGTAAGGTGGTGGGGTTTTTTTGGGGGGGGGTGGTGGTGTCTTTTTGCTTTGTTTTTTATTTTAATTATGAGAGAATTTTTGGGGAAGGTTTAATCCTTTCACGGGTAGAACTCTGAAGCATCAGGACAAGTGAAGCAAATGCCAAAGAAGAGAGTTGAGTGTAAGCTGACGTGGCCAGCACAGCATAAATGCCAGGTTTGTGAACAGCCCACTCGGGTCTTTCAAGCGCTCGAATGTTCCATGTGGTACATCGGATGCTGATCTGTATAAAGAATATTCTGGGTGAGACAGTGATTTCAGGCTATCGTGGGCTACTTCTTCATTCTGCTTACAACAGTTCCAACCTGGGGAGTATCTCTAGGCTCCTTCCTACCGCCACAGACCTTGTTGGCTGTGAGTGGGGGCGCGTTGCTGCTGTGGGGGCTGCAATGGTCAGCGAGCGCCTGCCCTGCCACTCGGTGATGGGAAAGAGGAGTTTGAGGAAAAAGTCAGTGTAGAGAACTGATGTACTGGAGGGCAAAAAACCCCAGCAAGTAGCCTCAGTTGTGTTGTCTAATTTCCTCCCCTTCCTAAGTCTGACAATAGTTTGCTTGCCTTAGGCATTGCCACTCTGCTCTGATTCTCAGCTGCGCGGGCGAGTTGCTTTCCAGCAGCTCAGGTGCAGGTGCTGAAAGAATGTCACCGGCTGGGCAGCGTGAAAGACTGGAATGGAAATGGCAGTGCTCTCTACATATTTCTTCTTCTACACTCTGCTGACCTGATGGTGGCTGTGCCCTGGAGTCACCTCCTGTGACAGCTGGCCCTGTGGCTGTGGCGGGTACACGCTGACCACGCTGTGGGTCAGGACCGCTGGCAAGCTGCTGGCTCTGCTCACTGCAGCCTCAGGGAAACTTCCTCTGCCTGAAAATAAGAGCAAGAGGAGAGTTAATTTGACATACGGTGCAGCTGCGTGATGGGTTTGAGGCTATTGAGGACACTTCCACTTCCTTGTCAGCTGCAGCTGGGCAGCCCTGAAGCTGCTGACCAGCCAAAATATAAAGAAGCTTTCAGTCTGGTCAGTGAGCCAGCACAGGAGAGGTGGGAAACGTGGGTGGAGGAAGAGGGAGACCAAGAGCTGTTTGGGCAGCAAATCCTGCGCCCAAATCACAAAACTAATCACAAAACCCTGGGGATAGCTCGTGGCGTGGCTGCTGTGGGAAAGAGCAGGGAGATGTAGCTCTGCCCACAGGAGTGTGCATTGCTGTAAAGGGCGCAGGAGTGGGGTGAGCAGTGGAGTTTTCCCTCAGCTGGAAGAGCAAGCTGAACGCTGTCCCTCAGCTTGCAGGAACTGGGCAGGACGCTGTGCTGGAAGGGAGGTAAAACACAACTGCAGAGACGTGAGCAGGCCAACACCACACAGTGTACACACAACAGCTGGACCCAACGGAAGGCTCACAGTCCGGTCTCGTACATTTAATCTTCTGTAGATTGAGACGGCTTGATAATCAACATGTTGTGCAATACTTCAATTTCCGTATTTTTCCAACGGAAAACAAATAGTCCTTGTTCGTTTAGACCGTGTAATACTGGCAAGTTATTGTTAACCCATGGCCCTTCATCTTAACGGAGTGTAGTCTAAACACAAGGGCTTTTGTTGTAGTAAGGGGCGGGGGGGGGAAGAAGCAATGATAGTTATTGTACGTCACTGTGCAAGATGTAAAGTAAGACTGAAGTCCCCTAGAGAGACCTGTAATGAGGACCCAGAAGGAGAGGCGTTGGGGCAAATCTCAGGACTGAGCCTTTGTGCTTGTGTGTGAGGAGTCTTAACGAGGACTGGGTGAGACTGTAAACTGCGTGGGTTTGCTTGCATCCCGTTTTCGACGGGGCATGGGAATAGAAAGTCTCTGCTTCCAATTACAAGAGGTAGCGGTCTGTTTAAAACAAATAGAAGTTTTGCAGCTCAGACATTCCATAGGCCCAGGTCAGTAAAAATATTTGTACTGTTTACCGTAGGAAGCCGGTAACAGTGGAGGAGACTGTTAGTAACTTGTGCTGTATAATCCTGAGCTCAGGTAACACGACCGTCAAACTTGTTTTGAGTGTATGTCTGACACGGGGTTGTGGCTGCTTAGAAAAATAATGCATAATGCAAATTAGCTTCTTTTAATAGCACAGAAAACTAGGGCAAAAGAGAAACACAAGAGTTCAACTCTTGGTGTGGCTTGAGCTACTCTGGGCATTTCTCCGTGGTGGTATTTTTGTTGTGTTTTAACCTGTTTTGCTATGCCTGCTTTCTGTTACTCCTTTAGCCTGGACGAAGGGTGTGAGCTGAGCTGTTTGCTTTCCTTTGACCCAGAGCCGGAGGGTCATTAACTCATGCAGTGAATTTAATTGGTGCTCTGGGAAATTCTACTTTTAGATAGGCTTCTCTCATTGCAGTTTGAATCTGGCATGAATCCTCAAAACTGAGCTTTTACAGTAATTTTTCCAATTACTTTATATCAAACAGCAGCAGAAGACACTAGTGGAATGTGTTGGCTGTAAGCTTGCATGTATTCATGCATGCTGTTAGCGTGTGACGTTGAGGGAGGAGAGTGGGCATTTGTTGAGGACTTTCCTTGTTGCAGTACGGATTCAGCCCTCACTCTGGTTTAACTTCTTCTCTCTTCTAGTACATCACTCACCTGCCAAAGAGCCAGCACATCTGAATGCATTTCCTGAGCACCCATCCTCCCTGAATTACCTGAGACCCAAGAGGCAGAGACCTCAGATGCTGAATCTGAGCGGTACTGAGATGTCTGGGGTGCTCAGACCAAGGCCAGCAGGTCTAGACAGCCCTTCGAGCAACCGCTACGCTGGAGACTGGAGTAGTTGTGGGGAGAACTACTTCTTAAACCCAAAAGACTGCCTGAGTGAAGCAGACTATGATGACGTCCCTTCGGAAGACACAGAGAGCGGGGATGACAGTGGCAAAGCCGAGGAGCCGGACGCCTCGGTCAGGCACCCGCAGCCCATCCCCAGAGAGGACACCTTTCAGAGCTACTTGACAATGCAAGCGATAGACTCGGCGGTGGATCACAGAGCAAACCTCAAAGACCTGCAGGAAAGTATTGATACTCTGATAGGAAACCTGGAAAGGGAACTCAACAAGAACAAGCTAAATATGAGTTATTAAATCTTGTCCTGCATGACTCCTCCTCCTAGTGCCTCCGTGCCCTTCAGCGGACTTCCCACAGCCATGTGAGGAGAGATGGTGCCCTTGAAAGCCCTGTGGTAAGGCCACAGCCCACCTTGTGTTAACAAATCTTAAGCCATTCCGTTACATTTCTGCCTTTTTGTTAGAAGGAGGTGTTGGCCTGATCCTGGTGTTGGAGACAACCTTAGAGACCATGAGGCGATTCCACATAGTGGCACTTCTCCCTAAAAGTACTATGCACTTAGGTGGTCTGGGCAATACCTGGCAGAAGATAAAGCAAGGTCCCTGCTGTTGGTGGCAGCAGAATGAACTCCTCATTCCTTGCTCCGGTACAGATGTTCCTCTTGGAAGAGGATGAATGCTGCTTGGCCTGAGTTTTGCAGCATGGACTTCAGATAGACTCATTCTACTATATATATGCAATGGCTGCTATGAAAAATGCTTTATATATATATAAAATATTTATATATAAAGTTTTAATTGTACAAATATTAATGTATTCCTGTATTAACACTTTTCAATAATTATTTAAACAAGCAAAAATTAAATATTTTTCTAACCTTGTTTGTATATATCTATGTATAAATGAGCATGTGTCTGTAGCCACCTTTGGAAAGGAGAGGTCTCTCAGAGTTGCGAAACGTCCCTGTTTCTAGGAAGATGGGTTCAGTGATGCCAGGATGAAGTTACCCCTTGGGTAACACAGCGGTCGATTTATGCACAGAAACACAGCCAGGGAGAAGGCAAGGTGAATGATTAATGTAAATGACCTTGTGTGTTGCAGGGGCATCAGCTTGCAGGTGTTGACTATTAACTCTCTCTCACAGGCCACTACACTTTCTCTGTTTTGGGTTGGGTTTTTTTTGTTTGTTTTTTTTCCTCCATGTTTGTTTCATATATAAAGAAGGTCAGGAATGTATTTACTTTTCAAAAAATACTTCTGGTTAGTCTTTGTAACCTCTTACTTTCTTCTTGACATTTCAATACCTTTTTGGTTTTTTTCTCACCATAGTTTCATATATTTTTGTGGAGGTGGTACCTTTGTCTGGCTGCTGGTAATTAGATGTGTTTGAGCCCTCTCTGAAGGGCTGTGGCTCTGGAGATGCAACACTCAAATTCTGCACAAAGGCAGTTACTGTTTTCTCTGAGTCTTTTTTATTTTATTTTATTTTTTGAAAATAATCTCCCAAAAATGGAAACCTGATTTATTACATAAGGTGGAATGGGTTGGGTGGTGGTACTCCTGGGGAGTTTGGGTGGGATTGCAGCTCCTCCCTGTGACCTTGTCAGATTCATCTGTCACCATCTTCTCAGATCTTTTATCTTTAGTCATTTATGGTGAGCCATTCAACATTTCATGTTAAGGAAACACATTCTTGGTTTAATTAAAAATAGTTACCAAATCGCATACAGATGTTTTCATAGTCCCTCTAAGCAAAAGGAGATAGAGAGTTGTTCCTTGTCCTCCCCAGGTTACCCCCAGTGAGGAAGGGGGGGTGAGGGTGAGAGGGTTACGTGTTTGAGAGGTCAAACAGGAGGGTAGAACTTAATTCTCTTCATTTTTTTGGTACAATGTTGGCATCCTGCCATGGCTTTCCGTTCACCCTGTGGGTAAGTGCTTTTCTGCTAACCCGTACTTCCTTATATTGCTTAATTGAAGAGTTATTTATTTACAGTAGCAAGGAATTAAGAATTGCTATGCGAAAGTTCACCCTTTTTTTTTAAGGAATTCTTTTAGCATGGTTTCAAATAGCTTATTCAATCTCATTAATTTATTTTTTATAAGTGTTAAAAGATGCAAAACAATTATTGCAATATAATGATAATGTATGAAAATGTAAATTTAACCTGAAGCATTTATCAATAAATCGATGTATTTTTTTAAACTTTTATACCTACAGAATGTGCATACTTTTTAAACTATAAATTTAAATTCTAAATAAAATTTGAATTAAGAACAAAATTTGACTAAGCCTAGTTAGTGATTATTTAAACCTGGCAAAGCTGGTGGCATACATTTGTACTGGCTGCACATGTGAATTAATTCCATAAAGCCATTTAGTTTTTCAGATTTTTTGTTTTTTTATCTTTTCTAGATTGACCCACTATTTCAATTACATAATTAAAAAAACAAACAAACAAACAAAAAACCCAAACCCCCAAACATTATTCAATTTAAAAACAAAAGGAATGATATTCTAAGGGAGTTGTCAAACCAGTGTTGTGGCAGCATTTCTTCTCTTATTGCAGGATTCTGATGCTCTTGAACATAGGTTGGCTTCTGCACTGGGTGTGTAGATGTATTAGCACTTGCTAAAAGACATTTGCATTTAAAGTTATTTGATAAAGGGTATTTGAAGTTTTCATTGTTCATATAACACAGATGATGTAAAAATAATGATGAGCACCTTTTGAGTAAGTGCAGGTTTTTCTAGAGGAAGGTTCCGTAACTCGGTGAAGCAGTGTGCTGCTCTGTCAGCTCTAATATTTTAACCTTACAACAGGGAAAATTAATGACTTGATAAACTGTATTAATGTTAATCTAATGAGTTAATTGAAAGATAGCAAAGTATTGCTGTTATTAAAATGAAACATTTTGCTGTTAATCTAGTTAAAATTTGTAGAACATGTTTTGTATCTTAGAAATTGTCTTTTTATGAGACCTTTCCCAAGTGGTATTTTGGTTTTATGTTGTACCTTGTATATGTATTTTTACAGATACTATTATATTTTGTCTAATGATTTATATAATCTGATGAAGTTGCATCCTTTTTAGGATTGTTACTGATCCTTGAGGAAGAGGATTAGTGTGGGAATTACCCTAATCTAGAAACACTAAATTGGGAGATTTAAAACAGCCTGCCTATACCAAAATAGTCATGAACTTTTTTTTCTTCTTTTTTTTATAGGAAAGAGCAGCCTTGGGCTGTGTGGGCTTTGCAGGGCAGAGCTGCTGGTGAACCCTGTGGGCACAGCCAGGGACTTCTCTCTACTAACCTTTGTTGTTGTCTGCTTGGTGTAACCAGGTTTGACATCAAGGGCAGCTCCTGTTCTGTAGGTTAGAAGAGGTTAAACGCAGTGGGCAGAGCCTGCAGTTGAGTTTAGAGATTTGATGTCCTTGGAGTGTATGAACTTCCTTCAGGTGTGACCTCTGCTTCTCAGGTAAAGAAAGCGGATGCAGCTGCTCTTAGAGAAACGGTTCCAAGACTTGCAGCAAAATCACGTACAAACAAGTTCTTATACCCAAGTATGGGCTTTTCCAGTGATGGCCATGTGCTGGGCTTGGTAGCCACCAGGAATAATAGGTTGTAGTCACCAGGGAAAAGCAGAAATGCATCTGTAGGTCCTTGCGGTTCTTTGCAGCCAAATGTTAAGAATGTAATACGCTTAAGGTGAGTTCAGGAATGGACTAGGCCCATCGGTAGAGTTTTAATCCATTGCTGGTTGTTCAAGCAGGACTGTCCAGATGCAGTTTGGCTGATCTAGCTGCCACTGAATCGCTTCCAAACTAGCTAATTACAGGAACGTACAAGAGATGGGTAGGGATTGTGTGGGATGTGGAGTAGAGGGGGTGCAGCATAGTCTGCCTTAAGGTACTGGGGACATATATCCTCAGAAACTTCAGATCTTTAGATCTGTCCTTCCCAAATGTGAAACGTATGTGCGTGATTGTTAATGCACTAGACAAGAAGTGTAGCTGCAGCTATTCAGATGTGTTCTAAAAATAGAGGGAAACATCCTCAACAGAAGTAGATATCCAGGGTTTTTACAGAATAAATCTATAAATCTGATAAGCCAGACAGACATCTGGTATTTCTGCTGCCAGACCTTAACCCCTTCACCTTCCTCCCCATCCAGAGTTATAGGGTTTTCTTAACAGTAAAAAATGTCTTTTGAAATTAGTCTTTATCTCAAATTATGGAGCCAGCAACAGCTGAAAGATGGTTATTTTGCATGGGGAGGACTGGTGTTACACTATAGTGTCACTATGATGCATTCGTTTTAAAATATCATCCTACAGAATGAGTTAACTGTTCATTCTGGCTGACTTTTTCAGAGCCATGCAGAAAACCCCGTTGTTTGCTAGGCAAAATTGACTTGCGGAATCACCACAATGGGGTGTGTATAACTTCATGATTTTGGTGTTATTTGGGAACAGAGATGAGGAGGAAAATGGCTCTCAAGAAGGTTACTCCATTTCCCGTGGGGAATCCCTGTGGCTCTCCAGACTGCTTTGCTCTGGGGAGGGAGAGCCCTGATCTGTTGCCTTGTCTTCACTGTTAGAAAAACCCAGCTGAAATCTACCTTTCTGGAATATTCTCTTAATCAAAACTCTCAAGAGTGCCCCTGTGGAGGGGCAGAAGGCTCAGGCTGAGGCTGCTGCCTCTTCTGGGTTGTAGTTACAGAGCTACAGTGGAGGGGAGACGGTTGGGCTTTCCAGGGAAGTCATGAACATATGGTTGACTTTAAGGTATATGTACTTTGCAGGTCTATTAATCAAACATCTATGGAAGATGATCTGAGGTGATGTTCTAACGAAGTACAGGCCTGATAACAGAGCGCTGAGCTTTTTAATTAGTCGGTTGTGGGATATTTACATATCTGTATGGAGCACATTGTTAGTTAAATATTGATTTAGCTGCAGAGCTGTGTTCTCCTGGTGTTTGAGCTCTGACTGCAAACACCATGCTGCAGGTGGTAGGGACATGCTTCCTGAGTTTTCCTTAGTTTTAATTTAGTTTAGTTTAATATGAGGACCAAAGAATATTACTATAATTAATTTAAACTTCAGATGAACAAACAAAAGACTGTTCTTGAAACCAAGTTCTATCCAGAGGCACCAAACCTATCTTAAATCTGACCAAAGTTCAGTTAAAGTGTTAAAAGTACGTGATGGGGAGATCTCAGCCCTAGAAAATTGAAGAGACCTGTTTTTAACACTACCTAGAACAAATTTGCAATGTTTATTTCAGGGCATAGGAGGCTCACACTGCTCCTGTTTCGTATTTGGCTACGCTTTGCTCTAATGAAGCAGAGCACTGGGGCTGGCTATCGCTTGTCAGCCGAAGATCCTCTCTGCAAATCCCCTGTGTGTCAGTTGTCTTTTGTGCTTTAGTGTCTACTGTGACCATAGGGACATTTGTTTGACAGGAGTCTGTGACCCTCAAACAGTTTGGTGAGTCATGGAAAGAGTGAACTCACCCGTATAGAGTTTAATCTCTCCTCCTCTGATAGATTTAATTTCTGCTTGACAGGCTGTGCTCAGTTACATGGTGTCTGACCTGGCCATTGACACGAGCAACCAGCAGAACACCGCTTATGAAAGAGTCGTCTCTGTGGATGGAGGATGAACATTAATATTCATGAGCTGTTACTCATTTACGCTGGTAAATATTAAAACTTATGAATAACACTGTTTAACCTCTCAAGAGCACTTGTCTTTTGACAGAAATGCACACACTCAACAGGCATGGTATGCTTGGTAAAAGCTGTTTGTTCTAAATAATACTGATTTTGAGGGAACAATGTATTTTAATGGCTTTGGTCAGGCATTTGCCAGGCTTAAGTAACAATCATTTCCTAATCTGATGATGGCAAGTAAAAGTGGTTCAGCCTGTGAAGTTTGAAGGGTTTATGCATAGTGTGGTCAGATCTGTGCTTTTGGTTCAGCAGCCCTTGAAACTTGTTCAGCAATTTATATGGTCCTCCCCTAGTGTATCAAGGATTCAGCAGAAGTGCACGGGGCTCCCCTATCATTTAAGTGCAGTAAGTAATACGTAGAAGACTTTATAGCATGGTGAAGTGGCTGCATTTAAGGGAACAGAATGAGGTTGCTGCTGTTGAGGGAGCATTGGAGTGGAGTGCACAAGCAGTGGCATTGTATGATGCCGTTCGAGTGCTGTGGCAATCTTCTTGGGATAGATCCACTTGTAGCAGTGATGGCCACCTCTTTTCCTTGCTGTAGTCCAGATGACTGCACGTGCCATTTGGGCGCGCTTGTGGAATTTGTAGTGGGTAAAGCTATCTAATGATGGAAATAATCTTTAGTGTAAAAAAAAAAAAATATCTTTGTTCTGGTGCTTCATGAGCTGCAATGGCTCATTGATTTATAAGAACAACTCAGGGTCTGGTTTTGATCTTTAAATCCATTAGGTGAGAGCAGAGCCTTTGTGTGAGGAATTGCTCCTTCCATCTCCTGCACTACTGTGGTCGTTGTGGTCGTCCCCGTGTGCCTGCATGCCTCCCCTTCTTCAACAGCAGCTTAGGGATGTGGGACTGGACACCTGTCAGGGCAGTGTTGTTCGCTCTGGAGTGCTTTCTGTCACCGTATCTCCAGAGCAGGAAATGTCCTGGACATCTCAAACCCCTCCCCCAAAACCTGCTGTGTGTCCCTAAGTTTTCAATAGGAGCAAGTGCTGTGGTGATGAGGGAGGAGGTGCGTGCTGGAGGTGACTAGCCAAAGTTGGATGGCCTATGTGAATGCAACTACTGGAGAGGAACGGCTTCCACTCTGGTGGGAGCAGGGGGATGTAGATTGGAGGGGTGAATACTGGCACGTTGATTTGACCAGCTGAGTTGTGTTTAAGGTTTTTACAGATTGTAGAGTCCTGACAGAGAACTTTGAAAACTATTATTTAAACAGAAAGATTATTCATTACAGCTGTATTAATAAAAGATAGTTGGGGAAGTGTGCTCAAAACAGTTGTTCTCTAGCCAAATTGTCAGTAAACAAATGGGTAAAGTTAGTGAAACAATGATCTCTAACTGCAGGATGCTTTATTCCTGAAGCTAAACATGTTCTGCTGAAATAAAGAGGCCCTGAAATAAATTTGCTGGTTCTAAAGGTAATAATGGGCTCTAAGTATCTGATGAGAAAAGTATTTCTTGTCCCTTTACTAGTCCTAAATCCATTAGTATCTCCAGGTCCAGAAACACAATGTAGTCTGCGTTTTCTTGCTCCTCCATATCTTCTTTTGTCTTCTGTAGAGTAGTCATACACTGAAGGAAAAACATATACCAGGCAATAATGCACTGTTAAGTTTTGAAACATGTATGCAACCCCATTGCTTTCCAGTGGATAGTATCAGTGCTATCACAAATTAATGAAAATAGGCATCACCTAGGGCAACATTAACTGAATTGTCACATCCTTGGTTGATTAGTTGGTATTATTAAACCATTTACCAAAGAACAGAGAGGTAAAATCCTTATGTGGATAAAGAATGGAAGGCTGAAGTCTCTCCTCACTTGAAGGAGCAATTTTTATAGGCAAGTTGCCAAAACGTAACTTTTTGAAAGAGCAACTGATGTAAAAAGAAAAGCAAATTCATGGTTGTAAAATGTCCATAGGCTCTAATGCTCTTGCAGGAGTTGTACTTAGCCAAGAGCGTAACTCACATGACCTGGGAATATCTATTCCACTCCTAAGAATTGTAAATATGAAATAAGGAGCTGCTAAGCTATTCTGATTATGTCCATCTCAATTTTTTTAAATACTATGGGAAATCCTAAGAAAACAGGTGCCTTATAAAGACCCAAAGAAACAAATTTTTTCTTAATTCCAAGTATAACATACTTACTGTTTTCTCCCTCTGTGTCTCCAGCTCCATTTTGATTCTGTTTTGGCTTGAAACTCTTGATACTCTTGAAACTCTTCTTCACAGTGCTTCAAATATTTGACTTCTCTTTCAAAATAATCAAGTATGTTTGCATGCTATTAACACAATGACAAACAAGGGTCATTACATGCCCAAAGACACAGAATTATTGTTGATGATCTGAATGCTATTATTAGTTTATCTATATTGGGAATATAGATACCTCTATTTATCCAAATACAGCAAAATGATACAAAGATATGGACTGAATCCAATTGATTTTGGATACAAATATGCATGGGGTTAAATAATTTTTATTGTACTGAATCTGAATAGATCATCCTTCAGGAACTTGCACTGAAATAACTAAACCAATTTTAGGTTAGTGATTTCACTAACTCAGTCCAAATCCTCACTGATCCAACTTCAGGCACAAAGAAACCATAAAACACCATACTTCAGTATTACACTATGTAGCTCTGCACATAGCAGACCTTTATGGGATGTTTGTAAACTATTTAAGTGCATACATGAACTTAACTTAAAACTGGCATAGGATGGGAAGAAGATTTTGTGATGTGAAAACAACAGACTAGGTAGCAGGCAAGACTGCTAGACTGAACGAGATGAAAATACTAGCTTGATCTTTGGCTGGGAGGTGGGGAAAAGAACAACTGAAAATGATGAGGAAATAAAGAGAAATTAGAACTGTGTTGCAATTTTCTCCATGGCTTTTTGGTACAGATAGTCCTTATTTCAAAAGAGAATTAATAAGTGGTACTGCTAGTAACAGTTTGCAAACTGTGCTTTAACTAAGCTAGAATCAGAAACTAAGATGTGTAAAATGAAGTACCAAATTTACAGGGGAAAAAAATGATGCAAATATGGACAAGCAGGTGTAAAGAAAGAGAAACTCGGTATGTTTACATTACTGTGCACTATATAGCAGTGTTTTAATGCATGAAACCAGGTGTCATTTTATGCACATGGCAAAAAGTGCTGAACTCTTTACTGTGTTTTCATGTAGCCAGGTCACAGCAGTGGAATTCTGTCAACTGTCACCCAGGTTTCCTTTAGGTGCCTCCTGTCTGAGCTCTGTGAAAAGCCAGCTTTGCTACAGGTGATCTTTACAGAGTACAGCCATACTGATCTCAAATCAATTGCCATCCATTTGAAAGCAAGTTTTGCCAGGCCCGCCTGTTTCTGCGTTGGAGTTTTCAGGATAAAGTGTCACAGAGACTTATAAAAATTCTTACCAACCTCATTCCTTGAAGCGTCACTTAGTGTCTGACAGATTTCCAAAACATGCAGTACTCCAAGATCATCACAAACAGCTAAAAAATGCTGCTCTGTTGAAAGATATTTGACAAAAATCATATAAACAATCTAAGTTCCAACAGCAACACATACCTCCACCCAAACATGAGCTACAGAGGGTTCATTTTTGCTGTGGTCTTTTTGGTTTACTGTTCACTGCAGCAAAAAAGCAGCCTTATTGCTCTCTTATTTTCTTGACAAATGAAATTCCCTTTAAAGTTTATAGTTCTT
>JAOXJM010000004.1:18516009-18527992 GCA_026413425.1 Tringa solitaria
TTCTTAAAACTTTTTTTTTTTTAATTAAATGTTTTCAGTTGCTTTTTGCCATGGTAGTATACTTAGAACTGACGTATGCATTTTTGTATATACAGTGCATTATTAAATTAGTGGAAATATGTATTTATTATATAAAAATCATCTGTAACAAGATTAGTGTGCCGTAGAGTCATGGGCCATATTGTGAACAGGGGGGCACAGTAAGGTGTAATCACTGTAAACATACGTGAGGCAATACAGGGGCTGATGAAAGTGATCATTGATTCGGAGATATTCTGGAAATAAGATGGCTCATAAGTTTTCTTCAGTAAGTCCCAAATGTCTATATTTCCATCTTCTCTGCCAATGAATAAAACTCCTGGCCTTGTTAAGGACCATTGTCCCACAGTATATCTTCCTGCAGAGCAGCTCGACTGAAGGATTGGTCCTGTCTTAATTTTTTTGGAAAACAAATAAAAGATAGACCCAGCAAACAGTACTATTCATTCATTAATTTAAATCTCCTGACATTTGAGAACATTCACACTTTAAATGATCCTATAATAAAAATTATATCCATGGCAAAATTGGTATCACCTTCTGTAGATAAAGAGAATTGTGGGGAAGTAAAAAAACTGGTATTTCACTTCCAGTCTATTAAGGTAATCTGTTTATCTGCTGTTAAAACCTGTGGTATTGAGATTTTGCCAGGTGCAGCTAACCTGGATTCCTACACGAGAACTATAAAAAAACCCCATGTTTCTGTGTCTTCATATGATGAAAAAAAAAAAAGACTGTGTCCTAAATATGAGTTCTTCAGACCTGTTAAGCACACATTGTCTTTATTCTTCAGTTTCCCCAGGAGCAGAAGATATAATATGTTGAGAAGCTACAGTTTTTACAAGATTGGAATTAAAGAAGGTCACTTCATTTTTCTGTAAAAGGCAAGTTTACAAAGCTATTTCTACAATAGTTATCTGAAGAAAAAGGAAAAGCTCTTCTTATACTAAATTTATTTCTGAACTATGAAGCTTTGTGACCTACAAGCATTTCAGAAAATATGGTCTCTGAGGCTATTATAGTTCTGTCTTATATATCTATCAATTATGTTACAGCTTTGTTAAAGTAACTTACTGTAACCCCGTCTTTCCAAATGGCAAAATTCCGGCCTCCAACGCTTAGAACAATGTCTTTAAAAAATGGAGATCTCTGGAGAGTATTGACACTTTCAGTGTGGATGGTGTATTTCTGACCTAATGGAATGAAAAGTGCAGTCGCTTTTAACTGGCGTCAGTGATTTTCTTCACAATGGGAGTTAATGGGAGGGAGGGAGAGGAGGGCAATGAGTGCAGGATCCAGCACAGGCTTCAAAGATGCTAGCCTCATTTTTTTTGATCACAAGGTATAGGAATTAGAATTGCTGCAAATCTAGTTACTTCCATGATTTGTGCCAATAGGTACATAGCGATGCTCCTGTGATACTGGAGAGTGTTTTTGCTATTCTGTCATGACAGCTAAACTGGTTGTACTTTTGAGGGTGTACTGCTAAATCCTGCTGTCATCAGTGAGATAGACTATTAGAGCAGATGAGCAAGAACCTGAAAATGACAGAGTATAGGTGCAAATATTTTAAAGTTAGTGATCTATTAAGGTTTAAACAGGTATTGAGAAACTTGAACTTACTAACTGTTTTTGCCAAGTCACTTTCGATTTCCATTTTCCAATCAGAATAAACAATTTCTCCATCCTGTGATGCCAGAAAAGTAAAGTAAATGCTAACGTTAGAGGTTGGTGACTTATATTAAAGGGACTTGTTTTTAAACTGTGACTTTACTTAGTTATAACCATCATTAAATATGTTCTGAGTAAATGAAAAGCTAAATTTGCAGCCAATGACTGCCAAAAAGCTAAAATTTTTGATCACAATTTTTCAGTTATGTATCACCCAAACAGCTTTATTTCCCACGCTGTATGTACGCAGTGGCAGTCCTTCCTGCAGAATTAGGTGCTTGGTTTTTACAGTTCCTGCTTTTGCGCCAGTGTTTGGGGAAAAGGTGACCAGAAGCAAATTTTCATTTCCATATGCACTTAAAACTGGGAAAGATTCTGGATTTTTAGATACGTTGGGTAGGTAGTAGGTAGAGAGCTATGAATAGCTGGGGCTTCCTAAAGTAGAAATAAGTTGTGGGGCAAACTGAGGTATAAATGTTTTCACCTGACATTCAGGGATACATTAAAAAAATATTACTGATCTTACAGGTTCTGGAATAAGTAAATATTGTCTGATTCTTGATAGCAGGTTGTAAAGTTCAACATATTTTGGAAACGTCTTCTAATTCTGCCTGTGAATAAGGGTTCATAGTCAACCAAATACTGGGGGTTCATTATTATTTTAAGCAGGTAGGTAAATGCATTAAAATGGGAGTAAAACGTGACATGTCCAGAAAGATCTTTTTAATTAACACTTGAAGAAAAGCAAGTCCATACATTTGTGAAAACTCTGTTATTTAATTGTTCAGTCTTTTGGATATCTTGGACTAACATTTTCATTAGTAATCTATTATTTTCACTTACTTCAGTTCCAACAAAAAAGCTAGCGGAGATGTTCTGTGGCACTTTCAGATTTTTGCTGGAAGGAGTACTCATCCCTGTGTATGGACTGTCTTTGGCAAGGACTTCTGGTGTGTTCAGAGATTGCATCTTCTCTGGGAAATAGTACGGATACATCTATTTATTATACACTGGAATTTCTCCGACCAAGCAAATCCTTTGTCTTACAAAGGTAGTTGATGGATAAGGGGAATTTCAAGGGGAGAGATGAAGAAAATGCAAAGTAAAGCAGCAGTTTTGCAGGCTGTTTCCTGGTGGAATCTCCCTGTTGCTGCAGCTGCTCTGAAGTCAGGGCTTCCCATGCCCAGACAACTACTTAGGGTAGCACCATTCTGTTCTTCACCAGTGTCTCCATGGGAAGTGCCCTTACGCCCCGCTTAGCTGCCACAATCACCCTCTCAGGTAGTCCAACTCTTGGGCTTACCTGTATGTCAGCTTGCCAACTTTACAGAGGGATTAGTAAGTGTGTCCCAACCACTAAGGACCAAAGTAAGAACTGATCTCTATGGCATGTGAACTGCTAACTTCATGTTCTGTAGCGAAGGGTGACACCTCTATACAAAGCATTACAGAAATACCTACAATATATACTGTTACTCCAGAACTGTTTTTCTAAAAGTAGTATTCTATAAGGACTGAAAAGGACATACTGTTTCAGGGATGAAGAGACTGGGGGGGGGAGTTGCAGGGGCTATTGAATGAAACCTGAAAGAGTTACTGTGGTTACGGAACTGCTCTTTTTGTATTCAAGTACGTATCTTTGTAATCAATACATGTATGTTGCACTTTGCCAGTATATTTAAGAAACCTTTTTCCCCAGATGCATTTAGCTATACGTTTTGTTGCTTAGGTTTCGTTATGTATATACTGAAATAGAAGCTTATTAAAAACATTTTCCTCAATAAGATGTATTAAAAATATTACCTGAGGTTTTGTAATGATAATGCAGTTCCCTTAAACTAATTCTGACGGGACTGTACTCTGTGTTGGTATCGCTTTCGTGCAGGTTTATCTGTTCAGAGAAAATGCATTTGCAAACTCATTTTGTTCAGATCTTTGAGGTACAATACTAAATGACTTTCTGCTGTAATAGAACAGGTCTTTTCAATTTGCAGTGTCTTTGTAATACTCCATGAACAGCATTTGCTGCCTCACATACAAGCAGAGAGAAAACGTAAACCTGTGGTTTCTCTTGAATCCTTTCCCTATAAGGATTTTGCCATGTTTGTAGCAAAAAAACCCAAAAAATTCTTGCATTTAACAACTGTACCAGCTGCAGCTATTCTGAGCAGCTCAGATCAGCAGGTGCAAATTATTTATTTTTTTTTTTACATAACGTTATTTTCAGCCTTATTTTTTCACAAACTGCTATGACCATTTTCATCAGAGTGACTGTTGTGTTGCCAGTAATTATGGGTCTGTTGATCATGACCAGGTTTCAACAGTTTGACCCACTGAGATAGACAGAAGAGCGATTGAACTTACACAATTAATACAACTACTTTTGCACTTACTGCAGTTTTTAAGAGGCAGTCGTGCTGTTTCATGTGAGTTAGCTTTTCAAAATGCATTTTATTGCTGTTTCAGAGGAACATTGAAATCTTTCATTTTATAATCAGAAGGAAAGTCACAAGCAAGTCATAATTTGCTGGAAAAATTAAAGGTTTGAGAAGCAAAGGAATACATTCCTATGGAGTTCTGGCCATATCTACTTGATCCTTCTGTTCTGTAGTAGTTTACAGTACCTTTATGAGAGGTTTCCAGCAGAGATCTAGCTGATTAAGAGTATCTGGAACATGAAGGGGGATATCAAACATTTCCTCTTCTCTTACTTTCTCAGATGAAGGTTGTTCAGGAAGTTTGGTGGCTGGAATATCCCAAAATAATATTGAGCTGCAAAATGATTATATAATATTATTCCCTGTTTTTGTTTCAAAGTCAGATGCAGCTGTCCACACATTTTAAAGTCCTTTTATTTTAGCCTTTCATCTTCAAACTTTGCATAGAGATTCTGAAAAGTAGACAAATGCTAGATACTATTTACTTTTGTAAATGATGCCATATATTCCTTTATTCACCATTTAGTCAGTTGTTAACTATAACAAAGCAGCCAGATAACATTCATACGGTTTGCTGATGGAAAGTTAGTGGGTGAAGTTACTGGTGCTACCTGCGTAAAATTCCTGGAGGATCAGAGAACTGGACAGAATTCTGTAGCAGGTAATCTGGTAATCCGAATAGAACCTCATTCCCAATTTATGTGTACCAATTTGTTTCCTGATATTTATGGCAAATGGTCCCACTCCCTTGAATCTTGAACCTGTTACCTCATTGGAATGTTCAGCCCTCTGATTGTTTGTGTTGCTCTATTCTGGACATTCACTCATAGATTTGATATAGACAACAATAATTTTCCTCACTGCTGACATCTCATTCCCTTTTCTAACAGGAGTTGCTCAGGGCCTGTGCTCTTCATGGGTGACATTATAGAAATTCCCCTGCTCTTACTTTAGGTGAATGTTTTTAATTTGGAGCCCTGGTGCGTGAGTAAATTATTTGTTCCATATTCGTTACTTGTATTACAATGCAAGCTTATTAACAATTGTATTTGCAGTCATTCTTTTTTGAAGTCTTCTCTGATTTTGATTAGGAAAAATAGCTTTGTATAATTTCCAAATTTTGCTGCCTCTGACCCTCCTTTTCATGTGACTAGAAAATATATGATTGAGCCCAGCCATGCAGCCTTAAGCCTTTTGCTACCGTGAAAGCTAAACATTTATTTCCACCTTTTGCATTCTGCCCCCTTGCTAGTCTTTCACACAGGATATTTACTCAAAACTGACATGACTATTTAGTCCACAAAAGAGATTCATACAGAATAATTTTGCCAGCTAAGTCTCCAAGTTTAAATATAGTTCACAGTATCTCTTTGGCCTCAAAATCATTAATAGCTTTCTGTGCAAGAGTCACATAATCAATGTAAGAGTGGTGGCATGGCTCTTCAGGCCAATGTTTGGGTGACCAAGATGCTTCTTAAGGTATACAAAGAATATAAATATATACATGTGAGGTTTTGCAGTTAATGAACCCTTAATGCTTTTACTGTAAAGGACTTAACTGGCCAAGAACTTGATGTGCTTGTCTTCTGCATACAGAATTTCAGCTGCGCAGGATAGGCTGATAGGAATCCAGAAATGTGCTAGTTAAACCATGGAGTATGCTCCATAAAGCTTTCCAAGGGAAACTGGAAGACATCTTGTAGAATATGTATTGTACATACCAATCAGGGGAGCAGGTTACAAGCTGCACACGAACTCCAGCTTTGTTTTCAAAAGTAGCGCCTGTTTGGTTGGCCTAAAAATAACAGTAATAATTATTACAGGGGGAGAAGATGATGAGAGACAACAATTACACTTTTTGAAGTACTTCAACACATAAAATGGGCTTCTAGAAATTAAGTCAATGTTTCTGCTTGGGTAAGGTTTGAGAATCAGGAGTTACTAACTTGTAGTTATAAAGTCAAGACATTTGACAAATGTACTTCAACTGAACTGATACCGGCTTTGCCTGCTAGACACCTAACATTCCAAATTAAATCAGCAGGCTAAATGCTTGCTGGTACCACTGCAAGTCAGGCCCTTCTTAGGCTGCCATACTTGTAACTTTTTTGTCCAGCTTAACCAAAGAGCAAATCATTGAGAAATTTATCTCAAACAGTTAGGTGTAGTGGGAGTGATAAATCTTCACCAAGTTTACACCATGGTGGGTCATCTCTCTTAAACTATCTCTCAGCTAGACCATGCTGTGGGATGGTAGCGATACCTTCAAGTGTTAATTATTAATAATATAGTTTGTGTATATGAGGTTCTGCATACTTTATAGTACTTATTTACCAAGTAGTCATTGTTTTATACAAAAGTTAATTTATTCAGAAAAATAAAGAAAACGGGTCTGGGGGTGAGGGGGAACAAGTGATTATAGGGTATGCCCTGATCAAACAATTTCCAGTATATGCAAAACATATATATTTTGGGCTAAAACTGTACTTATCAACCAAAGTTTCAGTTATACCTCTAATTTTTAGTCTAGATCCTACTCTTATTTTCATTCATGAGTTGCTTACCTGGAGTCAAAATGGTAGTCTCACAACTGTGCAAAACTGGATTAAGTTCTGGATATAATTTTGAATACTTTTTCATTGATATGTAATAATAAAATGCTGATTTTAGGAACTGTGCCATAAAAATATGCAATGCTGTGCAAAGGCTGACATGTATTCCATGTTTACATAACAAAAAGCATGCCTTAGTACATCTTGCTAAATATTGACTAAGCGATTCCTTTGTCAGTGTTATTTATCAAGCACTAGTTTCCTGTTATCTGTTATCCCAGAGGAATACAAGAACAGCTTTCTGAGCCTAAACCTTGGCAAATAAAAACCCCAAACAAACCCACCCAAACAACAAAAACCACAACAACATTCTGCTATCCAATCCCTTTCTCCATGTTTTACATCTGGTACTAATTCGTATCCATGAGTACTACTGTAGCATAACTTAGTAATGTTCAGTTGTATCAGTTTCCTTTTTATGACATATGTGGACCCTTTTCCTCACTTTTCTGGTAATGTTGCCAAGGCCTGCAGTATCTATGAAGTCTTAATTTTTTTTTTTTCAAAAATTATTGATATATTAATTTGTATAAACCCTTTAGACATCTCAGTTTTCTTCCTCTTGACTGGCTTTTTAATTTTGCATTTGACTACATTTGCATTTCAAATTAATTTGGGCAACAATTTGCAGTACTTTGATAGTAAATGAGCATCCAATACTCCTGTAATAGTGTCGAACCCTTTAACTACATAGATCCTACATCATATTACAGAGCTTTAAAACCATCACAGAAAATATAAGTTTTGAATACACACGCAGCACCTAGAAGAAATAAGGTAACTACAGTCACACTATTCTTGGATGCCTAGATATTTAGGTATTTGAAATTATTTCTCTGAATTCTTGATAGCAGGCTGGATTACTCATCCTAGAAATTCAACATATTTTAGATATGGAAGGCTTATTATAACTTTGAATTATAATTTTCAGTAAAGTGACAGAAATTCTTTCCAGTATGAGCAGATTCATATCAGGCTGAGAACAACATACCAGATTATTTAATATTTAGAAAATGCAGTGAGAAATTGTGAAGGCTATTACAAATAATTTGATCTTTAATATTTTATCCTGAGTTTGCACTGATTTCTGAGGTAGTAGATTAGAAAAACAATAAAAAGAAGAAAAATTAATTTTTAAACTCACCTCAGAATAATCTGGCAGCCAATGTATATCTGTTACTGGTTTTTTATGGCTATACTGTATGGAAGAGACTGTGCAGAATCTCACTAGAGGTGGCTCTGTACTACACTCTTGGACTTTGATAAGTGATGGCTAGAAAGGTTTTAAAAAAAGATATCAGTCTATTTTCAAAATGCAGTAGTAGACCTGTCAAAGGAAAGAGGTTACTTTACATACTGTTAACGCTTTTTCACATATTTCAGATCAGTTTATAGAAGCTTCTAGGCATCTAATACCTTCCATTTGGAGAAAAAATGGAAAACATCAAAACAGACCTTTAGATATGGAGCTCTTATAAGAATTCCAACATGCCTCCACAGGCACACACACATCCACTTATGTTATTAGTTCCTCCTCTGCTCTTAGGTCTCTCTTTGGCTTATCCCCTTTATCGGCTCCTGAAATCTGCTTCTCATCTTCCATGATACCTTTTTCTGTCTATAAACTTCCATAATCATTTTCAGTGTTACATTCAGCAACAAATGCTATATGTATTTGATAGACTTCAGTAGGCAAGAATTGAGTATATGCTGGTGCCCATTAAAGAACAGTCTTATTGAAGTCCAACTCTGCACAAAATGCAGTAAAGCTATTAAGCTGGATTAATCCGGTAGACATTATATTGTGATAATGGGTTTATTTCATGAACTCATTAGGCTTCTTATCCTTTCTAGTCTTTCTAGTAAAGATTATCTACTCCTCTGTTTTGAGTCGGGATTCCCTTCACCCTTTTTTTGCCCAGTGACTTGTGTTCTAACTTTGCCTCTCTTCACCCAGACATACAGTTGTACTGCAATACATTTGGAATGGAAGCATTCACCGTATCAATATTTGACATCTTGGCTCCATCAGCATCAGTTTTTGCATTTTGCAGGTTTTCTTCATGCTGAGAAATATCCCACAGCACAATCTACAATAAAAAATTGAGGATATTACAAATTATTTCATCCTTTATATTAATATACCTTTTTTTTTTCAAATAGAATTCATGGGGGGTTTCAGGAAAAAAGAAGAATTTCACTCTCTGTACTAGAACTTATGAAGTCTTCAAAGTATTTCATGTTCAGTCTGATGCAATCAGTTGAAAGACTACGCCTGAGTCAACAACAAAAAAGAGTCTTTACAGCTTGACTTATTTATCAGTACTGCAAAGAAGCATCATACAGTAATGGCTTAACTGTGGAATAACCAGGCATAACTTCAGTACAGGATCAGAGAATTTCTGAGACTATGTATGTCTTGGGACACTGTTATTATAGTACATCTCTTCACCCTTATTTTCATACTGTAAGAAAATACAGAAATAGCCAATTTTATTCTTCAACAGAAAATTAACACCTGTCCATTGATGCAGCCACCAACAATGATATTTGGATCACTTGGACTGAACTGAAAGCAGTAAATGTCTTCAGGACACTGCAACATTAACTAGAAAGAGAGAAAACAAAATAGTTGAGAAATACAGTCACACTGATTGTTTGCTCTTTTGTTATTTAAACACTTAGCATATGTAAAAGTCCTGATTAAATACCTGAGGGTGGATAGGGTCGAAAAAACTCAAAAAAAGTATTACTGATTGCTGCATCAATGATTTGTCAGAAAGGTTAACTTGCTCTTCATAAAAAAGCTGCTGTCTTGCTGACACTGCTATAATCCCTGATTGAGAGAGCAAATTAATTTTCTCAGAAGAAACAATTCAAGCTTCAACATGTTGTTATGTATTAGAAGTGACATATTTTTACCTTCTGAATACAGTGGGAAAAAAGCAAAAAAACTTCCCAAAACTAAAAAACCCAACCATGTATTTGTATTTTTCTTTTTACAACTTTGAGGAAATTATTTTTGTTACTTAAGATTAAGTTATTTAACAGTGAGTTGTAGAACCTAAGGGTCAGGATGAAATTCAACTTTTTGCTACTACTCCTTAATGGTGTAATGCTGCACCTGAAATGATGTGACAGGCATATAGTCCTGGCTACCCATCACAAAATCAATTTTTTTGTAGCTGAATTGATTTCCCACACAGGCTGCAGTGTTGGCTATTAGTATGCTGTGCAGCTAGGACATTTATATAGAACTTGTGCCTTTGTAGAGAAATAATCCATGGCAGGGAGTAGGAGGAGTTTACTATGCCTTGTGGTGATCTCTGGCACTCAGCAGAGCCATGTCCTGCTGTGGCTCTAACAGTACTCCCAAGTATCAGGCACATTCCAAGAACCAGCCATGGGTAGAACAGCAGTGGTAAGCAGAGCCACCAGAAAGACCTGGCACAGTTGCAGGCCCACTTAACTGAGCGTCATAAGGGAGAAATTTCCCTTTCCTATGATCTCCGCTGATATGTTACTCTGAGAAACTTTGCGTGGCCTGTCTGAACTCTACAAAGTTCATTTTTCACTTCATCTCATATCAGCAATTCAGACATTCTAAATCAGTTTTGTTTTTTTTTTTTAAATGCAAAGGCTGATAATTTTATGAAAGATGCATATTTTATAGCTGTCATATAATACATGTCATTTGAGTCTCAAATCAGTATTTTAACCGCATTACCATAAATGGTTGGATGCCAGCAAACGCAGCTAATAGTTCTGTCCTTGAGATAGTGCAGATCTGTGAATGATTGGTATGCTTTAAGATAAACATCTGGCTTGCCACTAGAACTGCTTTCATCTTCTGCTAGTGCCTTCCAGTCATCAAAAAAAGCGTTCATAATTTCATTTTGCTGCAATGCAATTTCCATTCTGTTTAGTGAAAAGAACAGTTAACACTTTCAATAATCCAGGTGTGACTACTCAGTAGCAGAATCACAAATATTTCTGTACAGAGGCAGCTTTTGTTTTACACAAAATTATGACCACAGTACTAAAAAAAATAAAGTATTAATTCCTCAGTGATGCATCACTGTAAAGAAACCCTCTTCCTTTGAAATATAAATAAATAATTGTACCAAGAACTTAACTCTAGTTCATGTGGATCGAGTACACTTAAGTTGTCCAATTCTCGTGCAAAAGTGTCAGTGAGCGTGACCTGTCCCATGACTAAGGGCTGTAGGAGGGCACCTTTGCTCTTCTGCATAAGCCTCTGCTTCAGTGAGCAGTGTTTAAAAGATCAGCTTTGCAGCTTATTCAAAAAGATGTATCACCATCAACTTTAACGGTTCTAATATTTATTTAAACCAACATGCATATTTATATGGCATAGGCTTCATGTTAATTTTCATAGAAACAAATATTACATTAATATTTGTTAGTATTAAAATAATAAGCAAGAGGAAAAAAAAACCACAATAAAGTCTATAGAAACAAAATCAAATAAACAGTATTTGACCAGACCAATGCTCCACTCAGACAAGAGTTCTTGCTTGTATTGTGTATTATTTCAGGTAGCCTTTAATGCATATTGCTGCAGTAATTGTACCTTAAATGTACTGATGTAAAAAATTCTTTCAGCTTTTCAGATGACAGACTCTCTTCTCTTTCTTCATTTGACAGCTGTCTGGGAAAATACTGCGTGGCTGCATTTTTCGGATAGGTCCTAACCCATTGGAATAAATTTGAATGTAAGTACAGAAACAATTTCAAAGACAAAAATCCATGTAATGTGTAAAATTAAAAGCTAAGTAGAATCAGTTTTTCTAGAAACTATTTGGAAAAGAGTGAAAGAAGAAAAAGGCAAACAGAGTGTCTAGTACTGTTCTCTTAATTGGTTTCTAACTGAGTGACTCCGGAAGAGTTGAGTTAATTTATATAACTTTCGTTGAGATCAGAAACAGCGCCTAGTTTAATAAATAAGCTGATAAATATTTTCTCACACTTACCATTTTGTCTGAGTACTAGCTTCTCTTACTTTCGGAACCATTTGTATGCCTACATTTTTTTCAAGCATTTTAATGCTGAAAGCTTTGTCTTGATAGGATGTGCATTCAATATAACTGTCTTTTACATGTGAAGCATTCTTATCAGTAAATGTAATTGGCGCACCAAACTTCCTGCGTACTCGAGAAATCCTATACTTAATCTGAAAAAGAGATATTTCTGTAGTTAGCA
>JAOXJM010000004.1:18530058-18540113 GCA_026413425.1 Tringa solitaria
AATATAAAATTTCTTTTAAAATGTCCAATATAATATAATCTTTTATTTTTATGTCTGTCTTAGAAACCTGGGTCTTGGCAGAGGAAATTAATGCTTATGATTAAAAATGCAGCAATGGGGGTTATACTGGCCCTCTGAAGTAAAATACAAAAATTTGACTCAGTCTCTTTCAGTATAAAAGATATTTTTATAGTGATACACATATCTTCCTGTTATCAGATTAACCTTTAGAGAAACATTCTGGCATGCTAAGCACATCTGATGCTTACAAATACAATACCATTCCTGGAGTATACGTTTGAGACAAGATTCTGAGATACTCATAGATAGAAGAATGCCGTGGTATACTTGGATTTTCTTACCTTTAGGAGGTTTTCCTTGGCTTCCTCAGAAGCAACAAGGTAAAAGTTCTGTCCATACTGGAAACTTGCATCAAAAACTACCAAAAGTTCTTCCCCTGGATATTCCTATTTTAATTAAAACAATTAGTGGAAAACTGTAAGTAAATAACATCTAAAACGGACATAAGCTTCGTGTAAGTTCAATGTCTCCGGTTAATCTTGTGGCCTTAACAGAGAATTTCCTGTGCTAATTGAAAAGGTGGATTTTATTTTGTAACAAAAAAAAAAAGTCTGGGATTAAACTAATCTTTTCATACAGAGACTTAAACAGAAAATAAACTGTTTTAAAGATTCTCAATAA
This sequence comes from Tringa solitaria, assembly GCA_026413425.1. Taxonomy (NCBI): domain Eukaryota; kingdom Metazoa; phylum Chordata; class Aves; order Charadriiformes; family Scolopacidae; genus Tringa; species Tringa solitaria. The sequence continues at coordinate 18,530,761 of JAOXJM010000004.1, forward strand.
GTAGGCCATGAATTTGGGGAAGCCAAAATACGTGAATTTTGCCAGTTCACAGAATCAAAGGTAGCGATAATTATGTTACTTTTAGCATATTTTCAGTCTAAAGTTAATTAAAAAAAAAACAAACAAAAGTGTAGTGCATGGTAAGCCATGACAAACTTTGAGTTGACAGTGATCCTTGACCTATAGCCTTTGGATATTATAGCATTGGTGACTTTGCTCAGTCAAACAAGGACAGACCTTTTCATTAAAAGAATACATACTCTGAGAGCATGAAGACTTAAAGTGAAAACAGAATAAACTACATACTAGGACAACTTTTTTAACAGGGTGGAAATCAGAAATTGCAGCTCTTGTTTTCAGGTCCTGAATTATGTCCTCTTTTTTAATAAGCTTGAAACAATTTTCTTCTGTAACATCTTCAAGAACTCGGCAATTAAAAATCTCTTGTGTTTTTGTAGTGAAGACTAAAGGAAAGATTTCTGGGTGGCCTATGAAAGAAAGCAAAACTGCATGATAAACAAATTCAGTGTTGTTTAAACATACACGTATACCTTAATAACTCTGGGTCTTTATGGTTTCCTATCAGAATGCTTTTGAATCTCTCCGCTTTTATTTTTTTATTTTGTAAGGCATGGAATACAAATTATATGATATTTTGTTAATCTTGGAAAAGACTACCTAACATTTCTTACTTAATGAATATGTTATTCCTAGTATGAGCTTTTTTTCCCCTCTTGATCAACAGGGGTGATTAAGAGCTTTAGTGAAGAGGCATTAATGGACTGTTTTTAATACATTAAAGACACAGTCGCATGGCTCTGATTTAAGAGAGCCCTTAAATAAATATATTCTTGTCCTTCCCTGGAGACCAATGCCATGTTAAGCCAATGTTTAATCTAAACAAGCCTTCAATACCATCCCAAATAAGGATGCTTTTCTGATTTTGGACTTTCATCTTCCTCTCATACAGATCAGACTGCAGTTGAGTCTATTTCTCAACTCATCAGTGAAACTAAAACAAGGTCACTAAGATTGGTCAGATACAAGACTTTATTTTCAGCTTTGCTGGAGAATATATAGCTGTTGTTTTATATAAACAAGACTTCTGTTAAGTTCGCTCATATTAATTCAGTACAAGGCAGCCATTTTTTACCCTAGCTCTGGCACTATTACCTTTGTTTTTAGTGAGGCTGGGTGCAGTTAGGTGACCTGGTGACTGTGCTTTGCAAACAGTCAATCTGAATATAATATATGATGTTTCTTGCTAGGGGTGTGACAGCTTTATGTAGGTAGCACTGGTTCTTCCCAAATTATATGTTCTGCCTTCTGTCTTACACAACAGATATAAGTGATTAACATCGCTGTAGGCCCAGCTAATTGAATCCTGCCGCCTAAGAGACTCTTCCTTCCTTTGCAATACTCCCATGCCAGCAGGCTCGTGCTGTATGTCCCAGCTGCCACAGTAGGAGCATTCTTCTTGAGGGCCACTACGCTTTTTTCTGAGAAGGCTAATAGGCATTCACTTTGAATGCTCATCTTTTTGATAAACTAGAAAGTGGAAAAGATGTAGGACATGTATACATGGAATATTTATGTAATGAAATGGTCTGGCTTTTGTGATAATAGTGATACTTTTTGTCTTCTTTGTTTTGTTCTATTTGCTCAGGTTGAGTTATTTAATATTTTATGTTAATTCCCAGAACTTATGGTATTTTTCTACTTGTGCATGCTTTAAATTGAAGTTGATATATCTGAAATGATGATATTGACCAGCTGGCTCAGCATGTTTTGAAAAGCCATCTCTAAGCCAACAAGGACTGACAAAACAATAAATCCTTCTTAATCTCTATCATCCGGGAAGCTAAATCTCTGCATAAGCCTATCATATAATACATAATGTTTGATGAATCTGACATTTATCCCTTAAAATCTTTCAGTGCTGCTACTACACTGCACCTGCTATGCTACAGTCATCACTAAAATTAATGACATGTATGATGCTTCTGGCATACCCTGCACTAAATCAAGTATGATTTACTTGGCATTCACTAGTTATTTTGTAGCATGCAGGGTCCATCAGTTCACTTTCTTCACAAACTGTAGTCTTGCATGACTTTCCTTTTTGGTATCTCAGAGATTTCTGGGACTTCTGTGTGGATGCTTCAAAAAAGTACAAAATCATAGGGATGTTGAGCGGGAAAGACCTCTGAAACTCCTCTGGTCCAAACTCGCTGGTGGTAACAGCAGACCAAGCCAGGACTTGGTGATCTACCAGAGTCTCTGTGCTTGTGTTTTTGACATCTACTCTCTGTAGCTAATGAGGCCAAGACCTCAATTCTTCTTTTGCTTATTAATTTGACTATGAGGCCAGGCTCAGAAAAAGTGTTTATTCCAGGGTGATTTGAAACATTTAAACCTTTTAAGGAACTGCAAAAGTTGACCTACAGGACTCCTAGGTTACCCCAGCCAAGGGGTATTTGCTTCCTTTTGCAAATTAAATTTCATAGGATAGAAACCTAGAGCTGTGCACCAAAACAGAATGCAATTTCCATCCTCTGCCATGCACAGCTGGCTCACAGGAGAGAATGGACAGGAGAGCAAAGGAACAAAAAATTTGTACATATTGCAGTCCTCAGAGTTCGTTATGTGGTTAGTGCAACTAGGAGAGCTAGAACCTACAGAAAACTTACAAATCTAATTTGTTGATTCTTACATGACGCTTTTTCAGAAGATTCTTCCCATATCGCAAATAAATTAAACCTGAACAATTAGATATTTTTTGGATACATGAAAAATTCTAACCAGAAGTAACTGATGTTTGTTCAAGAAGCTTGTATAATGTTATTTTTTAAAACGCTGAGTCGTGCATGCAGCCTTGTCCACAAATGCTAATGCTAAAAAAATCATTTCAAAGAGATGTAGGTTTCACTGTCAAATGAAACAATGCAAGCATGCATTAAAGTTAAGCAAAAATACAATAGACGTCACTATGAGAGGGACCAGAGTAAGACAGATAGTCTAAGCATATTTTCTTCAATGCTTTATTGCTGTAAGTCCAAGTTAAAAACAAAGTAAGGATCAGAATTAAAATATGTACATATTTTAGTCTAAATGACTAAAATTCTATATTATAGAATACTATAGTGTAATAGATTCTATACTATAGAATATAGATTCTATAGTAGAACATAAGGGGCTGATATTGGTATTCTTACTATTATGAACATTTTTACTGACTGCTTTTCCAGTAAAAAGTATGTAACATCTAATGAGAGGCTTTTCATTGTTTTTCTAACAGTAAATTGTACTCATTTGTAGCACTCAACAGTTCTTAGCGCTATGAGAACTTCACAAAGCACCAAGAAGCTCTTAAAGAAATAAACAACACTTGCAGGTTGTATAGTAGGGAGATAACATACATACAGTTTAAATCCTGCACAGTGTATGCATATAGTAGCATTATTTTCCTACTTTTAGCAACAGGTTTCTAGCATAGTTTAGGTATTGCAGCTCTAACTTTATTTGCCACTAGGTGGAGGTAAAATTCTCTCTTACTGACAAAACTAAGTATACCGTAACACCAAAAATACATTTCTTTTAAAGTTACAGTTTAATCATCTGAGGGATCACTTATTATCCATTTTCATTAATTGCAGCTTGGCCATTTTGCTAATCAGAGGGCAATTTTCACTTTCACCCGCGTGCTTACAGAATTATGTAGGAAGACATGTGATTCATGATTTCTTTTAAAATTATCTAGTTTGTATATTCCTAGTTTGCCACATTGTTTTAGCTTTTAGCAATACAAGATTTACCGTTAAAAGCCAATTAAGAAGATAACCGTTTGTGGTGTTCATGTAAACCATAGATAAATTTTACATTGATATCAATTTAAGTTATATCTGAGGAAGAATTGCACAAATCAGGTCAGAATAAAAATCCAACCATAAATGTGAAAAAACATTAAAAAATTATTTGGTCATTAAGAAAAAAGACTATATTTTAATTCAAATAATTCCATATTTTACCTCCTAATTATGGTCACACCTAAAACTGCACTTTTCTTGCACATAAGCCAAAAGAAATGCTTGATATCTTGTGACTTTTAAATGGCAGATTTTTCCCCTACAATGCAAAAGATGTTAATCAAAGCCTACTGGTATCTATGATGAGAAACCACAAGTGATATGCTAAAATAGTCTTCTCACCAGATCTAATAATGATTTGACACAGACTAAAGATCTAAAAATTATTTTTAAAAAAATCAACCTTTTCTTTCAATTGCTTAACTATTACTAAATGCAAACATTTTGCACCCTATAATTGTGTTGTGAAGCTTTTTATTTCCCCTGATCCCAGCTCCTCTCAACCCAAGATAAAAACATCTTCTACAAACCCATACCTGTTTCAGCATTCCTTGCTGCACTGCCTGCTACTCAGTGCTACTCTAATCACTACTCTAATAGCTGCATTTCTTAAGAGTTTATAATTTTTCTCATTCATAAAAAATCTTTCCTTTTCATTCCCTGGAATTAGTAACATTGAAGCTTCAAAATGCTTAAAGTATTAAAAAACTATTGCTTTAAAGCCCACTCATCATAGCACTTACCTATACTAGCCATAGAAAGATCAACTTCATCTTTTATATCTGAAATATAATGACATGATGTTACTAGTAATTTTTCTTCCTAAAAAAGTAACTATAAATACACAGGCCTTTCCTTGTCATGGCAATATTTAAAATCTCTCTATATATATTTATAACCTAAACTGTTAAGAGGAAACAAAAAGTAATTTCTATTCAGTTTAAATTTAACACAAGAAATGAGTGAAGACTTATAAAATAGGTCTGTTTCTTAAGGATATGTAGCATATTTTGAAACTATGGAGATTTAAAACTCATTTTTATTTTGAGCAGGTGGTCTGCATAAGAGAGAAGCCATAAGAAATCTGTCATCTTATGGCGCACGCTGCAGTTTCCATGGTTGAAAACTGCACAGCCTGCTACCTGATAGCACCTGCAACTACCGTGTAAATCGTGTCATGTGAAGAGATAAATGGGCAAGGCTGGCTAACACTGGGCAGGAGCAGCACTGAAGGGGTGCAGGCAGGAGCAGACGTTGGTCCCCTCTTGCTGTGGGTTGCAGGGTGCTGCAGGAGCTGGGCTTTCTTCAGCTCCTGAGAAAGAGGGTCTGCAAACCTCACAGCAAGGTAGGACAGGAAGAGATCAGCACTGATGTGCAGAATATTCTCTGCAGCACAACAGCTATTAATCACCTGGGAGGGAAACGGTGATTAAAAGGTGAAAGCAACTTCAGGAAGGTGGTTGTCATGGCAGGAAGAAATCCATGAAACAAAACAAACCCAAGCAAGAGTAGATTCCCACCTTTTCTAAGAATGTGCACGAATCACTGGAAAAAAGATATTTGTATATAGGAAAGGCTCATTAGCATTACAGTTCATTAACTATACACTTTATAAATGAGACAAGTGAGATAGTATCAAAACATATCTCAGGAAAAAAAAAAAACCTACAATAAAATGCACTGCAAAATTAAATTGTGAGACTGGTATACTTTCAAGCTATATTACTGTGTCTTTACAGTGTGATCCTGAGCACCTGAGCTCCTGCTTCTGGGGACATCTCTCTCTGCCTGATGCTCTCTCTCTGGGCTGTTAGCTTTTGTGAATCTCCCCACTTAGTACATATTAACCCTCCCAATTTCCCATTCAGTAGTTATTATGACACCACAAACTATTAAATCTAAACTACCAAGACAAAACGTAAATGTAGCTTTGTTATGAAACAAAGAAACTGGACTCAATAGCCAATGTGACTATTAAGTGGTATTCTTTATTACAGCGCTGGGGTTCCATATACTGGTTACAAACCCAAAATCAGTAATTGTAGATTTCTCAGTTATTTATATAAAATAGCATATTCTAATTTATCTCATGTTTACTTAAATGCATAGGTCCAAAATAATTAAGGTAGCTGTCATGTGAGATCAGATTACTGCTTGTTTCACTACTGCTGTACCTTACATACCAAGCGGTGTTTGTTTTTCTTTTGAGGATTTCTTAGCTTTGTTTTCACCTTTCTGTTTCTTTGCTGAAGTTTTTGGACTTTTCAAGGAAGTCTTTCTGGATATGAGATTGTCTGACATTTTTTTCAGATTTCTCTAGAGAAAGATACATGTCATCAATAAACTGTAATCAGACAATGGAATGCACCACTTACGAGTGAAAATTTGTTCCATGACTTTACGTAGTTTGTCATTACAGTAATATTTTCATGCACAGACAAAATTGTATTCCATAATTTTAAATCATAAGCTGTAGTTTGATCTATGTAATAGATCAAAATACTTCTGTTTAGGATGATTAAGTATGGAAACTGATTACCCAAAACAGTGAAAGGTTCAATTAGGATAGAGGTTTCCCTTAGAGAAAGCTAAGAACCTGAGCTACACTGGGAAGAGCGCAGTTGAAAATTCTCTCTGTAAATATTTGTCCCAATGTCCTTAATTATAAATCATTACTCAGCTGCACAAAGCCTTTCTGTGCTTTTCTATTTCCAGTTCATTTTTCAGTGTAGCTCTGTGGAGGGCAAACTCGGAAAGAAGTTGTATGCATAATTACATGTAGCAACCACACAGCTGGAGACGCTACTGTATAGAAGGCTACTCCTGTGTCCTTTACTCTCCTTCTTCCCAATATCTAGAATAAGGATGAGAACAGCAGCGTAGAAAAGGCTCTGTTCTATTGCGAAGGAGGAAATGCGACGCAGCCTGCCCACTGTACAGACCGGAGAGCACCATCATGTGGAAGGTACACACATAACAGCCAGCAGAACAACTAAATCGTTCTGTTAGGCAAAGTGTTGAAAATCGTTTGATGTTATTACTGAACAGCTAGCGGCATTCAACTGGGATAAGGACAATGGGACTCCTGGTTTGGTTGCGTTCTCCCTTTTCCACGTTCTCACTTTTTGTCCAAGACTGTAAACTGACTGGGAGAGGGACCATTTTTAAAATGTATACAAAGCACTTACAGTATTTGGATGCTATTACAATTTTAACACTATTAAGAGGAAAGCAGATGCACTTACAGGACAGAAAGAGATGGCACCTTCAAGAACTGTACCATAACTCTTTCTGATGGACTCTTACAGGAGCTGCAGCCTGTCTGCCTGCACATTTGAACAGCCCATTTACTGTCAAGATGCTTAAGGTGAAAAGGTGAGTTTATAAAATAAATATTCTTTCTTAAGACTTTTCAAATGAAAGCCTAAACTTCAGCATTAAACAAACATGCCATAGCCTGTGCATTTGCATTTTCAGTGGACATCTTGGCTTTGGGATGGTCTTTCATTCCCAGACTGAAAAAAGTGGGGTTTTGTTTTGTAACACAGTTCTCAAATACTCCAGAAGCAACTGGTATAATTTTAGCTTCCAATCTGAATTTTAGTTTGGAGATGGCCACTGATGGCAAGATATAGGTCATGGATTATAGCCTGGTGGTACAGCGTGGGTTTTGGTTCTATGTTAACTTCCATGAATTCAAGGTAATTTTTGCTGTTAACTTGAATGGGAGCATAGTTTGACATTCTTATTACAGTTACACGTTTTTCTGTTTCGCTCCAATCAAAATAGAAAATATATATTCTGTAAATAGTCAGGCTCTTTTCTCTATCATACTGGTTCTTGCAGATCTTGGTGACAAACTGCATCCATGAGATGATAGTACTTTTCACTGTTATTTGATCATTATGGCAAATACGGGTCCCTTCATTAATCCATCTGAAGAACTGTAGCAATTTAATCTGCTGTTTCCAAAAAGCTGTGATAATACCAATGCAAAATAGATTAGTGTTTTAGAATTCTGAAACCTTTGCCTTGCAAGGGACAACGTTTTTGGAAGATTAAAAAAACCCCACAAGTCATGCATAATGAGAGTAAGGAGAAAGTTAGGAGTCTTTTCTACCCTTACTGACACAGTCTTTTTCTCAGATACAGGACTACAAACATTGACAATATATTTATATCTAACATTTAATATATTTTCCCAGTTATAATCTTTCAAAGGAACCTCTACACTGAACAGTATGCTTAGTTTATAGTTCTGAAATGCTTAGGGCTATCTATCTTAGAGTGCATGTCAATTCAGGTGGCTAAAAGAGGCTAATCTTCCCTTATTTAAAAATAAAGGTACAAAACAATTTCTTATCCATCACCTTGTGTATTTTACGTAAAAAAAAGTTGTGATCCATTTTAGAAATGGATTCTGTGACTAATCTAATTTGAAGCAACCTTGATGCCTCTGAATAAAAGAGACAGCCCTCCAAGATAGGAGGAGAGGCCAACTGTTTTAGAGATTAGTTGAAGGAAAATATGAACCATCCTGTATTATATTACAGTCACATTGTCTAATTTCACCATTTCCTAATTATACACTGAAACAAAGCCAATTTGGAAATTTTGAGTTCTTTTTTCTGAGTAACCTAAACCCTAAGTCACATGAATAGAGGAAACACTGAGAGGGCTGAGATAAGTCACATGCCTATGTTTAGTGCAAGTAAAAACATCCCTTTTCCTTCAACTGGCTTACTTCAAGTGTAATATACCTATAAAAACTGTTAAAACTTTTGAAAATTGTCTCCCAGTAATGCAGTTACTGAAAGAATGAGGTGTCAAGGTACACACAGCAGCACTATACAGGTAAGGGCAGCACTGGTGAAGGCAGTGTCAGTGACTGAGTGTATGTACATGGATATGTTAATACAAAAAGTATCCCTGTTTAAGGGTTGCAAATGAATACAGCAATCAATAGGACTGTTCATGGTTCCAGCTGTGATGCACAGAACCTCACCAACTGGAAAACAGGTAGAAAAATACAAAGTCATTATCTCCTTTTACAATATCCCTAACACAATATCGCCTCTGCCCATTTGTCATCTTGGGCGCGTATGATTGTCAGTGGTTAGGAAACAAAAGAAAGGGCTCCAAAGAAAGCAAAGGCAAAACTTCTAAAAACATTTCTGGAAGCATAATCAAGCCCATAGCCACTTACAAAATATCTATGCAAAGTTGTTTTTCCACACTACTAACCCACAGGTGCTCCCTGACGGAAACCAACACGCACTGAGAACTTCGAAATAGGTACCAAAGAGCAAACTTTTTGCACCTCTCCTCTTCCAAAACAGAAATAAAGGAACAAACATTCTAATGGTTCTTAATGTGTAAGATAAAAGTTAGCATTTTTAGAAGTTACCTCTTCAGGGGGGTTGGAGTTTTTGGAATTAATCTGAACAATCCTACCAGCCATTGTACTCATCCTACTCGCCCTACCAT
>JAOXJM010000004.1:18540363-18553289 GCA_026413425.1 Tringa solitaria
CCGACAGACTCTGTCGAACCTCAACGGACTTCGACGAACCCCAACAGACTCTGAGAGAAGTAGATAATGTATTATATTAAAACTTCATTAAATATGTTAAGTCTAATTTTTCAGCAATTTTTCAGTGGAACACCGTTTCACATTACTTAATTGGTCAAGCTCAAGTAAATATTTGACAACTTTGACATTTTGTAGCCTAGTTTATTTATAGATGGCTGCAATATTTTGAACATTAGGCTCAAGAGAAAAAATAAGATCAGAGTGTTCTCCTAATCATTTGATGTTCTGAAACATTTACAGTTATAAAGCAAATCCATGAAGTTGCTAGGTACTGCAAAAGGGGAAAGTTAATTATCTATCAGTACTACAAAAGATGCTGTCTGAATTGAGGGCACAGAATGATTCATTAGTTGCCTAATTGAATGATGTAAGGTCAAGTCTGTGTGCATTACTAATTTAGCGCTATAATTTACTACAATTTGGAATGACAGAAGAATTGAGTGCACTTCCATTTAACAAAAGCACTACAAGGAAATTATCAAAAATGTGTCACTATGAAGGTAAAAATCCCATTTCTGTCTGTAAACATTTAGGAACTTGTTAAAAATACCATCTGGAGAATGACCTGATCTCTCCAGAAATTCATATACATTGTTCCCTTTAATTAAATTTATTCTACTTTGCTCTACACAAAGAGCAATTAAAGCAAACACCTGAAGTTTGTATTTTTGATAATGCTTGTGCATATTTGGACACAACTTCATTGTATAAGTTGTAGGAAGTAAAGCTGAAGTTTTGGCAAATGCAAATAATTTCAGCATATGAATGGTTCTATTTGAATGTACCTGCATTCACACATACAACTTTTCATTACATTAGGCTTACTTGAAGTAGTTGTAGATTTTGTTATTTGATAGAAACCAGTAGAGGCAGTTACTTGTTCTGGGATGATAAATACCATATGTGTAAAATTAGTATAAGAATTAGCAAAAAAAGCATAGAGAACAAAACTGAAAATGTCATTAAAATACTGGATAATACTGTGTTCTGTTTCTCCATTCAAAAAGAAATAGAATAGAATTGGAAATGGTATATCATGGATAGTTGAAGATATAGAACAAGTTTTGTACTAGGAATAAGCTATGATTCTTTTTAGTCTGGAATGAAGAGGGTATGATAGAAGTCATTAAAATCATGAGAGGCATGGAGAAAGTGACCAGGGAATGATTATTCATGGTCTTTCATAATACAAGATCTAGCTGGCATCACATGAGCTTACCAAGGGACAGACTGGAGACAAACAAAAGAAGTATGAAAGTATTTCATTACACAATAGGTAGTTGAATTATGGAACATACTGCCTGTGGACAGGATGGCTGCCAGAAGTGCACAATTTCAAAAAGTAGCAGGGCAAACTGACAGACAAAAAATTGAGGGCTACTAAAAATAATTATGATACCTCTGGTTATAGAAATAAAGCTGTAAATCCAAGAAAAAAAAAGATGCAAAGAGTGCAGGTATGGCTTTACTTACTGGCCCTTACTGGCCCAGACAGAACTGCTGGTGTGAGCCAGTACAGCTGCTCTACACTATTAAAATTTATGAACAATTTCGTTGGTACTTTAATAGTTAATGACATTTAAGTTGTCACAACATGATCCTGTTGGGAAGCAAACAGTAGCATATGTTGCCTTTTTATGACTTTTGAACGAGAAATGTTATATCGTAAAGATTGACATAAGACTTTTTTTTTAAAAAAAACAAAGGTAAGAAAAAAATCATCATCTCATCTTTTAAATGTGAGAGGTAGGTTGCTGGAACCAAGTCATGCCCTGGGACGGGGACTGGGGGGGGAGGCGAGGACTGCGGGTCGGCTGTGGAAGCACAGGGGAGGGGTAACGCTGGTGGGGCTGAGGGGGCTTCTCTCTACGTTGAGGGGAGGGTTTGCAGCCACCCGGGTCTGGTCACCAGCGCCCCTCCAGCGTTTGGCACAGCCACCCCCGGGGGCCCGCCGGGTCCTTCCCCTCCCGCAGGCCGGAGGGCGGAGGAAGAGCCGGCGGGCCGGGTACGCGGTGAGAGGGGCGGCCTCGATCGCACGGAGCAGGCCGCGGGCTCCGCGCCGCAGCCTCGGCCCGGCCAAACGGGCATCCCCTGGCCGCTGCCGCCCGTGATCTCAAGTCTGTAATTATTCACCCGTTTCCACCAGCGCAGCGGGGCCGCTTCCCCGCGTCGCCGCGTCCCCGCCGCCCCTACCTGCGCGGTACCGGCCCCACCGCGTCCCTGGCGCTGCGCGGTTGTCAGGGCAACGGGGCGGGCCAGGATTGGCGGTTCCGTCAGGCAACCAGCGCTCCGCGTTTCAAACCCGCCCCCGCGAGGGGAAGTCGCTATTGGAGGGTTGCGCTGTTCGGATGAAAAATACACGTCCCAGCATGCTGTGCGCGGAAGGTTCGCAGCCGCCCGGCTTACAGTGGAGCAGAGCATCATGGGGTCTGTAGGCGGCCGCCGGTGGCAGCTCCGCAGGCACGGACGTCCCGCCCCAGCATCTCCTCGCCATTAGCTGCCAGGGGGGCGACTCCAGCTGGGAAGGAGGTTGAGGTAATGCGGTGGGATTTGGTGACATGAACATTTGTGTTCCACATCTTTCGTATCTTTTACGCAGAAAAATGCTGTATTTTGCTCTGCTGCAGTGTAAAACAGGGGAGCCCTGGAGCATCTTTTGCTCCGTCTGCGGAGCACCCAGTGCTGGTCCCTGGTGGCACTCCAAGGACCATCCACCCTCCTCACGGCAGGCAGGAGGGATGCTTGCTTTCCTCCATTTCTCCTTCTGCGGCCAGAAGCTTCCTCTCTTAAAATGTCTGCTACTCTCTTTGGGTCTGCCTTGTCCCCCCCCCTTTTTTTTTTTTTACCTTTTATTTTACCTTCTCTTTTTATGCCAGGGCTCAATGGGTACTTGCAACACGAATTAGGCAGCTGGTGACTGGATGCAGTTACCGTAGCCTGGGCTTTATCCCGGGCCCTACCTCCTGTCAGGCAGCAAAACCGCAGGGATCATTTCTGCAGTGCGGTGACACTGTCTCTCGACCTGGGAGAGGAGACCGTTTCTTCTCCTCCAGGAGAGGAGACCGTTTCATTGAAGTCCAGCTAATAACTTTAATAGCTTAGTTTCACGTAAGTGGAATGACCTAAGCACGCCGGTCCTTCCACTTAGTTCTCTGTACGGCTGGCTGCCCTTCCTAACTACAGTTCTGTGACCAGAGAGGCTTTTTTTTTTTTTTTTTTTTCTTAGAGATGGGACACAGCTAATTATAACATAAGCGTCACCTTTTTTCCTCCTGATGCAGAAGCCTGAGCTAACAAATCCGGAGATGGCATTGCCGCGCTATAGAAGGCACCTATAGCGTGGGGAGCCGCGGGTCACGCCCGGCAGGAGGGAGATGCGGAGCGGGAGGTGACCGAGGCGGCGTGTGTCTGTGTGCCCGGCCCCCGGCAGCCCCCCCAGCCCTGCTCCTGCGGCGCCGGGAGCTGCGGGCTCCCAGGGCCGCCCCCGCCGCGCCGGAAGCCCCCGGCCCCGCTGCCGGGGTGGGGGGAGCGGCAGGACCTCGGCGGTGGTACCGTGTCCCCGGCGGCAGGTATGCTGGAGCCTTCGCTTTAAAAGCGGGAAGGGCGCTGGGGGGAGGCTGGGATGCGGGGGTGTCCGCTGCCGGCCTCAAGCTTTGGGATTTAGGGGTAAATCAGCGCCCGGCCGGGCCGGGGGGCTGCCGCGCTCCGCCGGGGGTGCGGGCGAGGCCGACGGCGGCTCCCGGGGAAGCGCCGGTGCCCCGCGGAGGGGAGCAGAGCCCGGCGGCCGCCCCCTCCGCCACCCGAGAGGCTGAGCAAGCCCTGCGTGTGTTGTTTGACCGCTCGAAATGGCTCGGAGAGGGGCTGCAGCGGGCAGGGACCGCGGGGGACCGAGGGGACCGGCTGCTGCGGGCGGTGAGACCCGCAGCTGCGGAGCTCCCGCTGCCTGTGCGCAGGCTGATGAGGACCTGCTGCCTGCCTGTGGTGCTCGGCTGGAACATCTTCTCAAGCCGAAGCCGTGAGGTCAAGTTTTTTGTTTGGCTATTTTTGTTTTGTTTTGTTTTGTTTTGTTTTGTTTTTTTAAATCAAGCACAAACGTTGCCAGGAATATTGCAGTATCAGAGTAGGGCTTAACTCAGAAATGATTGATCGGCTGTAAGCAAGATGAGTGGAAACTGTGGCATACTGTATCCCATAGGACAGTGGAGACCTGATAAAGCAGGAGCCAAATTTTTCTTTGAGTGTATTTATGGGCTTAGTGTTAAACTGCTGGTTCAAAACTTTTCTTGCCCTCTCTGAAAGCTGGGGAAATAGAAGGTCTTGCCCGGTATCTGAAAACAGACTTGTGTTCTGGTGTGTATAATGGCAGCTTGAGGAGAGTGAAAATGATCTATTCATTTTTAAAACAATTAATCTTGTTGATGATTTTTTTGTTTAAGTCATATAAGAAATTTTTCTTATGCAAATTAAAAATAACATGTCTAATATGGAACATCTTTAAATTTGTTTACAACCTAGGCTGTCTCCTTTGTTCTTAATGTCAACAATCTTTTATCTGAAATAAATATTCCTGGCTACCTCTTAAGTACTTTAGAAAGCATTTATAAAATGTTTGGAAGTCAATAAAGTTAGTAACAGATTAACATCTCAATATGTTGAACACATAGAGTAACGTCTCAGACTGTGTTTATAAGGTTCTCTTCTAATCTTTACCCTCATACTCATCTGAAGTGTGAGCCTCCTCAGTTAATCACGATGCCTGAATACAATTACTTTTTGGTCTTTTTGTCTGGTTCATGATCACCATTGTTTTGCGTTCAGTCTTTTATAGCTGAAGAAATAGATATTATCTTGCTAATTGACAAGTTAATGCACTCGGGTAATGTATCTGAATTGCCGTTTGGCATGCTGGGACCCTTTCCAAGAGAGAACGATGCTAATACTAATGTCTAATAAAAATGCTGTCTGTCTTCAAAATTCCATTTCTGTCAAGGACTGGACAACAGGCTGACAGAAGGGGAAAATACTGGCTACAGAACTAGATAAGTTTTCCAGAAGAGTGAATGCTCATGAGAGGCTTTTGATACTTTTCTGCACACAGGAGGAAATGAGTCAGGATGTCTTGCATACATGATGTTGTTGGCAAGTGAGAGAGGAACAAGTTTTCAACAAGCAACTCCATAATTCATATCCCGCTATGAAATAAATGTCCTGACAGCCTACCTGCAGATTTAAGAGCTTGCCCAAACTTTTTTTTGCATTCTGCAGAACGCGTGCAATATTATGAGGAAGGTCTTAAATTCAGTGTAATGTACAAGTGCCTTTCACAGAAGATAAACATTTTTGGAGTCCAGGTTGGCAGTGCAGACTGATCTGATGCTGCTGTACTCATGCTTGCATGTTTCCCAGCTGACATGGAGTTCTTTTCATTTCAGAAATGGAAAATCCTGAAGTGGCTGTGAGCAGCTGCAGTGCTCATGATGAAGAAAATCTTTGCAGCTACAGACGACACCTGTCAGTATCACAGGAGGGGCTTTTGGAAGACCAGCTTAGAAGGAAGTTAAAATTCTTCTTCATGAACCCATGTGAGAAATTCTGGGCCCGGGGCAGGAAACCCTGGAAACTTGGGATTCAGCTACTCAAAATAGCAATGGTTACTATTCAGGTGAGTAATTGGGGAAACAGGGATTCTTCTTAGCCCATGGGAATTCAAATAAGCAGTGTAGGTGACAAATGCTGTTCTTGTGCTGCAGAGACAGGGAGAGGATAGACTGCAAAACTGAGTTATATATATGTAGCTTAAATCTCAAAGGCATAATTTCATCTTAAAACTATTGACTGACAGATAGCTTTCCTAAGAGCAGAAATTAGATGAACCATGTTTAAGGGCTCTACTTCACTTTTTCTTCACTGGTTTTTGGGGTTTTTTTTGTTTCCCTTCCCCCCCCCAAAGGATGGCATCCTTACACATCTGCCCCCTGCAATACCGTCTTCACTCCGAGTGTGTTTGTGTTGAAAGGAAGGAAGAGTCACTTTTGTTTCAATATCACAGAGATAAGAATTGAAATTGGTAGCTTTTTTTATGATGTTTGCTTAAGCCTTGCATATGGGATACAAACTCTTGGAGTGAAAAAAACCAGAAGTTTTGCTCTACTTTGCCTCTCGCCCAGCCTCGCACCATAGATTTCGTAAAACATGTTTATCTTGTGCCAAAAGTGCAACTGTTTGTCTCAAAGTTCTCTGGTTAAGGAGGAAGAAGGTCTTTCATAAAATCTTTGGAACACCTCAGATGATGATCTTTCAGAGTTGCCTGCACATGATTTACATTTATGGTGGTGTCAGTGCTATAACAATACAAATACAGAGAACATTTTCCATGGTTTCATGAACAATGTGACAAACTGCAGGAATAATAATTCTTTTGCAATACATCTGGCAGTATGTTTTTATCCCTTACCACTTCAGTTTGAAATGTATCCTCATCCTCTGAATGCCTTATGTCCTATTTTGCAATTAAAAATAAAATTTGATGGTGGAAAAACCTAACTAAGAAAGAAACTAATGCTGATTTAGCCTTTTCAGAGAAAACCTGCCAGTAGGTAATTCAATCTTAGCAGTGTTGATTTGCTGGTGTATTCCCGTGTGCCTAGCACGCTGAGCTTGCCCACAGAGCATTTTGGTATCCCTGTAACTGAGTTGCCCTTATCAAAACCTACATATCCAGTCTGGATCATGGCCATAAAACTAATCTGTAGACTGCTGATTCAGACTTATCTCTGATGAGTTCCTTCACAATACTCCCGACACCACTAGATTTGAAACAATAGTCGCTAAAGAGAACTTCAAGCTCCTACAAACAATACATCACATTCTTCTAGAAACCTTTTCCAGTCTGGGTAGTAGCGAGCAGGTTTTTATGCTAACTTTTCATGAAGAATTGCAATCCATTTTTTTTTTAACAGCTTCAGAGGTTATCCTGTTACAAGCACAGTTTTGATCAGTTATTCTCAAAGCACTTTTCACCCAAACCTGTGGGAGGGATGTTTGTTTTTCTAAGTTGTTCTCAATTTGCCTTTTCTGCACTGGAGTAAGGACTTCAAAGTGGAGTCTGGTTAAGTCCTGTCCTGCCTTTTTGGCTGAGGTATGCCAATATTCCCCAAGACAAGTCATATTCACGTCGGGCTGAACTAAGAAAGCACGCGTAACAGTATATGAGTCGCTTGAATTTGAGGTGGTATCCTTTTCTTTGTAAAAATATGAGTCCTTGGCCAAGATACTGGTAAACATGTTAAAGGGACATTCTTGAATCCCATTGTTTCCTGAAGTTAAACTTTCTTTTGACCAGCTATGAAATGGAGCAGCCTGGAGGTGCCGTATCTACCAGGACAGGATTTGCATGTTAATCCAGAAGCCAACTTTGTTTTTGAACAGGAAATATAAATGTATTTTTCAGCTGGTGGTTTTTGGATTGAGCAATCAAATGGTGGTTGCCTTCAAAGAGGAGAACACTGTTGCATTCAAACATCTCTTCTTGAAAGGGTACATGGACAGAATGGATGACACCTATGCTGTATACACACAGACAGATGTCTATGACCAGATATTCTTTGCAATAAACCAGGTAAGGATTGTCACTGCAACGTATACAATACACATGCTCTTTACCTGGGTACCTTTTCTTCTGCTGCCTTCCCCAATGGTGTCTGAAATTGAACTTCTGTGCCAGTTGGTTAAGACTAGAATATTGACTTGTTCAGGTTTTCTGTCGTTGCCAGAGCATTGTACTTGTGGCAATAATCAGTGTACTAATTCTGCACTAAAATGCAGGCCTTGGATTTGAGCCAGAGTGCTTTGCAAATAAGAAATTAGGCTTTCTAGTAAGGATTGTAAAAAGAAAAAAAATAATAAGCAAAAAGATATTTAGATCCAAATCCTGAACTTATTGTTTTTATCAACTACCTTAAAGTATTTGAGGACTCGGCTGTTGTGTGGTGTAGGTTTCCAAGTTCTTTAGTTGACCACTTAAATAAAAAAAAAAAAGGTGGGTTATGGTGTAGATCCAAACACTTAACGGTTTGTGGTGTTTTTTCTCAGAGAGTAACAGTTTTGGTGTTATCTAAGTTTGTTTGTCTGTTTGTTCTAAACTTCAGTACTTACAACTGCCCAACATTTCTGTTGGAAACCATGCTTATGAGAAGAGGGGAGCAGAAGAGACAGCTCTGGCCGTGTGTCAGCAGTTCTATAAGCGAGGAACCATCTCTCCTGGAAATGACACCTTTGATATAGACCCAGAGATTGTCACTGGTAACGAACTTAATCTATTATATCAATTTTTTTGGAGGAGGGACCCTAAATTTATGATGAATTCTTATTAACATCCAGTATTGTATAGTCCTATCAAATGATCTATACTGGGCCTACCACCAGCCAAAACTGGCAAGAAAACTATTGTGTAACTAGCCTCTAGCCCTCGCCTCAAAGATAACAGTCCTTTGTGTGTACTGCCACAAAACAAGTGATAAGCTGCTGTTAGCGCTGATGACCGCCTAACACAAGTATTTCGGGCTAATTTCAGGAGCCTTTCCTATGAATTCATGATGAATAACTTAGCTGGTTCAGGGAAGCCAACGTATTTGTCAGCTAACTTCCCAAATGACTCCTCGCTTAGGCGTGCTATCTTGCCTGGTGTAGCCAACGGCTCTTTCCAGCCTCAGGAGTGGGAAAGGCAGATTACCGTTAAAGGGTGTGATAACCCATGAGATGTTGTTGTGAGTGCTTATCCATTGCAGACTGCTTGTACATCGAGCCAATGACGCTGTTAGACAACACAACAGTGGGAAAGCACAATTTGAATTTGACTCTGGATTTCCACAGGTGAGGAGGAGTCAGCATCTTCTGTATTGGGGTATTTTGGGCATGTTCCCTGTGGAAAACTAATGCAAAGCTCTCTTGCAGACTGGTGACGGTGCAGCTCATGTTCAATCTGAAGGCAATCAACCTCCAGACCGTTCGTCACCACGAGCTCCCTGACTGTTACGATTTCACTCTGACGGTACGTGGAGGCCTGCCACGTGTCTTTCTGCTCAAAACAAGAAATCGTTCTTGCTGGTTTACCATGCACAGTCAGCACAGATGTTTTCTGAGGAGTGTTGGGCACCATTGACTGGTCCCCAGTGGTGACTGGATTACTCTGTCATGTCTTAGTGTACCCTGTAAATAACTGCCAGTTGTAACTGTGGGAGGTTGAGCTTTGAGTGCTCATGATCTGTTCCTGAAGCACTGGCTTGGTTTACAGCCTTTTGTGCTCTAATACATCTGAAGTATAACGAAATCATAAACCTCTTCTCTTTAGAGAGCTGGTTCTAGGAAAGGTTGTTTTCAGATCATAGAGGAATGAGGCTGTAGTTTAAAAGAATTTCAGCTAGTAGCGAGTTGATCAAGCCATGTGTGCAAGTACATGGTTCACTAGATTTGTCTTTCACTTTGACAGCATTTATTTGCATAAACTGAAATTACCTTAAGCTTAAACAAGTTTTTTAACTTCTCCACTAGGGTAATTATTCTGAATCATTATGCAAGCTTAGCAATGTTGTGCTACATGGGTAATGGTTTAAGCATGCTTTTTTTCTTTTTTTTCTTTTTTTTTTTTTTGTTAATGCAGATAGTATTTGATAATAAAGCACATAGTGGAAGAATTAAAATAAGTCTAGACAATGACATCGCAATCAGGGAATGTAAAGACTGGCATGTTTCTGGATCAAGTAAGTGACATAAATGTGTTCAAATTTTCATGCTACACTTTTGCCACAGTAGCACAATGTTTTTCTTTTTTAAAAGATGAGGCACTATTGACATACATTCTCTAGTGGGTGTGCTCTAAATCCTGATTTTCTAAGGAGTTATTGTTCTTCAACATCTGATCTGAAATCCTGGGAAAGCAGCCACACCACTCCTTTCCTGAGCAGTTCTCAAACCTTGCACCATTGATACTGTCAGACCAAAATTTTTCCACACCTCACTTTGCATCTTTCTAGCTTTGGCTACTGAACTCATGCTGCTCGTTGCTTAAGGGAGGGCTGTGAACTCTTCTTCTAGCACCAAGCAACAAAAGGACACATGATAGTGCTGGAAAGTTGAAACTGATTCACTCTTATTTCAGGACTTAGCACCAGGAAAGATAAGGAAGCACCGTTGCTAAGGCTTGCTGGAGTGGAATGGCTAGAAACATTTACTGCTGCTTAAATGTTGTTTGGCATGTATTTGGGTGTAACTGAGATGCACAGTATGGTTAAATAATCTATTTTAAATAGTAACTCACAAGAGCACCCTTTGTTGGCAGCTATTGAGTCTGGTTAAAACATTCTGAGCTCGATTTTGATTTGTTTGTTTTGGTCTTTTTTTTTTTAACATCCAGATTGGAATTAATTTGGGGAGTTTAATGAAATGCATTGCAGAATACAAACCACACCACTTATGAAAATGCATATTCCACTAAACACACTTTATCAACTAGCTTTGCTAGCTGCTGTGTTGTAAGTGCACACCAGATGGCACGCTACCTCTAACAGATTGCTGGTGCAGCAGTAGGAGAAGGTTTTGATACCAGGCTTCTGTAATGATCCACATCTGCAAAACCAACTGAAATGGTGACAGCACATGTGTTAGTGGCTTTGGTATAAGCAAGAAGTAGGTGGGCTGCTTCTGTGTAGCACAGTTTGTGAAGTCAACTAGAATTTCAGTGTGCCATTTTGGAGAATTGCTGCATCTTCTTGCAAGCTTAGCATTAATTTATTTCAATTTTTTCTCTCAAACACTCGCTCTTTTAGCATTAAAAATCTAATCCTTATACTGTCTCATCTAGTTTCAGCTGTATGACAGGTACAAAGAACAAAAAGAGGTCCAGTGGTAGGTTTGGTGCAAAATTTGATCTTAGTTGATCAAGATGGTGAATTTTAGTAACATAAGAATTGGAGAACTCGTGTCTAGCTAAATGTTTGTCTTCGCTAGCTGAGCAGCTGTGCAAATTATCTGCACTGCTCTAGGACAGAAAACCTATCTGACAGCCAAATACTGGTCTGTAAGAGAAAATATATACTGTAAAGTTCCTGGAATTTCTTTTTTTTTTTTTTTGTTGTTTGACAAGTTCTGTCACTCCAAAGGCCTTGTAAAATGGACAACTCCCACCTCTAATTCTATGGGGCTGTAAGAAGCAGGCATGCTCTGGTATATTTTTGACATGGTGGTATCAACCTTCCTAAATTAACTGAAATGGTGTCTGTGGCACAGATGCACTTGTGTCTCTCATGAAAATATGTCAGATAAACTTTTGTGGGAAAAATGCTAAGATTTTTCTTAATTCAGTTATATAAACATAGTTAACACCAAAACTTGATTCTTACTTCAATACCCAAGATGGTCAATAAGATGAAATGCATCTGATTACAAACATGTATTTTTTGTTCTTGCAGTACAGAAGAACACTCATTACATGATGATCTTTGATGCTTTTGTTATATTGACTTGTCTGGCCTCATTGATCCTTTGCACACGATCAGTGGTTAAAGGAATTCGGCTCCAAAGGGTGGGTATAACTCTTTCCTTGAAAAGTCTTCATGTCCTGTGTAAGTCTGATTAACTTTTTTCTTTGCTCCTTTCCCCTAGGAATTTGTAAGCTTTTTCCTATATTATTATAAGAAAGAAGTATCTTTCAGTGATCAAATGGAATTTGTCAACGGATGGTATATCTTGATTATGGTTAGTGATGTCTTAACTATTGTTGGATCAACTCTAAAGATGGAGATACAAGCCAAGGTAAGCTCTGTACACTGTCAGGTGAAGTCAAAACTGATTGGTTTTGACCCAGCTGGGTTTAAATCTCTCCGAGGACTTTAGGCTGGCTATATTTGATTCTGAGTGGCATGAAATTTTCAAACTCTGTCTTCTCCTCTGGAATTGCAACTGAGATATGTTGTTTCCAGTTGCAAGATTTAAAAACTCCACATATCACTAGATATTGTAATTTGAATTATCTTTGCTCCTTTCTGACCTCTAGGGATAATATTAACTTAATTTCTGAAAGTTTAAGACTGTTGACTTCCTCTCTTCCCCATTTAGGACCACTTATATTTGCTTATTTGATGGAGTTTTTAAAATTTAGCATTTAACTTTCTGTTCCCCATTTAACAAATATTTAACCAGCATGGAGACTTTCTCCTTAAACATCACTTTGCTTCTTTCCCAGCTCTGGTTTCCAGCATGTACATAACAGTCACCCACAGCCAGGTTCTAGACCTTAAATTTCTAAAAGAAACTTGATATAGAAAACAAAATCTTTTTAAAACACAATACGTGCAGGCAGAATTAGGGAAGAAAAATTATTACAATATGCTGTCCTGAATCATTCTAATATTTGGATAATTTTGTTCTTCACTAAGTCTGTAGCAGACTTTGCAGTGTGACATTGCAACACAACAGACTTTGAACAGTAGTGATGAAAGGATGGGTCTGAAATCCATCTGGTGACAGCTTGACTATCATAAACACCCTGTACAAATTGCCCTATCTTACCTTAGGAACTATAAACTCAGGAGTAGAAAGAAGCTATGTGGAAGTTGGCTAAGATAAGAGACAACTCTGTCCTGCTTTGGGGGAAGTGAAGACAAGAACAGATTGGAGTAAGATCTTGCATTTGGGATTCCAGTATTTTATATATAAAAATAGATCTATTTTTATATATTCCTTTTCTAAAAGTGTTTTACTAAAGCTCTTCCATACAGCTACATTTCACTGCATTTTCCAAGCCTTGTGGACCATAAAGGCCAGGTTGGATGGGGCTTTGAGCAACCTGCTCTAGTGGGAGGTGTCCCTGC
>JAOXJM010000004.1:18553389-18568206 GCA_026413425.1 Tringa solitaria
GGGGTTGGAACTAGATGATCTTTAAGGTCCCTTCCAACTCTAATCATTCTATGATAATAGCAAGATCTTTTTTCCATGTTGCTGTGTGAAAGTTAATAGCTGAAAAATGAGTTCACATTAAAGTAGCCTAAATATTTTTTTTGTCTAGCTGTAAATGAATTATGCTTGTATAAAAGATTACCCAACTGTTAGAGGAATAAAGCCAGAAAACAGTGAAAACTGCTTATTCAAGTAAGCTGCCATGATCCATTTCAGAGTAGAACTGTAGTTCAGAGAAGAGGGTATACGCTAACTTGGATGAAAACAGGCCAGTATGTATATGTGGAAAAAAAAAACAGTGAAGTGCCATAAAATATAAATGAAGTTCTGGTTAGAATTAATTAGAAGCTAATTAGTTTTCTCCTTGATAACTTCCTACACCTCACAGTTCCTGGCTGTGAGGAGTTCTGAGAGAGAGTTCTGAGCTCTGCATGACGAGTCATGCTATTTTTGAAAAACCACTTTGTCTGTGTACTGGCAGAATCTTCTTTGCTCTGTGGTTCTAAAGTCACGTCTACAGTGTCTGTTGGGATGCAGTGGAGACATTGCCAAGCTGCTCTGGGGAATCTGTCGATGCAGATTCCAGAAGCAGTTGCTGCAGGTCTGGAATAAAATGAATAAAAATGTTTGCAGTGCCACTCTGAGGGTCATGGGCAGCCAGATACAGAGGGGGTGTCTCTCTACACCTGCAGTGCAGCTGCCCCCTTGGCCCTGCAAATGAAGCTTGTCTTGCCAGAATCTATTTTACACACAGCCATATGTAATGGCAGGTGAAATGAGTTACAGTTGAAAGTGCCCTTGCTCTTTGGTAGGACTTCTGCTCTCTAATGCATGTTTCCCCAAACTACTTTTAAACGGGAGAGATTGACAAGGAAAACAATGTTTCTTAGCAGATCTTTGCAGTAATGACAGTTGCAATTTAGAACTTGTCAGTTGTTATAATACTTGATTTTTTTTTTCTTTCTTTTTTTTTTTCTTGTAGAGCCTGACAAGTTATGACGTCTGTAGCATACTCCTAGGAACATCCACTATGCTTGTGTGGCTTGGAGTCATTCGCTACCTAGGTTTCTTTCAGAAGTATAATGTAAGGAACTCCTGGGATCTTCGTGCTGTTGGTATTTATTCTGTTTGTTGCTATTAGGGGACCGGAAGAAATGCCTGGTCGAATTCTAACTGTTTGCATTGCTTTGTGCAGCTCCTCATCCTAACACTGCGAGCAGCATTACCCAACGTAATGAGGTTCTGCTGTTGTGCTGCTATGATCTACCTGGGCTATTGTTTCTGTGGATGGATTGTACTGGGACCATACCATGTGAAGGTAATACACTTACCATGAAAAAAAGACAGCTTGCATAACTGAATGGATTCCAAACAAATGAGAGATTACTACTGTTGTCTTGTAAGTTTCCATGTCGAGGCTTCCCTTAATATAAAAATAGTGCATCTTCAACATGATGTGGCTCTGTTTGAGGAGTCTGGCCAGACTTTCCTCAAGTTATGAAAGCTCTGAGTCAGAAGTGGAAGCTGCCGTGACTCCCCATCACATGCTGGTGTTTTGAGAAATAATTTTCATCTTGCAGAACACCAGTATCAGACTAAAGCTTTCGAGACTTTATCCTTATCCCTTTTAAAAGTGAAATTGGCTTATCTGAATTGAGTATGTATGTTTACCGGAGGTAACAAATATTGTTCATTCCTCAAACATTTTACTGTTTGCACCTTGTCGTACCCTGGGCATATACAAAGAGATCCGAGGCAGCCAGTCATCAGCTGCGTATCTTCTTTGTGTTACACACAGTCTTTGGATCCAAAAAAAGCATCGATGGATGTCCTTGTCTTCTTCCCTCCTCTCTAGTTTCGCTCTCTGAACGTGGTTTCTGAATGCCTTTTTTCACTGATCAATGGAGATGACATGTTTGCCACTTTTGCAAAAATGCAGCAGAAAAGTTACTTGGTTTGGTTATTCAGTAGGATCTACCTCTACTCCTTCATCAGTCTGTTCATCTATATGGTACTGAGTCTCTTCATTGCACTCATTACTGATACGTATGAAACTGTCAAGGTAAGCATGGACTCTTCATTTGGAATAAAAGTGCAAGATCGGTGCTATCATGACTCTCATCTCCCTTAGTATTTTGACTTGCAGTAGATACTGATTTAAAGAATAAATACAATCGCTACTTTTGAGGGTGCAGAGTGATGATGAGAGGTTTTTAATCCCTCCTATTTCAGTTTTCTTACAAGCCTATCTGATCTCCTGCTCCAATGGAAGCTAAATATCTACTAAAAAGTAGTAATTTTATATTTGGTTCTGTGAATCTTCTTATTTCAGATGAACAATGTCTGAAAAGTGGTCTGGGGAGGTTTTGGGTTATGGTATGCTTTAGCCTTGTTAGAGGTTTAACTAAATATCAATTTTTAGCATTACCAGCAAGATGGCTTTCCAGAGACAGAACTTCACAGATTTATATCACAGTGCAAAGACTCGCCAAACTCTGGCAGGTACAGGTTAGAAGAGGAGAGTTCTACATCTCTCTTCTGTTGCTGTAACGGTATGTACCTATTTTAAAATTATAAACCCACCCACCTCCACCCCGCAATAATCCCAAACTATTTCTGGTGCTGTAGAACGGAGCATTTTAGCGAAATATCTGCAGTGAACAAACTCCATAGGAGAGGTGAGGGGACTTTTAAATTAAGAATCATTTAGCACATGAAAAATAGCACAGAAAGTTAGGTAATATATGCAGTAACTTGGTAACCGTGTATGCCTAATGTGCAAGCAGTAACATTTCCTGTACTCACACAGGCAGGACTTAGAGAACTCATTCAGTGTCTTCTTACCTACTTCCTAATCTTCTGCAATAAGGTGTCCTGACTTAAATGGTAGCGGGCCTGAAATTTAGGGAGAAGATCGGCTTGCCAAGGTTTTAAGACAGCATGCAGTTTAAGATATTATCACAGCACTTGAAAAAGCATTGCCTAACTTCCACTGGGGAGAGCTTAATGCTCCAGTTACTTTTTGTTTCTTTAGGAATACTGATTGCAGCATACGTGGTTTATATTTAACCTGGTTGGCAGCAACTCTGGAGTCTTGCTTGCTGAAGGGTCCCCTGGTGCAGGAGCCTTGAAATATTTGCAGCTTGATTAAAAAGATCAAAGGCGTTTGCAGCTCCTTGGTGTGGGGCTTTTCTGGTGTGCTACACTGTTAAATGCCAGATGGAGTGCGTTCATGAAGGGGAGCAGCTGGGGACATGTTTCGGAGCAGGGAGAAAACAGAGCCCACCGTGAAAGAGTGGAGAGCAGAGAGCTGCTGCTCTGACCCAGTGCCTTACTGGAGGTGGAAGACTGGGATGGAGCAGAGCAGGGCATCTTGCTCCTGGGTAAAGGGCACAGAAATGCTAATATTTCCTTTTCTGCATGCACCTCTCAGTTTAACCAGGCAAGAAACCCAATACGAGGCGGGACAGGGTGGGAATGTGATACTTTTCCCACTGACTGTGAGGCAGGGATCAGGGCTCCAGCAGACAATTTGAAAAGGAAAACTTGGTTACTCTCAAGCAACTTGTTCCTCGGGAGTCCTGGGCAGCCAGCAGCACCCTGAACTTGAATGGAGCTGCAGGCATTTAAGTGCCTTGTTTCAGAGCATTTTTTCTGTATGGATTACCTACTCATTAATGATTTTAGCCTGGTGCCAAATGTCTTGATCCACATCCATGCCTCATATCGTGCATGTTAGTGTTACAAACGTTTGGTTTTTTTAATCTGGAAATAGTGTGTTTCTTTCTCTAGAAGGTAGAACAGGGGCTGACTTTGCAGTTGCCTGTAAATACAAGACATTAGCTCCTTTATCTCTGTACTGTGGCCTTCTGGTTTTACTTTGAAACAAATCACCTGTAGGAATAATTGTCTCAAGCAGGATGTTGTGTTATCAGTTCTATGGCTTCCTCTTCTTAAATAGTCCTACAAGACACATAAGGCTTCTCTTAATTCGTTCACATGTTCAAAATGTTCTATGGTGGTTCATAGCAGTTTATCAATGTATGTCAAATTAGTAATTAAATAGTTCAGATGCATTTTTAAGGCTCCTTGTACAATGAAAGCATGATTTTGATGCATGCACCTGACAACTTTTTCCCCCTCTCCTGTACAGGTTGTAGTGAACATATTTAATGGATTGCAGGAGTGTATCATGGAGGCTTTAAAGCAGCACACATTGCAAGAACGGGAGAGTGGAGCTGGTGGAAAACATCATACCTAAAGCCTGAATTTGCTTTTCTCAAAAAACATTGTAAACCTGTGGCAGAAACTTCTGATAAACTTACAGTCTTTCTGATTAGGCACTCTCACTGCTAGTTCAGGGGTTTTGGTTTTTTATTAGCTTTGTTCTATTTGTTTCCTCAGTTAAATTGCGCTAGAATGCAAAGGGCATTAAAAAGCTGTCTGTGTTCAGAGACTTGGCTAGATTATGCAAGTAGCCTAGAAATGCAGTAACTTTCAACTATATGTAGAAATAGTGCTGGACAACTGCAACTTTGAGCACCAACCTAGCCCTCAGTACTGCAGCCGTTACCTAGCTGTGGCTGACCTGTCACTGAATGAATGAAAACTCGCTCTAGGGCCCTCAGTATTTTTTGTTTATCTGCACTCATAGTAAAAATAAACTAAAACTTTGAAATTTGGTGTAATTCGGTTCTGGAGACATTACAGTGAATTGCTCCACAAGCCATTCAAATATGGCTGAGAGCATAAACTAAATATTTTTATTAACGTAAGTACCACTTGATGTAAGTGGCAGTCTCTTCTCAGAGAGGCCAGGGATACACTAGGCCAGAATGGAAGTTTGAGGGGTGAGCTGAGTGGAGAAATGTAGATGTTCTCCTCTATCCAGAGTTGGGTAGGATCAGATATAGTCTTCAGCTTCACAGTGTGCTGACCTTATGTTTTTAAAGGAAAAGTCAGACAAAAGCACTTTCAAAATATCTATTTTTTTATTTGAAATCATCCTCTGGTACACAAGTCTGTAAACCTAAAGTCTAAATGAAGTTACACGCACAGAAGATATGTCTCTGAGAGTTCCATGCTTTAGAAACTGTATGTTTCCTACCAAGCTAATAATCCGGTACTGTCAGTGGCTATCTGAAACATTAGATCTTATAAAACTTCAGGTTTGACAACTTAGTTTATATACTTTGTTGATTGTAATACCATGTGATAGACGCCTTATTTTCTATAGTCTATTGACTCTGGGAGCAGAACAGATAACCAAAGGGAGGCATATTTTAGATAACTTGCATTTGTGAGCAATATTCCTGTAGCTGTATGTGACAATGTATAATGCTGTGCACAAAGGTGGAGGACACTAAACATGTTCTGTCTGAATGTTTACACATTGTAAATGAGCTACAATAAACACTTCCAGCTGCAGTAAATATTGGCTGTGTCACTATTCATCTTAAGAGTAAATATATTGCCAGGATAATATAGAAGCTTTTTTTTTAATAGCAACATGCAATTTCTGGCGTGAAAGAGTGTGTGGAGTGTGTGAACTTGCATTTTCTGTAGTCAAGGTGTAGTTCCTATGGACCCTGGTGAGGACCTGTTCCCAGCTGATCCTGTTTAACAGCATTTCAGAATTTGCCATAGAAAAAATAAGCGAGTATTAAACCTTACACTAAAAATGCTCCTGTACATTACATAATGTTCAAATTCAGCAAAGGCAAACCAAATGCAAGGTGTAGGCAGAACAGATTATTCACAGTATTTGAAAGCTTCCTGTATTGAGGTCCTTGTCTTCCAACAGTCACCTAAGATTGAAGACTTTTGAAGCTTTTCAAATAGATTCGAGGCAATCTTGCCTCAAAAAGCAAATATTAAGTGACCATATTTTCAGTTGACACATTAAACTCCTTATGGATCTTCAAAAACACACAATATACAATGTGTGCATCACTTGTATAAAATAGCTTGTGCAGCTACACAAAACAGCTACAGAATACTTTGTCAATACATTTATAAGGCAAGTAGTATTCTGGTTTCATTTAGAAACAAGGCACAGCATATGCTTCATCACTGTTAACTTATGAAATTGGCAACAACTTTCAACAAAATTTATCAGAGCTCTAAAATATCAAATTGTTACAAAGTTTTATAGAAGGAGGGAGTAATCACGTTAACAGAAGCCTGCAGTATGAGCATAAGACATGGAAAGCTACAATGGGTGACCCCAAGCAGGGAAAGATAGTGTATATAGATTATTTCAATTCCTAATAGGAGAAACCTTCCACTGAATACTGGTTTCTGTCGCCTGAAGGGCAAACTTCACTGTGAAGCTTGTTTTGCAGTGAAATCCCTGTTAGAGTCTTTAAGTAATGCTTAAATGCTTGCACTACAGCTAAAAAGTCAATCAACTGAGATGCAGAAACTCAGTGGAAAACCGGGCTCTGTTACTTTTGCTGGAGACTGCGCAGCTTTTCATTTAGCATTGCTAGCAGTTGTGTGGTTTGGGGAGGAAAGAGCTGATGAAAGGCAACTTACCTTCAAACAGCAATGGCTGGGGTCACAGCGTGAAGCCAGAGGGGAGTGCCATCTAAAAGCAGAAGGATGTGTAAAGCAAAGGCTAGGATGGGGTGGAAGAAAAAGAAGAGACAACTGCTTATGAAATTAGCAAAGCAGCAATTGCATGTCTCTGGCCATGGGTGCAGGCTGTTACATAGGGAAAAAAAGACCAGTACCCTGAAAGGTTACTGGATTACACCTGCTGAAAATGTCCAGTTCTGACTGGAAAAATAAATGCTGCTTGTATTACATATCTGATATCTATCTATATTTCATTTTTCAAGGAAACCAGACACTCAAATGTGTATTGTTCTCCTTGGTAGTGCTGCTGGCAATCCAAGTGCTTGCTGTCCAGGCTTCTGACCTGCTGGATCTTTGGTGCTCGGGATCTTCATCTGCCTGTTTGGCTCACCTGAGAAGAAGCTAGTCCATTCTGTGTTTTCTAGACTACTGGCTGCATTTGAGACAAAGTATAGCTCTGTCATGAGACCTGTGGCTGCTGCTGTTGCATGTGTGGTGGGGCTTTTTAATTTTATTTCGTGTCAATACATGATGTGCTGGTTATGGCCTTGCAGAGCCAAGAAGTGTGACAATGATCTAATTCTAAAAAAAACCCCTCAAGAGTTCAACAGTATCAGTGAACTCAATGTTAGCAATGCTAATAACGTGTAAAGCTGCATTCTGGAGCCACTGTTATCTTTATGTTGAGATAATCAAGCAAGCACAGATAGAAATGTAAAATGCAGGTGGGGAGAGCAAAGAAGCAGATAAAGCATCAGATAAATTCATTATGCTTAAAAAATGCCATCCTAAGGAAAACATGGCTTTCAGTGCTGTCCAGTAAGGTGTGGAGGGGCAAGAGAGTTCCTTTGTTCTGACTTTCACTGGGCCCTGGAAAGAGTTGCCTGAAATATAGTCAGTGTTTCCTCATGAAGGTAAGTTGCAGGGTGCTAAACTTACCTAACAGCTGTTTTCATACCAAGGCTCATTTCAATGCCAATGTTTTGCATATGCCCAGGTGGTGAGAACTTCTCGTTTTCAGCAGAGCTCAGATCTCTTAACAGAATGAAGCTACACCAAGGGGAAGAGAGAGGTGGGGGCCATACTTGTTTCTAAGTACTAGTTTCCATGTTGGATGGAAGCATATTCTCAAGGGAAGGTAAACAGTGTGCATGCAAAAGAGGGAGGAATCAAACCCAGATACACCAGGGTGGTGAGGCACTGGAACAGGTTGTCCAGAGAAGTTGTGGATGCCCCATCTCTGGAGGTGTTTAAGGCCAGGCTGGATGGGGCTTTGAGCAATCTGGTCTGGTGGGAGGTGTCCCTGCCCATGGCAGGGGGGTTAGAACTCGATGATCTTTAAACTCTAAACATTCTATGATAATACCTTCCCAATACAAAAATGTGTAAAGGCATAATTTCTCTCTGCCGTATGGGGGTAAAAGCAGATGCTGCTGCAAAAGACCAAACCTGTGATTGCACCTGTTGGGAGCATCTTCCCGTCTGAGGCTGTAGCTAATACCAGATGCTTCAGCAAAAGCCTTAGGAAATCTTTCATGCGTGAGCTGACATAATGCGCTTGCAGCTAATTTTGAGTAACGGCACATAGATGTTTCTCTGGACTTTCGCTTCCTCTTTTCCCTGAAGCAGCGTGACTGCAACCAAACCCCGCATCGCCTGAGAGCATTAGGCAGGAGTCCTCCCCTGCCCATCCCCACCGTGCGGGCAGGCAGAGAGCTCGCCGTTGCCGCACGGGAGCCTCTTACAAGGCTGCCTTCCGCTTTGAACGCCTCAGCCTGGAGTAAGCACATGGAACCACGTCCTCCCAGGAGCCAAACATCTCCTCGGCTGCGGACCCGCCGGCTCTGCGGGACCTGCTCCCACCCCGCAGCCTCCCCCGCCCGCTGCCTCCTCGCCCCCGACAGCATCCCCCCGGCCCGACCCGGCTCAGCGAGGGCGCCGGTGACTCTGCCGTGAGGGAGACCGGCGGAGCCGGGGCAGCTCCATCTCCCGCCGGCGCGGCCGCGGGGCACGTGGCCGGCGGGGCGCCCTCCTCCGCCCGGGCCCCCATAAAGGCGGCGCGGCCGTCGGGGCGGGACGGGACGCGGGGCTGTGTGCCCCGGGACACTCGGGTCGCCGAGACGGCTCTCTCCCCCCCCCTCCCGTCCGCCGCCGGAGCCCCGCGCCTCCCTTCCCGGGCAGCGGCCGAGCCCCCGTGGGTTCTCCCCATGGAGATCTCCCTCAAGTACCTGCCCGGCGGACGGGCCGCCGCCAGCGGGTGAGCGGGACGGGACGGGGCCGGTCGCGCCGCCCGGGAGCGGGGGGATAAGGGCGCTCCGCCGCCAACGGCTGCGGGAGGGAGCCAAGCTCCCCTGGGGGCGGCCCGGGCTCCAGCTCGGGGCACGGAGACCCCTGTGGGGCCGCGATAACGGGCCTGCCCCCGGCAGCGGGGGGAGGGCGGGGGCGGCGGCGGGTCCCCGCCGGAGGGAAGCGCCCCGGCTATCGCGCCCCGCAGGGCTCGGGCGGCGGGTCAGCGGACAGACCGAGGGGTTACTCCGGACCGGGCGTTTCAGCTTGCTCCGTAAGGTAGGTCCCGTCCGCCGCCTCTCCCGGGGTCTGTCCCGCCCCGCTCCCCAGCCGGTACAGCGCGTCCCTGCGTGTGTCGGTGCCGCTGGGCTGCGTGTGTCGTGTCTGCCCCCCGCTCCAGCTGCGCCGGGGAGTGCGGGCTCTTGCCGCTCCTCCTGCGGCAGCTTAGCGAGGGGTAGCGTTGGCAGGTCTGTAAAATAAGTTCTTTCTTTCCCCCCCTCCTCCCCCTCTACCCGGTTTCTCAGCGTTCGCTCCCCCGAGCGGCGCTGGGCGATGCCCTCCTCTGGGCGGGCTGGGAACTTGGAAGGCGAAGCTGGGGCTGTGTAGAGCTCAACTCGGTCACCTCCCCGCCGGCACCGCGTCCGACTCGTTAATACCTCTAGCTGTAGAGCTCTAGATAAGTGCTCCTGATACGGAGCTCTGATGGACGCTGTTAATGTCGCTCCTGTACTGAATTACTTTTTTAAAGTGAATCTGTGCTCTGTAGCTTTTTAGCCACTTGATTCAGTGGTGCTTGTTCTGCTTGGTGAAGAGCTACGTATTAAAACCACGTTTTATAACTAGGTAGTTGTAAATGGTAGTCGTTACTGTTGAAACCTGTTTCTTGACTGGAATATTGAGCTTTAAAGTGCTTCACTAGAAAACATGATCCAAAGAACGTATTGTCCTGTCAGATACAGCATTGCAATGGTGGCTGTGGTAATGCAGCTTTTAGAATTTAATTAGTAACAGTTTTTGCTTGTGATACACAGCACTTAATGACGCTTAGAATGCATTTAAACATGCATAGTAGTGTTAGTCTTCATTCACAAAACTTGCTTGTATCAGTGATTTACAAAACATGCTATGGAAACTTATTAACTGGTGTCAATTACACTGCTGTGTCTGAACTGAATTGTTCCATTACTCTGTCTTGAGCTAGGTATTTTGCTTGGATTATTTTTAGATTATTAGGATAATTAAAGTTTGGTACAACTTGATGGTTTGTTTTAAATGTGGAAGACAAAAACCCTACAGTGATACAGGCTTAAATCTCATCTCTTCCTCTAAAGCTGAAAAAGTATCTTGCTTTCCTTGGCTGAATTTTCTGCTGACAATTTTTACAGCTAATTAACAAAGGAAGATAAAGGCATCAGTGAAAATAATCCCTAGCCAGTGGAGTTAAGTGAGGGTTCTGTAAAAGCGGAAGTATTGTTATTAATCAACATCAAGTTTTTAGAATAGCTGTTAAGGGCTTGAAAGACAACTAGAGGTTGAATATCAAAGGAGATAGAGTTGGTTATAAAGTTTGCTGTTTGGTTTTTATTTTATTTTTTTTAAGATCTGTCACATCTCACATGCTTTTACTGGAAGCTTAGAGAAGGATTTTGCCGAAGTCTTGGAGTAGTTCTTTTGTCATACCTTCACACTTCAAATTTTGTCCAGATTCAGCTTAAACCTGGTCCGTTTCTCTTTCCCACCTACTCCTATGACTTTTACTTGGGGTTAGGTCTTCTTCGGTGTGTACCCACACAAATGCTGCTGCCCATTCGAGAGAAGCTGGCACAGGAGTAGTGATGTCTTTGGGTGTCAGTGCAGGATTGAAGTATGAATGAATTTGTTTCCTTAGGCAATACTCACAGTATAATTATCATGTGCTTTTCTGTCAGATCTGCTTAAATTTTTCAAAGTTCTTGTATCTCAAACATTATTAAAACTAGTCCAGTGTGTTTTTATTATAAATTTAAATAGGGATATGCTCCATAGTTTCTTTTTCTTAAAAAAAATCTTTCCTGTGTTTTTGCTCTCTCAAACCCAAAATCAGCCTACCTCCCATCATCTTCATGAATGATTGATTTAAGGCTGTGTAATAAAGGTAACCTTTGAGCTTCTAATGTTAAAGTAAATGTTTTGGTTTTTTCACTTCCTCTTGTGGGGAAACACCACAGTGTCCACTGTGTTTTTTGACTCTCTTTTCTCTTCTTGCGAGACAGCTGGTTCTAGCAAATCAAACGTGCTTTGTGGGCTACAGTTGGGGCTTAAATACCTGCACGCTTCAGACAGGTGAGGACAAAATAAGGAAGAATGCATCTGAAAACTTTATTATCCTTTATAAAATTCAGAACAGAGGGAGTAAGTTTCTGGATGGTGAATGGGGCTGATAATCAGCTTATGTAGCCAGTTTCATATATGATTCCTTTACCTTAACACATAGAGGGAGGAAAAAAAATTACAAGTTTTTTTCTGATCTTTGTATGAAGTAGAGAAGTTCTGATAATTACAGTACTGGAAAAACAGGGTTAAAAAGATTAGGAGAAGGGAAAAGTTTTCAGTGTTCCGTTCGATTGAGAGGGAGAAACTTAGAGTGATTTAAGACACCTACAACAACAGTCCTCTGTGCTTGTTCCTCTGATTTTTACATGCCTGGATATTTAAATGCCTAGGACTTTTGCCCTTAAAGCTGCATGTTCATAACAGAAGCAAGCTGTGAAGCCTGCTCTGGTTTTTTAGTCTTTAAGACACCTTTTTCTGGTGGTGGAATGTGGGATATTTGGAGAAATGTGTTACCAGTGGCCTCTCTTTATTTCAAATATTTAGTTTTAAGAAAGAGATAAATGTAGACTTGTTGTTAGTGTTACAGGTCCACTTACTTAATGCCTATTTCCTGAGAAATTGTTGTGTAAATGTTGTGTTTTGATGATCTAGTGTGATAGATTTCCCTATGATCACATCATTAAAAACATTCTTGCATTTTGCTGTAGAACAGACAAGTGTTACAGACCTTTTATGTCATGTAGTGATTTGAGGTGAAACTGCAATATGAGGAAATTGTCTGCCGAAGGGTTCTGTTGGTTTCTAATTAACATATTATTTATGGCAGAAATATGATGGCTCAGTCAGATTTAGATCTAAAAGAGACGGCCCTGAAAGAGGATTTGAAGTTTTACTTCATGAACCCATGTGAAAAATACAGAGCAAGACGTCAAATACCGTGGAAACTGGCTTTGCAGATTTTGAAGATACTGATGGTTACTACACAGGTAATCCTTCTTCTGTTTTCACTCTTTGAAAGTGTAGCAATAATGTGCAGGAGAAGCAGGTCTGTGGTTCTGGGCCTTTGCCATCCCTGGGTGTTTGTTACTGACTTGAACTTCCTGCTCAGGTCCAGAAAGAAGAAAAAAAAATACTATGAAAGGTGTGTCGCGGGGGAAGAATAACATAAACTAAATTACAAAAGCCTCCTGGAGATTTGGGGGCAGTATTTGACCAGGTATTTTGATGTTTTTAAGATAGCACTTCAGAGCAAATTACTCTTCCTACTAAATCCAACTGTCTTCAGGCTTGCTGTCACAGTGCTGCTCTATCTTCTACTTCCCAGATCACAGTTTCACTGGACTCTTTCAAAAGTGATAGTTCTTGAAATCTAATTGTTAACTTGAAATGTACGTGTTTGATGTGAAAATGCCACGGTCTCTGGTGATGATGGGAACGACTGGGCTACAGGAATCTGGCGTGCCCCTCGCTTCTGTCACCAAATGAGGCATTTCAAATAGTTGGGTACCTAGGTGGGTAGAGGGAAAGAAGAGGGTGTTTTGAAACTGTGCTGGTATGACAGTGTAGCTGATTATTTTACAATCTGCTAAGAAATGGTGACTGGAGTTCAGGGAAGAAAAATGGGACACATGTATAAGTAGAAATTACTTTTCTGGACCTTTGAAATGCAGGATCCTGACATCTGATGCTTTGCAAGAACAGCTAAATATACAATTCCTAAAAACATGCCGAGTTGCAGGATTTCAGGTTTGTGTTTGACTTGCCCGCTAGAATGAAGCATGAGCCCAGCTTACATGACCCCGTGTTCTGTTGACTGCTCTGGCTCTTCATCTCCCCGTTGGCAGGACACTGCGAGCTCTGGTCTGGGCTCTGCTCCTGCCGTGCTGGAGTCCTCCTGGCCTCTGTCTGCGGGCAGGAGCGGGATGTGATGGTTGGTCTTGTCTAGGCAAGACTAGCTCAAGTAAGCTTTTTACACTAGTGCTGGCACCACTGTGACCCATAGGGACAGAGCTGCTGAGAACAGGGAGTGTATTAAGGTGTGGAGGGGATGGGCAGTGCGAGCTTGGTGTAAGCTAAGAGGAAATGGTTGCCCCATCTTTCTTCATCGGCAGCTGCACCTCAGACATGGGTTATTGCCCTCTCTGCGAACACGCAGCAGTTAACCTTTTTGTGTGAGTAATGTGAGTAATGAGACGAAATACAACTTCACATGGCTCTGAAAAGGTTCAGTACTTGCAATCTACTTTAACTTACTGACTTAAATTCTTGAGGGAATCACTGAGCGTGTAATTTCTCTGCTGTGCCAGTCTCCCACTAGCCTTTGTGAGCAGAAGGGGTGCTCTGCTGCTTGCCTTTCAAAGGCCACAAGATTTTTCTGGTTTGCTGCTTAAGTTGTTTCTTGTCAGCCCTGGGTCTTGCTCAAATGCCAGGGCAGGTAATTGGCAAGAAAAGGAAAATAGAGTTTTTGAAGGAAAATATCTTGCTGCTCTGCAGGAAGGTCTTGAATGTGAGCTAATAGTAAATAGGCAAGTTCAAGAAGCATCTCTGTATTTCAGAGTGAGGGCAAGACCCTTGGAGGACAATCTAGGAATAAGTTGAGCTGCCTTCTAGCTGCTTCTGCCTGATGCCAGCCTGTTAGCTGTGACGCTTGTTGCAGCTTCTTCAGCGTGGTGGAGCAGCTGGGGTATCTGTGCCTGGCTGAAAAGCAGAAGAGGTTTCTGTCTCTGCATGGGGAATAAGTTTTACTCCAACGCTGTGCTGAAATCCCCTAGGGAGTCTCCCAAGGAAACCATGATGACTGTGTCTCATTTCTCTGTATTGCAGCTGGAAGATCCCTGACATTTTAGAGATACTAACTAGAGTGCTACACAGTTATTTGTAGCACTTGGTTAGTGATTTTTTTTTTTTATTTTGCAGTCAAATGAAGATATAAATAGTTGATTTAAAACTTGACTAAAAATGAAGGTTGAGTTCTTCAT
Organism: Tringa solitaria; assembly: GCA_026413425.1. Lineage (NCBI taxonomy): Eukaryota > Metazoa > Chordata > Aves > Charadriiformes > Scolopacidae > Tringa > Tringa solitaria. Next base: position 18,567,585 of record JAOXJM010000004.1, read on the forward strand.
CTGAAGACTATATATACCAGGCAGAACTGACATCTCATTTCTCTGTCCTGGCTGTGACTTTGCTGTACAACCAAACAGCCTTGCGTGAAATAGCCCTGCTGCGTGTATTCTGTCAGCCTGGCCCAGATCTGAACAATTACAGTCTGGGACAAAAGATGAAACATTCCAGTGAAGGGGGGGGGAATAGGTGTGCTTTCCAGTTTCCACTGTTAGTGGAGCCTGGCTGTTTGCTTTGGGGGGTTTCTAATTTCACAGTTCTTTTGCTTGCAGTTTCTCATTCTTGCTTCTTCCCTGTTTCTACCAGTTTCTTGTGGGGCTTGGAAACTCCATGCAGTTATGAGACAGTTTCACATTTGCTGTTAGTAAGCAGTTTAAAACTAGGATGAAGGATTAGCTATTTGGGGCCTGGGGCATCCTTCTGCTACTATGTTTGTGAAGAAGCTCTTGCTGGTTGATTTCATCTTCTAGGCTCCCCGGTGGCAGTGGGAATGGAAGCATCCATGTGGCAGGGCAACACAAATCCTAAGAATCATAGAATCATCTGGGCTGGAAGGGACCTTCAAAGGCCATCTAGTCCGACCCCCCCGCAGTCGGCAGGGACACCCCCAACTAGACCAGGTTG
>JAOXJM010000004.1:18574307-18588759 GCA_026413425.1 Tringa solitaria
ACCAACAAATATTAATGCATATTATGTCAAAGCACCTACCAAGCTTTTTTTTATGAAATGAAATGTTGTTAGTCTTGTTTCTGATACTCTTGTGTTTTCAGATAACTTTCAATAATAGAGCCCACAGTGGAAAAATCAAAATCTATTTTGATAGTGACACGGATATACAAGAATGTAAAGACTGGCACATATTTGGCTCTGGTAAGTATGGTGCATATATATATTTGCATGATAGCAGCATTACACATCTCTGCCTGTCACTTCCCCTGCTCTATAACAGTCTGTCTAGCAAGACATTCCCCATCCTGCTCATCAATTGATATGAGTAAGCCAAGGAAAACACCTGATGTGGGCACACATGGCAGCTTATAAACCTGTTGCTGAAAATAATACACTACAGAAAGTCAAACAAGTTTCTGATTGCAGGTCATAGAATGAGAAATGAGGTGGGATTTCTTGTTTGGTTTTAATTTAATAATGTTGATGTGAGCCAAAGTCTTCATTTCTTTTACCCTGTGTAGTTTTAATACTTGTGGAGTGCATACGGACAGATAAACTTATAGTGCAGATAGGGGACACTTGTATTAATATAACCATTTTCGGTTTTATTTTCAAGAAATTGAATGTGCTTTTCACTCTTGTGGCCCAAATTCCATAGTTGTTTTGATGTAATTCTCTAGTGAGCTGGGCTCAAGATATAATTGCAGGAAGACTATTTTTTATAACATATCTATTTATTGATGACTTACAGATTTTTAAATGCAAAATACGTGACATCTTGTATCAGTTTGTGCTCAGAGATGTGAAAAGACTAACTCTACTTCCTCTTTACAGTTCTCCAGAAGAACACACAGTACATTCTAGTCTTTGATGGATTTGTCATTTTAAGTTGCATTGCTTCTCTCATCCTCTGCACACGATCCATTGTTCTTGCCTTGAGACTACAAAAAGTAAGTACAGAGCTCGTAATCTCAGTGCTTACTTTGTCTCTCTCATGTTTGCTGCTAGTCTTGTCAAGTGATATGGTTTGAAATACTGGGTAGTGTACCCTTTGCAGGATGTTGCTCTCTTACAGTGTCCCTAGAAAGGGTGTATAGATGTCTGAACAGTTGATGGCTGAGTGGGTTCTCACTTGTACTTGTGTAGTGCTGTAATACAAAGTATTTCATGTATCTCTCAAAGGCAAAAGAAGGAGATCTCTTTTTTTTTGTCCAGGACTTAGTTTTGTTCAGGATTTTACACAAAAAAACTTCTGAGTCTTTGTGCTGCTAACAGCCAACACATACTGCACCTTCAGAACATGAATTCTTCCTTCCCTAGCTTCAGAGTAGAATTCCAATAGAGGTCTTGTCACAAATTAGTGCTTCAATGAACACCCCTCAAAGACAGCTCTAACTGGAGAAAACATAAATCGTAGCATATAGTCTAACTCCAGGTTTTTTTGGTCTTTCTGAGTCTGGAAATGCCCTTTTTCAGTTTTTTCCTTCTCCCTCCACAATCCCTGATCACCATCTGCTGTCACCTTCGTCCCTGCTCGCTCTCCAGTGCAGACTGAGAGTAGCCCTGTCTGACTACACCTCAAGCTGCTTGCAGAGCCTCTTGTAACCACAATTGGCTCTTCTGGTCCAAATACTGATGCAGAAGGACAAGCTGGGCCCTGAGATGTGACAGTTTATAACCATTGATTGACACAAACTTTGCAAGAATGTGGCTTATGGGAGTTGGAAAAAGAGTTCAGGATAGGTATGATAAGGAAGCACAAATACTTGTTTATCTTGTTCAATATATCCTCTTTGTAGCTTGTAAAGAAGATACGGTTGAAGAGGCCAACACTTAGCAAAGGTCTTGTCAAACTGTTGTCAGCAATAGGGACATCAGCATTTATTTATGAGCAAAAAGAGCAAGTGAAAGCGGATGGGCAGTGTTGGGTGTGGGAAGTGATATTGTTGGCTCTGTTGGAGATGAGAGCTCTTGCCTTGCAGTTGTGTTTGAGTTATTAATTCTCTTTTTCACTCTAGTTGGGTGGCCTTGCTGTGTCGGAGGTGGATAGAAACTTTTGTAAAAGGATCTAAAAAGAGGATAACAAGCCATGGTTAGGCTGGTGAGGATTGGTTATGAAGTCAGATGTTCTGTATGAAAGCTGATTCTCACTGGCCTAAACCAATCTCAGTTTTTTTCCTATTTATTTCTGTTGCTGCTGAGAATGAATTTTAAGCTATTATTCCAGCCAATACTAAGGAAAAGGGGGTATGTGAAACTTAAGCATTGCTATTCTACTGGGGCATCTGCACATATTACAAGTCACCTCAGATGAAAAATTAAATAGCTAAATGCTTGTCAACAGAGATTTGTGAACTTCTTCTTGGAGAAATACAAACGTCATGTCTGTCATGCTGATCGCCTGGAGTTCATAAATGGATGGTATGTCCTGGTAATTATCAGTGATGTGATGACAATCATTGGATCAATCCTAAAAATGGAAATAAAAGCCAAGGTGAGAGTTTAATACTTCAGGTAAAATACTAGCCTTGTTACAATGACATGTCACTTGGGGACAAACGTGAGCTGTTATAGTCAATAGTCATGTTTATTTTTGCTAGTTCTTATTTCTTCATTTCCTAGAGCCAGACTGATAACTGGTTTCAGTCCCTTTTCCCCAAAATCTTTCATTAAGACCATGTAAGCTATTTAAACATTTTATTTCCACAGTGCTAAGTCACCTAATCCTTGGTATAGGACCGGTGGGCTGACAGTTCCTAACAAAAAAAAAAACCAACTTGGGTTGTGTAATTTCTGTAGGTAGTAATAGTAGTACGCATTGTACAGGGAAACCAAGAGTCATCCCCTTGGATAAAATAGGGGTCTGGGTGACTTCTGGGACTAGAAACACGACTGCTACAGCTTGCTTTGCTGGCCTGTCCAAACTACAGGCATGGTACAGTGACTAGTGTCACTTGCTAGTCCTTGACCTCCCAGTCTGGGCTTGCTGAAATCAATGACTTTTGTCCAGCTGGCAGCTCTTCAGGGTTTGTTTTTTTTTTTTTTTGGTTTGTTTGGTTTGGGTTTGGGTTTTTTTTTCTTCAATAGAGCTGTATGTCAGCAATTCATATGTTCACAAAACTTTGTATTCTGGGAAAAAAGGGTAGGTAGCGTGCTGCTCCTGTTCTGTGTGTACCAAGGCTCAAAGGGCAGATGCCCAGAGTAGCCTTCAGAGGAAGCACTTGAACCTCCAGCTGTATGGCAAGATGGGGGGGATGAGGGTAGGAAATCTTAAGCTAGGTGGAATGTCTCATGCTTATTGCAACCAATTTTAGCCTTCTAAAGTAAAATGCAAGTAGAATTGGTTATAAACTTTACTGCTAGTAAAAATTATGTTCAGGCTCTGAACAGCTGGCAAGATGTAAATGCATGTAGCATGGAAAGGACTGTAGTCCTGAGGCTTACTTTTCATTTAAATGATGGCTCATGCTTTACTGAATAGCAATTGAGAGCTTGTTTGCCTAACAGTAGCATATATTAAACTTCTTTTTAAACAAAAACTTGGAGATTTTAAATGTAACTTTAAAACTGGGTTATAACTGAGGTAAAGGCTTTAGTTTTTCATGCAAAACTGCAATGATATCAGCATAGATGTGCTTTCACTTGCAGCACCATTGCATTTGGGTGATCTCACTAAATAACTGCAGTTCACTTTGGTCTGATTTTTGTGATGTAGCAACATCCTTTCAGTATTGGACTGCTCTGCTTTGTTTGTTTGAACTGCTGGAACTTGAATAGCTGTCAAGCTGACATGCCTACCACTTTGTAACTTGACCGCCTGCTCTGTTTGGATCCCTCAGAACCTCACAAGTTACGACGTCTGCAGCATTTTGCTTGGGACATCAACTTTATTTGTCTGGGTTGGAGTCATCAGATACCTGGGATATTTTCAAAACTACAATGTAAGGCAGGAATCAAATATTCAACAATTAAACCATATATTCATCACTCTTACTTGGGTCTCGCTAACTTGTGTTTTTTTCCCCTTTTCCTTTCTTCCACCCTGACATGTAGGTGCTCATTTTAACTATGCAGGCATCACTGCCCAAAGTGCTCAGGTTTTGTTGTTGTGCTGGGATGATTTATCTTGGCTATACTTTCTGTGGTTGGATTGTCCTGGGACCTTATCATGAAAAGGTATGTACTTATTTTCTGATATGATGACGTGTGAATATCTGTGTGTGTGTAGGTCCTAGTTAAAACAACAAAAATAGGTCTTACATTCATGTTTTTTGCTTAAAAGCTGTAACATGAAGAACAGGGGAGTGTTTCTCCTTCCACGTGTACCTCCTGCTGCTGCTCCATTTAGCAAAATAACTGTATTCTTGCTTGAACTCAATGTAATCTCAAACACAAGGCTGTGTTTGTGATGAGTGGATGGTTTACCCAGGCGATGTCTGCCTGGGGATTAGAGGTAAATTGGTCTATTATCTCTTTCGCCCTCTCCTGGCAACCCCAGTTCATTTGGGTTAGAGGCACTAGTTCACCATCACCATTTCTGGGAATCTCCTTGACTCTGACTTTGTTTTTCCAAATCTCTCCTGTGCCATGTAACTTTAGCTCTTAAATCTTGACTCATAAATGGGTGGGTGAATGCTTCTCCTGTTTACTTTGATCCTGTGTGGGATTTTTTGTTTGTTTTATACATGGGTTGTTTTTTTTTATTATTTTAAGGTCGATATTGAAGAGTGTGCCTGGTATGTTGTCTTGTCTGAAACCTGGGTACAGCAGTAGGGTTTTGTATATTCCAAAACACAAGCAAAAACAACTGCAAAGCTTGTTTGGTTTTTTTCTTGGGAGATGCTCTATGTGACAGCTTGAAAAAAGGCAGATTCCTGTTGTGATAAATTCTAGATATCCATTAATCAGTAACAAATGTATGAATTTAATTCTCTATTTCTGATTACATACAGTATATATATGTTGTAACAGAGACATATGCTGCAGTGCTTGCTTCAGCTTCTTGCACCCCCAGATCTCAGATTCCTCTAACATAATGTAATTCTCTCCTTTGAGAAATGTAGGTATTCAGTCTGCATATAGTTAGTTGATGACAATACATTTCCCTGTGGGCTGCTGGATGCTGTGGGATCCTTAGTCATACTAGAGACTCAATTGTTTATCAGAGGCACAGCATAAATACTGTTGTAACTTCCCTGCAGCAAGTAAATTATCTGAGAAGAAGGAAGTGTAGTCAATAATATTCTTATCTATGAAAATGTTACCTCTTGCTAAATATCGCAGATCGATGTCGAGGAAAGCAACTGCAGTTGTGGGGGGTGGTTCTGTTTCTGACAGTTCCCCAGCACCCCACTGGAAGGCAGTGTGGCACCGCGCAGAGCAGGTTGGAGCCCAGGGACGGGATCTCAGGCTTTAAAAATTAGTGAAAATAATAATAACAAGCCATAGGTAAGACCAGACCTGCTGTTCCTGTGCAACAGTATGTTCTCCTTACAAGCATATGCCTCTTGACATCTTGTTTTCAATATAGGACTGCAATTCAGGTGATCGCAGTCATGTCACTTCATTGATAATAGCTACATTAAAATACTGTGCAAGGGGTAGTTAACAAATCCAGTTATTTGGAGGGGCAGATGGAGGCGGGGAAGTGTGCTTGCTTGACTGTTGAATGGAATTTAGCCTAAGGGCATGTTCTGTCTTGGGGAAATGGAGTTAGGAATTTAAGAAAATGTCCTTGAAATGAAACCATGATTTTGTTCTTGTATCTTGTACCTGCAGCTCAGTTTTCTGAATGATGGATAGATGATGTTATCACAAGACAAATCTAATTTAGACCATTTGAGCTCTGAAGGCTATATGCTATCTCTAACTTCTTAATACAATATTGATTAACTACCCATACTCCAGTAATGCTGCAGAGCTGGGAAACCAGAGGATGTAGATTGTGTTCCCAGCATACTGCCACTGATTTACTGTATAGATTCTGTGAAATCACTTTGTCTACGTGCTTTGGCAAACAGAATGACCCTGCAGGTCTAAAATAGCTTAAAATTCAGTAACTTAAACGTTCTCTGGCGCTCAGTTACTGGCTGGTTTTGCCTGTTGAGCATCACAAGTTTATTTCTTGATAATAAATCTTCTTCTTTCTGATGTCAATGTATAATCCTTAGCCAAGATTATATTTCTACATGCTTCTGTTACTGAAATGTATGTTTTGATCTGAGTGTGCAGGAAAGAAAGCATGGTAGCGTTTGCCTGCATTGGCTCTTTTTCTCCTGCTATGAGTAAAACTAAAATAAAAAACTCTACTTTTGTTTTTAATACCATTTTTCACTTTCCCTTTAATTTAGATGATTCATGTTCTATTAATAATTTGTACTTATTTTCCAGTTTGAAGATCTGAACACGGTGGCAGAGTGTCTGTTTTCTTTGGTCAACGGTGATGATATGTTTGCAACATTTGCTCAAATCCAGCAGAAGAGCACACTGGTGTGGGTGTTCAGTCGGCTGTATCTGTACTCCTTCATCAGTCTGTTTATATACATGATCCTCAGCCTTTTTATTGCACTCATTACCGATTCCTATGACACCATAAAGGTAAAACATTAGTTTTCTATTACAGTTCTAATCAGTTTTGTACTCACTCTTGTTAATCACTCAACACCATGCTATCTAGCATTAATTATGATGACTGCTGAGGCTATAATAATCTTTTCATTTAGTCTGTGGTGAAATTGGGAGGATGACTGCGTAGTCATCCAAGTGACTAAGCAATAATTGGTTTGGAAAAACGTCCTATGTTCCTGTCTTGCATTTTCTGCTGCTTAACCTGTCTTTGACAACATAACGGCTAATGGAAACGTCAGTGGAAGGTAACTGAAGGATGAATGGAAAGAGTAAGTTTTTAAGTGTAGTTGACATAGAGCTCGACAAGCCTCGTTTGGAGTGAATGCTTCTTCTCATGGCACCAGAAAGAAGGCTTTGCTGGCACCCCGGAGAATATCCCCCTGACAGGAACGTGGCAAGGGCGAAGCTGGTAACTTTAAACTCATTTAGGTGTCCAGGCTTGCTTAATGTGCTGCTTGGATATGTGTGGTTGAAAGGAAACATGTTCCAAAAGACCTGTTCAAATTAAAATTGCACCATCTGTGTTGGGTATAAACTGGATGAAAGTGAAACAAAGTTCTTGTCTTCCAGTGCTGTCCCCGCTTTGTGCTCCTGGTAGCTGCTGTAACCAGTGGGAAGACCATGTGGATCATACTCTTTAGTTCTTATCCCTTTCTTGTCTTGGTGTCAGATAAACAGGCCAGCAGAGTAAGGCTGGTCTGGCATGAACCACAGCTTCCAGACAGAGTAAGGCTGGTCTGGCATGAACCACAGCTTCCAGACTGAGCAAGAGCTCCACTTTCTAAACCTCTCAAAATACAACTTAACTGTGTGTGCTTCTGAGTTTATTGATGGTCTGACCTGTGAAATAGTGTTTTACTGTTACTCTTCTCTCCGAGTGCTTCATGTGGGTCAATGGGGATCTGTTTCAGTGTGCTGAATGGGTGTTCTGCAGAACACTTCCTCAGCATGGCAATGCTGAATATCCACATTAGGCCCCTTCAAATCCAGCATTGGGGTTCCTAGGGAAATGGAGCCCACAGCACTCTCAGTGAGCACAGCAGCTAATCTGAACAAGGGAGAATAAATGCCAGTATGACTTGCTTAGCCTTATGGACATCAAACAAAATGTAAGAGAACCTATAAACAGCATTAGTTTTGTCACTCCTATCTCGCTCTGTTCCACCAGCTACATATGTGGTGGTTAAGAGGACAGTATACTTTTTTTTTTTCCTTCCTACTGCAGTATACTGAACAAATGAACCAAATAGTCCAGTTTTGGCTATCGTACTCTATAGGAAATCTTAGAACATTTCATGCCCAGCACATTCTTGTGTTGTAAATAAAATGCTTTCTTTTTCAGAAATACCAACAAAGTGGGTTTCCGGTAACAGATCTACATGAATTTCTAAAAAACCCTGGCAGTGTTGGTTACAGAAAAGAACAGACTTCCATGCCATTCATCTGTTGCTGTAGGAGGTTAGTAGGGTGTTTTTAATGAATGTTTTTATCAGAAGTACACCAGTCAGCTTCTTGCTGCAAAGTGCTGTTTCACAAATGCTGGAGCATCCAGAATTCAGGCTGTGGAATATTTGGACTCTGTTATTCCTCTTGTGTTTTACTTGGTGTTAGATCTTTAGCCTGTTGGTGGTGCAGGGGCAGCAATTCTGAGCTTAAATGTATTAAGTGTTTTGCTCATATGACACCTGCCATGCAGAAACTGGTAGAAGTTGATGGGAGGACTACAGAGTATAATGTGGAACTGCCAAGGAGTCAAAGTCTGTGCTGCTTAGGGTTTTGCAGGTCTTCTGTTTCTAAATACCTTTTCCACTAGGCTGGAAGTAGTAGCAGAAAGCAAGAGAATGTGATTCAACCAGGGACCAGTACTCAATCAAAGCTATGTTCTGTGTGCGAGGCAGACTGGTTCAGTGTCAGAATATTGGAAACACACTTGTAAATGTCTGGTTGCCACCAAACTCAAGCCTTTGGAGATCCTAGCAGTGGTCCTTTTTAAGCTGGTGTTGGTGAGATATGAACATCTCACCTGGTGCTTGCTGGTCTGGAAGCCTATTCTTTGAATACTGTTTCTGAGGAAACCTAGCACACCTCTGAATCCCTAATTGAGAAAGGAGGGGTCTTGTCACTGTGCCTAGACAGTCTAGGAGAATTCATGCTTGTCCACAGAATGGTCATGGACACTGTGCAAGAAGGAATAGAGCTGAATGTTACATTCAGCTGTACCAGTGTTACACTAGTATAACAAATCCTATTTTAGGACTTGTTTACTTACATACTGAGGCTCTTGTGAAATGTAGCATTATATTTTTGGTGTACTCTCGCAGAGGGAAACCTTGTAGGCAAAAGGGAGCAAGTGAGATGATGATGATGGGCAGGTATCCCAGTGGTTGCTGTGGACACTGGACTAGTGTGTGAGAACCCTAGCCAGGTACAGCTTCAGGTTTCACATCCAAGTCATTGAGCAGGATAAGAGACCCTTGTCTGCTTGGCCATAATGAATATGCTTTACTGTAATATGCTGCAGAGTGCATTGTGAGCAGAAGCCAGGTAGCTAGAGTGCAAATCTAGCTTTTGCTACTATCACACTTTCTTCTTGATTGTCCCAATGTGGGTGCTGGGAGCTGTATGCTAAAATAGGAGAGCACAGAGCAGAAGGATCAAAGCTCAGCTTGGTTTGTATAGGTAAATGTTTCCTATTGCATTTCTTACTGATTGAAAATTGCAATTTTTTTTTTCTTTTGCAGACAAGAGAGTGATGACAACTTGATACTTATTAATTGATGATGACATACTGAAATTCACCACTAATATGCAAAGAAAGCATAGCTGTATGGAGAAGAAAAATTCTCCAGTTTGCAATGAAACTCACTATCTGGACCCGCTTTGTTGTGAACAGACTAATCCTACCTATTAAGGTGTTGGGGGAAGAAAAGCTGCTGATGTGACATCAGATGGCAGACTAGGAGGGGGGCCCAGAAGAGACATCTGGATAAAGAACTCTGTTCTTGCCCCATGTTCTGTCACATTAAAGAAGGCCAATCCTTGAGCAGTGTCTATGAGACCTCTGTTTGCTGTTCACCTCTAGGAGGAAGGAAAGTGGCCCTGAACAAACTCTTGTTGTAAATAAGAAAAAGAAATCTATGAAAGCAATTTTTAAAAAAAATCTTCCATATTAAAAAATATTAAATAAAAGTCAAGGAGAAGGGAGGAGCTTTTCACTTAAAGTGATGTATTCAGCCTGTCATTTCTACTTGGCACAATTCATTTCCTGAAATAAATTTATGTAAAACTACAAAGCTGTACAAAATTGCAAAATAATTGCTGTTCTCCCTGTTGTATATCATTTTAACACAAGCCAGCTATAGATCAGTCTTTTCTTTAACAGCTTTACTAAAAACAAAAGCAGTTTGTTATCCTTTTTTTGGCTGCGAGTCTTTCCTGTTATACCCACAGTGTTTGATGTGTGCTATGTCCAAATTAAACTCAGTTCTTAGTACTGTAGCTGTAGGTAATACTTTTTTTTTTTTTTCATGGTTGGAGTCTTCCATGGCATGCATCATGTGAAGGAAGATGAAAAGATTATTGCACTTTTTTTTTTCTTTTTTGTATTGCACCATTGTGTTGCCACAACCTAGAGGACAAATTCAGGCAAAAAACAATACCATGGAGTTGACTTGCCTAATTACTTCTATTTCAAGCATGTGTTAATTGGAAGAAAATGTGTAACAACTGAGCCTGGCAATTGGTTTGTTCAGGTGATAGTCTAGGTGTCCTTACAGCTGACTGTCCCAAAGTGCTGGCGTTTTATTCCCTTTGACTTTTTTTTTTTTTGCCCCAATGAGAGCAGGGCATTTTCTGTAGCTTTAAAGCACTTCCAGTGTAGTGCTGCACAGGTGTTACCAGGTGCTTCTGGAGACTTTCAGTGGTACTGACTGCCCTGGGGTGGGTGGACTGTTATGTTAGAAGCTCTACTTTGTCCAAATGGGTCTATCTGCTCCCTAAACGCAAATTCCCTGTAGCAGATGATGTTCACTTCAGAGGGTGTTGGTTAGGACTTAGTCTTGATATGTATCCTTAATGATGGACTCTCTGTGAATTCTGACTTGTTTCAAATGGCAAAGGCAATTTGAAATGCTACCCTTGTATGAGTAAGGGGTGGCAGCTTAGTTTGGGGTAAGAATGAAAGGGTACTGGTAAAAGTTGAACAAGATCTTGACTTACTGCAAGCTCTTCTTAGAGAAGACTCCTCAAAATGCTGCATTACATCCCCTTGAAATCTGGCATGAAGGAAGAGTATCAGAGGAGACCAGGAGACTTTGATAGCAGATAACCATAATATAGGAAACCAGTGGTCAGAAACTAATTAGAACTTGGAAAATTCATGCTCAGATGCTGCCATGCAGTCAGGAGAACAAGAACTTAACTGTTAATAAAAAGAAGGGGTTGCTAACAGCGGTGTCTAAAGTGTGTGTTCTTGCTAATGGAGCTACATGTTTACCTGCAGCCCTAGATATAAAAGCCTGATTTGCTGTCGTGGAGGTTCATGGTACCACATCACTGACACCTTCAGTAGTGCTCCCACGAGACCTGCAGTGGGCAGACGTTAGAAGAATCCCATGCAGCTGTAGCGTTCACATCAGTAATCACCTCCGAGCTGTAGAGGTGGAATGGTTGGTTGTAGTGCACCTGCACTTGATATGAAGGGCAAGAGAGAAAATAATTGATTCATTAATTAAACGTGAGTAAATGCTTTCCCAAAGGACAGCAGAAAAATTGGCCAGGTTTCCCCCCTCACCCTTCTGGAAAATTGGAGAGTGGGTGTGTGGGCTAAACCAGTGCTGGATTCACACCTTTTTTGGTAGATTGAAAAGCATATATATATATATTATTTTTTTTTAATAGATCTATCTTCATTCTCTGCCTCTCCTCTGGGATGTTTCAAGAAGAGAGGTTAATAACTGAACTTCTCCAGCAGCGTTTCTGGCCATCAGGTAAGAGTAGTGGTGACTGAGGTCTGGAAAAATGTGCTGCTGTTCAAATCTTGCCTCTTCCCCACCCCCCAGTATTTGCCTTTCTGACAATGAATACTTTGTTCATTGGGAAATAATACCATTTTGTCTTGCTTAGGCTGCAGCTAGATGTAGGAGAGATGATTTTCAGTCAGTATTTCCATGCATGCAGGCTCTGCAAACTTTAATGCTTATCTTGTGGAAATGTCTTTGGCACGGAGAATCTTCTCCCCATCCCAGTCTGAGCAATGCCTTGTCGTGGCCTCAGCTGTCACTACAGCTTGTGCATAAAAATTAAATTGCTGTCAATAACTGAGACTTAATACTGTTAGCAAAGATTTTCCTGTAATTGTCTTTTCATCACACAGGTGCTAATTGTGTGATCTCGAACAGCACATTGCTATTTTCCACTCAGGACAGAAGAGTCAATTTTTTTTGTATAGAACTTGCTGGGGTCAATGTTATTCTTTTAGCATCTGCTGTGGGGCCATGGATAATCCAAGTGCTCTTCTGCAGACCGCAGAAGTGATCAGCATTACCTGATTGCTGGCAGAGTTTCTGAGCCCATACAATGGGCTGTATGTATCTTGACTTTACGTGTAAGATGCTGGTGTTTTCCATATTTGCTGCTATTTTACTGGTAGCTTTCTGGAATGTCTTTATCTCAAAAAGTTCCCTACTAAACAGGACCAAAATCCATCACATCTGAAAATGAATTGTGTCTTCCTTACTGACCTGCCTTCTGCCAGTACTTATGAAAGTCTTAGGCTAGAGACTTGAACCTAGACAAAGCAGATAATTAATGCTATGTTAGTGGACAGTTAGACATATAACGTGTTCCAGTATGTGTTGTCCTGTTGTGGCATACAAATACGTTGGGCAGTAGATGCTTCCAAGGGCTCTTGGGTGTGTGTGCCAGCTCTGCATCTCTTATGATTGTGAGATGTTGTTATTGCAAATGGCTGTGAACTGCAAACACCAGGCTGAAGCAGGGCAGCTCCTTGGGCTTGGATTTGGTTTTTTCTTTAGGTAGGTTTTTTTTTTTTTTTTTTCAGTGCTGCCTGAGGTAGGATAGTATGTTGTGGAAGTACCTTCTGTTTTATGAACAGCGTGAGAGGCTCATCACCTTCTGAAGTCCTAGTGCCTCTCTTCCCTAAAGCAGGTGAGGTACATCCTGTACCCTGGGCACCGTAGGTCATGGTGCAGGACCCCGTAAGCTCTGACTCAAGCTGCTTCTTTCCAATTTAGTAGGACATGGAGTTTTACCTGCAAAGCCATTGTTCAGATAAACATTTGCTTGTCAGAAAATCCTCAGGGTATGAGAGGGGAGTATTATCAAGAAAAGGAATGTAGAAAATACTTATAATTCTTACTCATTTTGAGACTTAATTTCTATAATGGAATCATAAAGCTTGTCCAGTATTGATTTTTTTTTTAATTTCTTTTTAATCATATGAGCTGCTTATTAGCTAGACTACTGCTTCAGCCCTATCACGTTAGAGCAGGTCACTAATGTATTGTAGAAACCAATTTGTGTCTTCACCATCTGTTTGGTGTCTTTTTTCTCTTGGAAAAAAAAAGATAAGAGCCAGTTGCTGGAGCTTCTCATTGGCTTTCTATTCCATGGAGGTTAGACTTAACAGGAAATCTGGCATATGTTGACTCTTAATTCTGTGCGTTAATACAGATTTGAACACAGTTGCTGGCTGATAGGTGGTCCCACTCCAACTGCTGAGGAGGTGATGCACAGTAATGGAAGCAGAGCTGGAGCATAAGCTTTTGCAAAGTGTTCTGAAAATTAGCTGTTACTTTTGGTTGTTTTTGTTCCCTGGGAATAAGAAGCTTTTGGTAATTGCTTATAAGGGAGGAAAGAAATGGACGGAAAGGCATTGAGAAGGTTGCATTAGAAAGAAACAGGCAGGAAGAACAAGAAGAAAGCTTCCTCAGCCATCTTCAAGGTGAGCATTCAGTTGAGGGGGAAAGGGTGGGTAAGACTTTGCGCTCTTACTTTGGGGCCCTCCATTGATGGATAAAACAGGAAAAAGCTGCCGGAGTGGAGGCTGTTTGATGTTTTGTATATAATGTTCACGTGCAAGGGTCCACCTGGTCTTTAACAATGTCTAGGTTTTATGCTGTAGTTATTACCAGGATTTCTGAGAAGCAGAGCAGAGACTTTCTGCTGAGATTTTCTTTTGTCAGCTCTCCAGCTCTGGGCTGACCCGTGAATAGCTTTGTACACCTTGGATATGCCTGGTCTCAGCAGATGATTCAGGTAGGGAGTAAGGAGACACATCCAGCTGATCACGATCCTTAGATAAATTTGATCTTGTACCACCTTCTACATTTGGGTTTGGCTTGTCCTTCGTAACAAAGCTGTGTGTGCTTGGTCCTGCCCTTTGGAGCTGGCACGAGCCTCAAGGTTTCTCTCTCACCGTCTTGGATGCGAGGTGGTTCTTGTTCACTTTTCACACCATGTTTAAAAGAATAACTACATGTAACGCTGGAAAGAAGTGTCAGGTGTGCTCTACTCTCCTGATCTGCTCACAGAAGTTGTTGATGTTTTATTTGAGCTTGGCTTTTGCTTCCCAAAATACGGATGATGACAATCATCCCTTCCGATGGGCTCTTCGGGCAGCAAGACAAGACCCTCTAGACTTCTTGCTTGAAGATCCCGCTTGTGCGCCTCGGCTCTGCCCACACCTCGGAAGAGCCAAAATTTTGCACGTGGGAGGAAAAAAAAAACAACCCACGGGGAAAAAAACCCCAACCCCTCTCTTCTGGTGTCTGCAGCGCAGGCTGCGGGGCCGGGGGCAGGCGCG
>JAOXJM010000004.1:18588781-18634079 GCA_026413425.1 Tringa solitaria
CCGGGCGGGTGACGGCGGGGCGGGGAGCGGCGGCGCGGGAGGGCCCGCTCTGCGCGGCGGCGGCGCGGAGCTCCGGAGGCTGCCGGTGAGTGGGGCGGCGGGGGACGGGGCAGAGCCCCCCCGGGCACCCACCGGGAAGCCGGGGCGGCCGGCGGAGGCTCGGGAAGGGCGCAGCGACGGTGAACGGCTTTATCGCGGACTCGAATGAACTTTCGTGATTTATTAACTCTTTTTTTCCCGGCCGTCCGGCAGAACAAAACTTTCAGCGGTTTTGGTAAACCCGTTCCGCGGATGCTGGAGCCCCCCCGCCAGCTCCGCCCCCCTTGCCGGTGGGCAGATAGTGGGGTGACGCTCGGCCTCCTTGGGGGGCTGCCCCCCGGCGGCACAGCCCCGGTTATGGAGGTGCCGCAGCTCCGCGACACCTGTGCAGCCCCGTCTATAGGAACAGATAACGCTTCCTACAGATAGAGCTGCTTCCTACATGGACACCTATGAATTTCTGTGTGTTTGAAACTCGGTCTGCGCATCTCCGGATTTGGGCAGGTATCGTGCCCTGCTGAGGCACTGGTAAAAAGTTTATAGCACACGGCGGGGTGGGGGGGCGCAGATTCTTTTGTGAAGTTTTTCTTTATAAGGCATCATCTTAATTTATGCAATACACTGAAAATTCCTATGATGTTGTTTCGTATTATATCTTTTGATTATTTTTTTTCCCTTAAGGAAAAAAAAAATGCATTTTTGTACCTTTATGTTTCCAGAGGTCATGTAGGTAGATCTGTTCTTCCTTCTGTAATGCGAATCTAGAAAAAGACATATCTTGTTAGAGATTGGTAAAGTGCATTGCTGTAGCTTTGTTCTTTAAGCTGTGCAGAGTATGTGGTTTCTTGCATGTTCTTATGGTCTTCTAAGAGGTGTAGCAGGAAGCACAACTCAAATCCGGCTATATGATGAAAAGTTTGATTTCACTAAGTTTATCTGTGTATTGAAAATGAAGTGAATCTAAAAAAACCTCAACAAAAAACCTAAACAAAGCCCAGAACAAAACCAAACTAATTTGCACAATCAGTGAAGGTGCAACAGCTCTTATCAGCAAGTAAAGCTGAAAGATGTATTTGGCTTTTTGCAGAATGCCAGCTGATAGCTCCAGACAAATTGTGTCTACCATATCCATATCCTCCTGTGCTACTATTACTGTTAACCATGTTGGAACATCCTCCAGCACAGTCTTTATGCTATCAGACAGTAAAATAGAATCTCTGAAGTATAAAGTTTGACATTGTAGAGAATATATTCCCCTTGAGTATTAAAGATTTACATACCTGGCTTCTACTTCTAAGCTATTAGCTCCACTTCCATGTCTCTAGCAAATATCTCTTGGAGCCCACCATTTGTACCGGTTCCCTGGAAATGTTTGCTTGCAAACGAGGGCTCCGAGTCTATTAACAGATCAGATACAGTCAGATGACTTGTTTAAAAGAGCAGTGGCATGATTCAGGTCCTCATCAGCTGTGTTGCAGATAAACAGTTAAAGTTCACTTAGTTGTGACTGCTGATATTAGACTGTATTCACATTCTGTAGGTTTTGTGAAAGAAAGCTGACTTGTTGAACTGTGAAATGGAGCTGATAGTGATCGATGAGCAGACCTGGAATTTCTGCAGAAATGGAAAACTTAGTTTAGAAGCAGAACAGGTATTTTCTTCTAGGCATGTTTCACAATGTACTGGCTGTTTCAATGGCTTTTAAAGACTTTAAATGCTGTGTCTGTTTCCGCATTATAGGATGACCTGCCAGCTCCTTCCAGAACCACACTTAAAGGAAACTAAATGAAAGCTTTGCAGTGAAGTTTTTAGTTTGAACTCCATATATAGATTTAGTAAACCATAATTTCAGAAAGTCTTAAATTACCAAAGTCTGAAGTTTAAACTTGTGGTAACTAGTGAGTTACTTAGTATCCGTCCCTAACAACTTTTTGTAGTGGATCAGAACTTTAAAAAGTAATTTAGTGTCGCAGAGTAGCTTTATACTAAAGGCTTTCAGGAGCTGAAGGCTGAGCTTTGTAACAGCTGGGTGTAGGTGCCCCTGTGTCTCTGTGCTTCCCAGCTCAAGTGCCCATGCCAGCTTGCAGTGTACATGCACAGGGTGACGCTTCTGTGCCCTGACAGTGACTTTTAAGCCTCTTATCAGTCTGTGTACAAAGCACTGTGGTCCATAGCTGGTGGTACTACTTCTTTTTGCTGCAACTTAAATATTTAGTCTTGAGGTTCTACATTTTTGGTACGTTTAATTCTTCTTTTTTAAAGATTGTTTGTTTGTACCCTATATCCTGCATACAATGCCAAGGCTACGTGATAAACAATAAAACCATAGATGTTTCCACCACCAATATGTAAGAATTGTCAAAGGTAATTCAAGGACAAATGATTTATGCTTCTGAAATGTAACACGCATATAGACTCATCTTGATTCCCTTCACCACGGCCCCCCCGCCTTTCCTTTTCAGTCCAAATTATTATGCCATGAAAACGGACTATTACTGGAAATGACCAGAACCGTGGTGGAATTCCAAGCCTTGCTGTACTTTCCATCAAGTTAACATTATGGAGATGAGCAGGCTTGGAGTGGAAATTAATGTGGCACTCTGCTCTCCTTATTCTAAAAAGGGTTGAAGACCAACATAATGGGATAATGCTGCTTGTGCGTGCTTGATTTGAGTTCAGCCAATTATCTGAAATTTGGAATACTTAAATTACAAAGAAATAAAAGTAGCCAAACACAGCCGGAAGTAGATTATCCGTCCAATAGTTCTCTGAATTAAAAATTTACTTGTTGACACTTACAGATTTTTACTAATAAGATTTTCTTTTTATAATTTGTAGAGTTGAATTTAAAAATGGCTTTAAAAAAAGTATATTCTCAGTTATTTAAAGTGGGCCATGTTAGCGTGCTGTTCCAAGTACAGGGAGAGCCCACAGATTTTCCTTAATAAACAAATGTGAAACAGTTACTTCTGAGATAATTTGTCTCTGTAAAACCTGTTAAACGAGTGTTGGCTTCCACTGCGTCCTCTAATGGTGCCAGATAAAAAAGTTTTAGTTTAGATTGAGATTTTTGGGCATAATTTTGTGTTCCTTATGCGCTTCCTTTCAGTCTGTTTCTCTAAATTGCTTTTTGTTGTAATATCAATCAACTGCTGAAGACAATTAAAAGCGAAGCAGTGCACTTGCCTCACAAACTCCTTCTTACGGTTACATATTAACATTTTTGGCCTCTGCTTTGTTACACACCCTTTTCTGCACTGGTATTTCTTTCTAAGCTGAGGTAACCTGAATGGGTTTCTTGGGTTACTGTGCAATCATGTGGCTGTGTTTTCCTCCCTGGCCATACATGTATGCAGGGTGTGGAGGGGAACAAGGAACCCATTCCCTTTCTGAATTGGTAATACTTGTATGTATAGCTTGGAGCTGGGTTCTGCTGCCTGCGCCTTCCTCTGGGAGTGGGGTGAGAAAGAGATTGATTTATTTATTTTTACTACCTAGAAAAATAAAAGTAGCGGCAGATTTTTAACCAGAAGAAGAGGAAGGGCTGGAGGGTGTTCACATCTGCTTGCGGCGCAGGGTGCAGGCAAGAGCGCTGCTGCGGGGAGCCCTTGCCCAGGGCTGCGTGGTCTGCAAGCCTCCAGATGCTCCTTTCGTGGTACTGTATCAAGGGCCGTTGTCTGCTCGTGGGATAAGTTTAAGAAGCCTAAACAGTATGTGCAGATAGGCAATTGCTGCTGCTTAATATTTCCCTGCAGGAACAGCTTGAATGCAGAGAGAAACTTTCAGGCAACTCGCCTCCTTGCTCTGCCCCCAGTGCCTGCGATCAGTCCGTGTGATAAACTCTGCTTTCTGAAGAGCAACTTTTGTAATAAGTTTCAAAATATCTGACGGAGATCTGTATTTAATACCTGGTCCTTGCTAATGGACGAGGGGCAGCGGGGAGGTGAAGTGCTCCGGCCCAGGCTGGTGGTGTGCCCACGCTGCAGGCTGAGCCCCGGCACTGCCCTCTCCTCCGTGCTCCCCCACGGACCTGACTGGGCTGTACTGCCTTGGCGTTCCCTCCTTCTCTTCCAGGGTGTATCCTTTTGGATGCTGAGCTGCCCTGCCCTGCATTTCTGCACAGAAATCCCTGTGGCAGCTCAGGGAAACCAGCAGTAAACCAGGTTCTGCCTGGGCGAACTTTCAGTCCTGCCATAGGGCTTCGCTATAGTCCTCCTGCAGGTTCAGTCCTGCTCTGTGGGTTCTTCCGTCCAGCTGCAAACTCTGCTTGAACCCTCTCTCAGTAGCTCACGGTGCCAGCCCAAACTTGTGGGCTCCCTCCTTGTTGCGTTCACGCAGCAGCAGGGCAAAAGCCATCAAACTCCCCCAAACTGACGCCAACCCCTCAATAAGGTTGTGGCCAATGTATTGAAACAACTTGGTTTTTAATGGACAGGAAAGAGGCAGAAAAGCAGTGGGGTGTGCCATGAATCACATTATGGCTTGCAAGCTGAATTTTGTAATGACTTTCTCATTAAAATGCTATTTGAGTTTTCTTTCAGAAATGTCTGCATTAATATTGAGTAACTGAGAGCTGATTTACAGGCTGAATTTATTTTTGAATCAAAGTGACTTAAAAGGTGATTTTAATCACAGTTTGAATCAGAAAAAATCCTTGATTTAAATAACTGATATTAAATTTCATTTAAATATACGGATTTTTAGTACCTTTCTGGAAGTGAACTAGATTTGAATTGAGTAACAACTCTTAAAGTATGTTAGCTTGTAACTAGTTGAGGCTTTTGTCTAAAACATTATCTAGGTGATGTTTTATTTCACTAACTTTATTTGGGTAGCTGGTGTAATATAACCCTATATACTCATGCAAATTCTTGACTTTTATTTTAAAATGGTGAAGAACATCTGACTTGATACAAGTTGCGCTTACATAGAGGATTACAATTCAAATATGCAAGCTGTCTTCAAGACAAACAGAGCTCAAGATGTACAGGATTGGGAAGAATTCTTAATGCATGCTTTTGCATTTGAAAGCAGTTTAACTGAACCAAATCCTTTGAGATTTTTGGAACAGATGATTTCTCCCACTCAAAGCTCATGTTTACTCAGAGTGGTAGAGCAAAACACACTTCACAGTCCATCAGTTTCTGATCTTTGCAGCCACTATTGGTTGAAATAATTAAGTAGATTGAAATAAGGGAAAGAAGCTTTTTGACAAGGGTATGCTTTTGGCACTTGCAAAGTTTTGATGCATTTGCTTGTGAGTGACTTTGGCAAGCTAATACCTCAGCCCGTCTGTAGAATATGCAATATGTGGTTACTGCCATCAAGCTTTTGGAAGTCTACATGGAGGGCTATAAAATACTGAGTGGCATAGAAGAGGTGAGTGGAGATTGTTTGTTGTCCTTTCCCATAAAAAATGAGAAATATCAAGCTTGTGAGAGCCACTTTCAAAACAAAAGAAAGCACTTTTTCATGGAGTAGCGGAGCTGGAAAGCTCTCTGCTCTGCAGACTCTGGAAGACTCTCAGTTGTCTTTATGAGGGTGGGCCGGCCAGTGTATTTTTCTACTCTTTCAGTTTCTGTTATTTTTAAAACTTCTTTGCCTGAGTCTTCAAGTTTGTGTACTTAAAAAAAACAAATCTGAAATATGTGATATTTAAGGGTGGTGGTTTTTTTTTTCTTTTTAAGTTTAAACCTGCTGTGATTAACATCTCTAATTCTACTGCAGAAGAGAAGACTTGGAGAATAAAGTCCTGCAATGTGTTAAACTGTGACATGCCAGGAAATATGGGATATCCTATCACACGTCTCTCGTGCCTGATGTGGACTGGACCAGGACCACTGAGGATACAGCTGCAGAGTTCTGTCACAGCTACGCAACTTTCCTGAGGCCAGACTAGTTCTGCTGAGAGGACTTAAGATAAAATGAATGTGTGAAATAAACCACTGTCCGGAAGGACCGCCGCATGACAAGAGTTTTCTACACACAGGCTGGTACAGACAGCCAAGTGCTACGTCTCTGCTCTGAAGGACTGGGATGCAAACTAGCTCCAGTTCAGCTACGGCTTTGGTGCAGCTTCCATTTGGACATCTCCGGAGTCTGCCCTGTGACCCCAAGACCTCAGCTGGATGCTTTTCTGCTCCGTCCTGCCTTACCTCAACACCTCAAGACATCTCTTTCAAAATCGTTTGTCATTTGAGCTCTGCTGTGTGACAGTGAGTGTTTGTAGTGTGATTATTTTGGTGGAGAATTACAGATGTGTGATTTTTTTATTTATTTTTTTTTCCAGGTACTGTTTCAAATCGGGATGGGATCTTAATAAGCTGAAGTATTTAGAATAAGTTCATAGTTGATATTTTGGATTTCTTTAAGCTTGTTCTCTGGATGAGCTGCAAAAAGTATCTGCAGATCTATTTACTCTCCTGTCACTGCAAGTGAAAGGGATTCATCTGTTGAGATGATTACATAGTAAGATACAACATGTTCAGAAAAAATTCTCTGTAATTTTCACAGATTTTTTTTTTTCTTTTTCTGCCATTCCTGCCCAAAATGCTACTTCTGTTTGCAGGCATTTGGGCTCGTCTGTAAAAGCTTCATATCAAGCTCAGCAAGTCCTTTACTGCCTTGGTGGGTAAGAACAGAGCCATCTTGGCTGTCGGGGTTCCCACCACTCAGCTGCTTGAGTAGCTGTTGTCTGCAGCTTCTCAAGGACTTCTGGTCACTGAGAGACTTAATTTGACTTTTGAGTACTGCCCAGGTGAGAATGGGGAATGTACTGACTGCCCAACACTATCATATTGCCCTGAACAGGGAGTGGTAGGCGTTGAATTCCGGTTGACTCCTTATGGTGGATCTGAGTTGCTAAGGCTCTTTTATTTTTAGATGAAGGGATGCTCTGTAGTGTTTCAGCACAAGGTATGATTTACTTGTTTCCTTCCACATCTTGTCCTTAAGTAATTGTTCTTAGTTCTGACTCTGTACTTGAATTTGGTGCTTTAAGTAACATATCATTTTATAAAAGAAGTGGCTGCCTCTCCTGCAGCTTTTTGTCCTGATACTTCCTTCTCACTGCCCTTAGAGTCAAGCACAGCTTTGCCTCTCTGCATAGTATCTCATGTGATTAGGATCTTGTACCATGGTTGGGTTCCTAGGTTTTGCTATGCAGTATCTATTAATGAAGTCATTGTTAAAGCCCTTATTCAGATACTGACAGAAACGTGAGGGCTCGTGATGATAAGACACAAACCCTTCTTACTAGGCTGTGAGACCCTGCACGGGGTCTGGCCACCATAAGTAATTGCCGTCAGAGCTGCCTGAGTAAATTAGTTCAAGTTCAGTTTAAATTCAGGTTCGTAATAAAGGCAGTAAAATTGCCAAGGCAGCTGCCGTTGACCTCACTGGAGTAGCTGAAGTGTGATGTAATCTGGAACACAGACTCCCCCTTCCATCATGTTTAATAGCCCCGTGTCCAAAATAGTGCTGAGTGGGTATAAGGAAAAAAAAACCCAGCACTACTGCTGTCACTGGGGCTTGCTTTATCCTGTGGTTGGGTAGGGAACTGTGTTTTGGCTTTGAAGATAATTGGGCTGTGTGGTGTTCACAGGGCTCTGGGTTGACAGCCCAATAAAATAATCCTTGGCTCCACAGTAGTCAAAAATGTAGAATATGTTTTTCCCTTTTCAGCACATTTACTTAAATCCTGTAGCAGTAAATAACAGGCATGTGTTCAGAATAGATATGCCTGTAGCATCTTATATGCATATATTATTGTCTTTATTAATATATAATTGAAAAACCAAAAACTCTTTTTCCGGTAACCGGCCTTTTATTGCTTAGTCAGTACAATGGAAGAGTTATGATTTATGCTTCACTGTCCTGACTGGATACATTGAGAAATGGAAATAATGATGGGGCTGTGGTTCAAACATGAGATTTCACAGTAAGAATGGCTTGGCTGTTGCTCAGATTTTCTTTGTGACCTCTAGAAAGTTGCTGTTAACCTCTTAGCTTCCACTTTTTTGCCAGTATGATATGACTGCTGGTGCAAAGGGACTGCGCTGGGGTTTTGTAAGCAGGTAAGTCTTTTGAAAATTTCTGATTCATCGAAACACCATGCACTGCCGTCCTCCAGTGGACAGAATGTCTCCTTCCGCATTAACTTTGCACAATATGAATTTTTAATTAAGGCCTCCAAATATATACCCTCTCATGATCCTATCTTGTCTCCCCTCCCCCAGAAAAAGAATAAATTGGGTATGGTGATTGAAGCAAGGACCAACAGTTGATTTTTAATCTTTCTGTCTTTTTTTCCCTTCCACTCTCCCTAGGATGCAGGGGCTTTGATCCAGGATGAACGAATGCTACTATGATAAGCGCATGGACTTTTTTTATAACAAGACAAACACTGACACAGTAGATGAGTGGACAGGGCCAAAGCTTATTGTTGTTCTGTGTTTTGGGACATTTTTCTGCCTCTTCATTTTCATTTCAAACTCATTGGTCATAGCAGCTGTGGTCAAGAACAAGAGGTTTCATTTTCCCTTTTACTATCTCCTGGCCAATTTAGCTGCTGCAGACTTTTTTGCTGGAATTGCCTATGTCTTCTTGATGTTCAACACTGGCCCAGTATCAAAGACATTAACTGTTAATCGGTGGTTTTTGCGTCAGGGTCTTCTGGACACCAGCCTGACAGCTTCCCTGGTGAATCTCCTCGTCATAGCTGTTGAGCGGCACATGTCTATAATGCGGATGAAGATCCACAGTAATCTTACGAAGAAGAGAGTGACCTTTTTAATTATATCAATTTGGGCCATTGCTATTTTCATGGGTGCTGTTCCTACCCTGGGTTGGAACTGCCTCTGTGACATTACTGCCTGCTCATCCCTGGCCCCTATTTACAGCAGAAGTTACCTGGTGTTCTGGAGCATCTTAAACCTAGTTGTCTTCTTCATTATGGTGGTGGTTTACATAAGAATCTACATGTATGTCCAGAGGAAAACTAATGTCTTGTCGTCGCACACTAGTGGCTCCATTAGCCGTAGGAAAACCCCTGTGAAGCTTATGAAGACTGTTATGACTCTCTTAGGTAAGAGACTACAAACCATGGTGTGCAAGGCTAGCAGTGCCAACCAACAGGTTTGTGTGTGGGTTTTTTGTTGTTGTTTGTTGTTGTTTTTTTTAAAAACAAAATAAAAAAAAGGCCACACCCCCAAAACAAACCAAAAGACCCTCATCAAACTTAAAAGTGCTGGAATCATTTAGTCTCCTGTCTGTTTTAGATAATGAAATAAGTGTTTACCAAGCAGAAATGTGAAGGAGAAGACCAGCCAATGTGAAGAAGAAAAGTGTCTCTGTTTGGTAGGCAGCTTGCTACAAACCACAAATTATCTACAGTTCATCGCGGGGGGTTCGGGGAGGATATACAAAATCACTTTGGAGGAAGGCTTGTGAAGACTCACAGCTACCTAGTAGAATATTTTCAAAATTATGTTCTCTAATACCTGCACAAGGCCATGAATCCTATGGCTGGATGTAGATAGTTATCTTTGTGCTTCTTCCTCTTGGCTGTTTCCTAAACAAACTAACTTCTTCCCCCTGGAACCATAGTTTCCTGGAGAAGGGAAAAGATGCCTGGTGGGTCTGTGACTTTGACAGAGATTTGCTTTGCAAAAAGAGAATTCACTTTCTGTGAAAGCTGCATAGTGGAAAATACTTTCAGATGGTGATACAGTATGGCCTTGGATCTCTAGTACAAGCTTCAGGTGTCTCCTGAAGCTGGCTTGTCCACTGCCACAGCCTTTGCCTTCTAAATCCCTCCCCAGTTGTCCTTCCTTTTCCCTCCCTGGCTTTTATGGCACCTATAGAGATAATGTGTTGGTTGTTTCTGTCTCCCTCTCGACTTGCAGGGGCAAGATCCAATCTTTTGTTCCCCCTGAAGCTCTTGTGCAGTGAAACTCAAACCATAAACCTGGAAGTAGAAAATCCCTGCAGAAAAATTTTTAATTGCTCCAAACGTCATCCTGCCCTAATGCATAAGCATCAGGTGGGCTGTAGTTAACCTCTGCATTGGAAAGAGACAGAAAGAAAAACAACTTTAAAAATTATTTCTCTAAGCACTCCCTATGCAAGGCAGAACCACAGGCTGCTTTCTAGGAGATCATGTGCAAATAAATAAACATGCAGAGCCTTGTTTAACTTATACGTCTTTATATAGTTAATATTATTTTAGTTTTGTATAAGCCAAAGTTGGAGGGTGCTGAGTGAATGTTGGAACAACACTGTTGACTCTCGGTGCCACCCATGCCTGTTTGCAGGGCAGAGCAGACAGGTGGTCTGTGTGCTGGGGAGAGGACACCCGGCCACCTGATGTGGGAGGTGGAAGGACAGTGATGGTGGCTGCTGTTTGCTAATCCCTCATGGTCCTTTAGCCTGTGGCAGGTATTTAGTGCTCACCACATTGTGCTGCTAAGTTTAAATAAATCCCACTCTAAACTTCATTTTCAACTTATTCTTTCTTTTACTAGGGGGATGGGCTTTAGGAATATGGGTTGATTTAAAGATCAGCAGTAGTTTTCTCTTACTTGCAGAATATTGACTATTCAGCCACCAGATTAAACTATAATTTGGGTAAAGCATTTAATGATACTGTGTGCTGGGCCAGGCAAATTTAACTTAGAAAGCCTGAGTACTTCTTTAGAGATCATAATTTTGTATATTTACTTTGCCAGTCAGAAACAAAACCAAAACAGAAGCTTTTCTTCCAAAGAAGTTGAGTGAGTGCATGTGTTGCTGGGTGCAAGATCTACCCCTAACTCCTGTGTCAGAGGAAATCTATCTTGGCATGTTCCTTCATATCAGCTCTCCAAATTTTGAGTCTGAAATGCTTTTTATAAACATTTATTTCTAGGAATGAGAATTTTATTTTTAAAAACATTTTGAAGTGTGCATTCCTGACCAAGTCACTCAAGCATGCTGTACAAAATGTTTTGGAAAATGGATAGAGTGTTTTCTGGGCTTTCCAAGTACCAAAGGAGTCACCAAGTGACCAAAGTGATTCTTCAAAAATTTGCTTATGTCCACTGATGCACCAACCTATAGCTATATGCAGCACGTAGATTTTGCCCAAGGCAGTTATTTTTAATGATATCTTCGAAAACACCTGAAAGTGCTTTGGAGCACATGCCTGATATGGTCTTAACTGAAAGCCATTTCAAGATGGTCTATTGCTGGATGAAGCATGATGAGCACCAGAGTTCTCATTAACGTGCTCTCTCGGTTTCTTGGGAGGGTCAGGACCAAATCCTGCTGCCCTTGTCCTGTGTGGAAGGAGGCCATGTGTGCTGATGGCATGCTGCTCCTCCTGCCTGCCTCTACCTCCTACCTTGGGGAGGCCCGCCTGTGGCTGGCTGTGCCCCTCCAGCAAAATGTTGCTGTCCTCTCTAGGTGTTCTTCTCCTGTGCTCCTACGGTTAAGAGTTGGGGGAATCTGGGTTTCAGTGTGATGTCATGAATACATGGTGATCACAGCTACAGGTGGCTTTTGTACCACCCTTTGGGCTTGGATGGCCCTTTCCAGAGGCTGGGCAGGTCTTTGTCATCTACCTTTTTCCACCATAATCTCTAAGATGATCCATCACAGGATAGGAACAAGGCTTTCTCTTTGGCTCACTAAACCCTAGGGAGTTACCTGGTTGAAACTGGAAGATGTGAAACCTAGCAAAAGAGGCTAAGATCCTCTGAGGCTGAGCTTGTGGCCCAGCCCTAGCTAAGCCTCTGACTTTGAAGAAGGGTGGCTGCAGGTGTGCGGGTACTTGATTTTTAGGTGGTCTGTATATGGTAGCTCAGCTGAACTTGGCAGTGAGATTCCTGCTGAAATAGAAGCTTTGGGGCGGATGATTTTCAGTTTCAGTGAATTTATAGTTTAATTGGTAACTTGCTGTTTTAACTCAGGCGCACATGTGGCAAAGGCAACTGGAAGCAACTGCATTCTTTTTTTTTTTTTTCCTCAGCGTTAGCACGCTCAGGGACAGCTTTGATGTGCAGAGTTTTATGATATCATGCTGCCGAAGTATCAGTAGTGCTTCTAGGTACACAGGAATTAATTTTCAAGCAGAGATTATGTAATCTACAAGAAAATCCATGTTTAAACCTAATGGAAAATCAGCAAATTAACCTTGAGGCATTGTGACACCTGATCTCCCATATTCCAGTGGGAAGACTCAAAGCTGTTCTTCTGATGTGGCAGCCAAGCTATATTTCATGTCACTTCTGTGAAATTTAGAGACTCTCAGAAATTAAATTCTTTTTGGAGTGTGGCACTTTGTCAGGGAGAGGAGCGCCTATGGGATAAAAAGTCTGCAAATAAGAAAATCACCAAAGGGCCAAGACAAAGGTATATATTTATGCTTAACCATGGTTCCCTCTGAAAGCTCTGTGGTTAAAAATAGCAAAATCTGAGCAAAGCTGGGAGTCTGAGCTGTGCCTCACTTTCATCTCTGCGGTGCTAAGAGCAGGGTGTGAATCACTCATGTTGTCTCCACACACAGCAAAATGTATTTTTGATGGAGTCAAAGCCACAGCCCCATGAAAGCATTAGCCAGTAACAGTGACACTGTCACTGCATTGACCCCTGTCCGTGTCCTCAGCCATGAGATGGGGGAAATGTGCAAAGAGTTGTCTGCAGATACCTTTTATCTTGCCTTACTTTTACCACTGAAACCTTTTGGGGTTTTGCCTGTATAGATAGATAGGGATATGCCCTGGGAGTTCATGGACTAATCCTGCCTGCAGTCTTTGGGTTTTGTTTGATGGAGAGATTTCGGTGTCTTTTGTTAAAAGTGGCTTTGGGATCTGTTTCCTCTCCTACTGACTTCAATGAAATCAGGGCTGGACCTTGAATTCTTTGTGGTAAGAGTGGTCAAAATGCTTTCAGTGGTTGTTCCAAGGAGGGTTTGTTACCGTCTTAATTGCTGGATGGAGCTGGTGTGCTGGCGACTGTGCCAGTGACCCTTGGTGGCTAGCAAAAGCTCTCTGTCCAAATACTTACAGGGACACTCAGGAAGACACAGTAGTGTTGTCTGGGTGGTCTGGTTCCAGTGCTTGTTAAAATGGATGGGATTTGCTGGTGAACCCCAGGGCAATAAATCAGTACAGTGTTTTCCCCACTGCAGACTGTAAGAGAGAGCTGGTGTCACAACTGCTTACTCAGCATGCTGGAGCCAAACCAGTGTGTAGTATAGAGACTGACCAGAGAAAAACAAGTGTTGTGGTAGCAGCTTCCAGCTTCTGATGCCAGTGGCCAATGAAGGAATTTTACTGATGTTAACCAGTATCTCAAAACTAACACCATGAAATTAGTACTTAGCATCACAAAAATCTTGGTACAGCAGAGCAGAAAATGTTTCTGAATTAGATGGCCTCTTGCTCTTCTGTTCTGTACAATATTGCCTGGAACATAGTAAATCAGTTGGGTGAATTTTGTCTGGGCTCCAGGCGCATAGATTTGCAGCAAGATCCATGGTCTTGGATACATTTTTCAGCAATCCTAATGCTCACTAAATCACAGGAATTCATTTTATATACTATTATGACCTACCCATCAGAAAGGCAAGGTATCCGTTAAAATCCTCGATGGGGAGAAGTGTCCAGTGCTGCTGAACCCATCCCTGTGTGCAGCACAGCCGATGGGATGCCCGAGATGCTGCCGAGTCCTGGATCCGGCGCTGCCCGGGTCCTGCCGTGAGCCAGGCTGCCTTCCCGCTTCTTGCTTGCACGGTGCAGATATGGGAAAAACAGCAGCTTTAAAAAAATGAGCTGGATTTGCTTTCCCTACAAAAACTGTTGAACAGAAACCAACATCCCCAGGAGAACTTTTCAGCATGTAGCGGCTATCATCCTTATTTGTTTGATTGGTTTTTTCTAAGCCTGAAAAAGGGGAAACTGCCGTTATAAATGATTGGAATTTCCTCAGTACGTTGGTCAAACTGTGACTGCTATGCAGAGTTGTAATTTTCTATTTCTGTGTGTCAGACAGCAATTGTGGCTTGTGCTAAGTTAGTATTATCATGCATAGGGCTACTCCTTCCTTGTGCTCAAGGCGAGGGAGGGCAGGCTGTGGTGCCGGGGGGAGGCTGGAAGGCAGAGGGGGCAGTTCAGGGCCCCTCCCAAGCTTTTGGCCGAGGGCTGCATTCAGCCACGGTGCTCCCCCTCCCCACCAGTCCTGCCCATAGCCCTGCCTTTATGGTGGGGATGTGCAATGACATGGAAAGGCACAAGCGCAATGTTGAACTTCCTTCTACGCTGTGATTTCGATGAAGTTTTCTTCAGGTTGTCTTCACTCTGTCTAATACATCTTCTCCCTTAGTCCCTTCCACCCCTCCCCTTTCTTTTTTTTGAGGGACTGGTGGGAGAGGAATGTGTTGTCCTCCTTTGCCTCTTTCAGCTTTTATTATTATCTTGTGTCTCTCTTACTCCTTACAGGGACTATTGTCATTCCTGCCTCCCAGATGAAACATGAGGAGAAAACTGCTGCTGCTGGGCTTGTCCTGTGGTTTCTTGCTATCTTTGGGGAAAACAGGGGGAAATGCCTCTCTTGCAGAGTTTTCTTGCTCCCCCATCACTGCTGTCATCCTTTTCATCTTTTTTTTTTTCTTTTATTCTGTTCTTTGCTTCAGCAGTTCTTTGCCCTAGTTCTTTCCCTTGACCGCTACATTTCTGGTTCACCTTCGCTAACTCATCTTTGTTTCTTTCTCTCTTTCCATTTACAACTGAATTTGTTTCCTGGATCCGAGTTGTTTGGTCTCGAGTACCCAGCACACGCAGCCCAGGGGGGAGCAGGGGAGGGAGGTGGGCTGCTGCTCCGGCAGTGCTGGCGTGTCACAGAGAGCAGCGTGCATCCTACGCTAGCCAGGACGTGTTTAAATTATGTGACTCTTGTTCCATGAACTGGGCGGTATGACCACAGCATTGCAGAGTCAGCTGCAGTGTGACAGCAGACACTTTTTTTCCTTTGGATCATCTCGTGGCAGCGGTGGAAGTGGGCCACCTGGTATCTTCTCCTCCAGCGTACGAGAGAGAGATGAAGGAAGGAAGTCTGTGTTCAAAGCTCCAGTTGCCTGCTTGTTAATGCTCCAGAGCTCTTGTTTATTTATCAGCGTGGATAAATCACTGTTGTGATGACCTTTCCCCACTCATGTTTGAGCTGATACTGTCAGCAGCTGGATTCTTGCTCCCTGCAGACTTCTGAGAGCTGCCCTGCTTCGTGCTTGGGGCTTGGCAGAGAAGCTGTAGTAGATATAATTTTGCTACTGTCATTAGAATTTTGTCCTCTCCTGCTTTTATCACTTTTGTGTAGAATTTTGATGAACCCATTAGTCTTGTAAAATGCCAAAAAAACTCCTCCAAACCCCTAGCAGTTTGAAGTCTTTTTGTGTCTTTTATTCCTAGGTGCTTTTGTTGTCTGCTGGACCCCTGGCCTGGTCGTCTTACTGCTCGATGGTCTGAACTGCACTTACTGTGGGATTCAGAATGTTAAAAGGTGGTTTCTTCTCCTGGCCCTGTTGAACTCTGTCATGAATCCAATAATTTATTCGTACAAAGATGATGAGATGTGGAGTACCATGAAAAGGATGATTTGCTGCTCCTCTGAGGATAAGAGCCATGACAGACGCTCGTCACGGGTCCCCTCGACAGTTCTCTGCAGGAGCACAGATACCTCAGGGAACTACATTGAAGATGGCATTATTCAAGGGACAATTTGTGGAAAAGGAGATCTTGGTGACAAAGGAAACTCCTGAGCTATTCAAGGGACTGACTTGGCTGGAAAAGGAGAGGGGGAAGGGAGAGGTTTTGTATGAGAAGATTGACTGGCAAAGCTAGTAAACAATATATCCACTTTGTTCCAGAGCCTAAAGTCCAGTGTTAACAAAAGTTCTTATAAATAATTGCCTGATGGAAAAACACTTTGTAATGAAGAAAACCTTCTGTGCTGCCGTCTTTCTCCTTTTTTTCTTTTAAGTACATGAAATTGTGTTTTCATATGAATGGAATAAATACATCTCAGAGAGTTTTTGTGCATGGAAGCAAAATGTAAGTAATGTAGTGAGACTCTTCTTAAGCTCCTACAGAGAGAAAAAACCTCCCTTACCATGCAGGCTTGGCATTCATTGAGTATTTATGCTTTGAACTGTTTTTGTGCATCTTGAGGAGAACCATAGGTTTGGTTGGACAGAATTGTGACCTGTTTTCTCTCTTCCTCCTGGTCTTGCTTTCAAAATAGGTAGTTTGATGGTTTATTAAAGCTATGCCAGAAACCTGGCTGTGATGGGGAGCCCAGACCAGGTACCAGTGTGCATGAGTGTGTCCGACTGTGGATTGTCAGGATCTGAGAGTACAAAAAGCACAAAAGCCATTATTACTTCCATATGGGGTAAATGCTGCAAGGAGATCTGTTGCTGCTGTGTGGGCAGATGTTGAGGGTGGGTTAACAGAAGAGCAGTGTGGCTGTGTTCATTGTGCTCTTTTCTTACTTCTCCAGATAACATCAAAGAGTTGTGCTCACCTCTCTCTAACTGCTATGCCACTGAGAGAAACTAATTCCAAAACTCTGGTTTGGATTTGGAGAACTTTCAAGGGAAATTTAAAGATACATATATATGGGTTCAATCAAGCTATTTAACATAGAAATTAATTTACAGGAAAAAAGCCTGAAACCAATGTAAACCCTGACAAGGCTATAGCAGGCATTGATTGTCTGACCTCGTCTAGACCACATTTGACCTCTGACTTGCAAGCAGATCTTACTGGAAGGTACTTGATGAAGAGGCCATGAAACAGCAAGCAGTGAAGGGCTTTCAGCATTGTGACTAATCAAGTCTAGTGTTGACCCAGCCACAGCCTAAAAAGCTGAAGTTTTGACATATGGAGTATGTGCAAATAGAGGATCCAGCAATTTAAAGCTCTAGGGTGATGTTTTTAAATTTGAACTTTTATACTAAAAATTGCAATAGATTTCTCAGCTCTCTAAAAAAAAACAACAAACTGGCTCCTGCTGTCTGGTTTCAACATCAGTGAGCTCCCTGCAGCCCATCTTAATTTTAAGAGGAGTTACCTGTGCTGTGTCCTAGAGAAAGTCTGATGCCTTGTATTAAAGCAGGTGACCACAGCCAGAGGTCATCTAGGGAAGTTTTGATTGCTTGGAATTGTCAGAGAACAACACCAAGAGCACATCGTATGAGGCTGAAAGATCAGCTGTGGTTTGGGCAAATTCTTTCTTTGGTGCAACTTGCATGTGGATATCTGGACTGTGTTGATTCAAGCACAACCAGCACTTGGCTCAAAGGCCAAGATGCAGTTTTGTAGAAGGCAGTGGGGGGGTTTCATAGCAGACCTTGGCTTATGAACACAGCAAGCCCTTGTTCAGAGAGGTCTCATGTAACACGAGTTACCTTGTAGGGATGTGGCCTAACATTGCAAAGTAAATGCTCTATTTATGAGTAATGTTGCAAAGGTTTACATACGTTTTTTGCCATTATAATGCAATGTTCTTGTGCAAATACTACTTCGTTTGTTTGGTGTTTTGAAAAGTGCGTAAAGTGGTGCTTTCTAGAGCTGGTGGCATTGCAAAGGCATAGTATGCAAGCATTCCCGTCCCTACAGCTACCTGCTGTGCACAGTTTGTGTTAACTAGGCTGAAGCTCCATATGCAAAGCTAACCAAAAATAAAATGCTACTTCAAAAGTGAAATATGTGTTTTGTTTCCTGTTTGGATGGTGATTGAGCATTACCTGGCACTACAGTCAGTAATAAATGGCTATGGTTACTCTTACTCATTTCCACAGATCCATCCAAGCTAAAACTGATCAAACTGCAGATGAAAATGAAGATGGGGGAACTTTGTTTCATGTTGCCACAGGGAAGAGGGCGGGGGTGTCTGAATAAAATTTTTATGTTTACTAGCAATACTAGGCAGTGTTATACTTGGTTGAATTAGGCCCTGAAGAAAGCTTGGAGGAAGATCTGGAACATCTGCAGCAGTGGAGAAAACACTAGGTCTTGGGATTCAGGCTGCAAAATAACCACATGTGGAGGACTTCTGCAGGTAAGAGGGTAAAGATGACTCCTGTAAAGGTAAAGGACTGCATTGTTTGTAGAGCACCTCATACAGGGGACTCGTGGTCTGGATTAAGGTCTGAGAGATATTATCAATCATTCTGCTGCAAGTAAGTGGGAGGATTTGAGGTCGGCACTCTTATTCTATGGTCTCTCTTTTTCTTTAAAAAAAAAAAAAAAAGGGGCAACAAGACAAACAAACCAGCCCCCAAAAGCTTGCAAACTGGTACTCTGTGAATGGTACTATTTGCACTGTCGTCTCCTCTGTTTTGGCATGATGCTTCCATCTGAGCTGCTACCTCATTGTCTACTATTATAAATTACAGTGTGACATGACTGGAACAGGAAACTGATCTTGCATCAAACTTTCCTACAGACTGCTACAGCAGAGACAGTATAATGTTTCCTATATCAGACTGTCTAAACATCCAGCTACTCACGAAGCAGGGAATTTCTTTTTAACTACATAAACATTTCTCAGAATAGTTTCTCTCAAGGAAAACATTAAAGCATTATTTGTACTTGAATGAAAAAAAAAAAAAAAAAGGAAAGAAAAGAGCAAAGGGCAGTTGGTGAAAGCAAGTTTTATGGGGTTTCCCTGTTCCCTTTTTCACTAATATCCCTGAATAACTGATACTGATGTCTGTTGATTTCGTGTGTGCCTGCTCCTGTTTATGTATGCCAGCGTACTGATGGGTGAGATGAAATTAATAATTTTGGGGAAGGCTTTAGGGCTGAACACCCACAGAAACCCTAGGACATTAATTCTTAGGAGGCAGAGGAAGGCAAATGTAGAGTTACCATTAAGTTGGACATTTATGAGGTTTTGCGTGTTCCTGGTGATGGTGGAGGCCTCTCTGTGTCTGAGAGACCCTCGAGAGCTGCTGTATTGCAGCAAATAGCAAGCAGATATTTCTAATTCATTATCTTAACAGGTTTTAAAACCTTTGTGATATTCTCCTACTTTTTCCCTCTCCAGCTGCTTGTCTCCCAAACCAAAGTTGCTCTTCCAGTTTATCGGTGGGTCCAGGAAGAAACGCTCCACAGCTTTTCCCAGGCCAAAGATGTATGGTCTGTCCTCCGTGGTTAGCTCTCCCGTAAAGCCTGCGCCGTCATGATCGTTAGAGATGCTTTTCAGAGAATTATTATTAAAAGCCAGGAACAATGGCCTCTTATTTTACACGATAGATCTTTTGAATCTTTCTGGATAAGCAGCTAGACTGATCATTGTTTAATAACTGTGTGCGTGGGAGAGAAGTTTCTCTACTATCTGTGCTGTCAGTTTGACCTAGGTGGTGTGGGTGATGAGTCCCTCTGGGACAGCAGCCAAATTGGGACAGCTTGAATGGCTCTGAGGCATGGCTTCTCCACTGCTTGGGGGCTGCTTTACCATGGCTACTTTTCCCTCGGTGTAAGTCTTTTGGTTTGGGGGTTTGTTTTTGTTTTTTAATAATTACTGCAGGCTGGTGAAATACATCTGTATTTGTGAACTGCAATAATTACTGTAGCTATGTGACATGCTGGTGCCGTTCTCTGTTCAGGTCTACATTTTATATATATTTATAAGTTTGGGGGTTTTTAACTTATAACTCTCTTCCAAGTAGCGATTAACTACAGGATCAATATTTCAACTGTGTTTCTTTTTTACGGTTTTAGTGAACTCTGCGTGAAGATTTCTAAACTAATGGTTATTGGAAGCTGATGGAGGAATGGTCATTTTAAACTTGTTATATTTCTTACGCTCTTTCCCCATAGTTCTGGCTACTGGCCACTATCCTAGTAGATGCAATGTGGGGTCAGCCTTTGGTCTGGCCTAAAGCAACTGCTATTTGAAGATTAGAGCCAAAAAGTGTAAATATATGGAAATGTTAAAAAGGAGGCAGCAAGGAAATGCTGTTACATATGCTAGCCTATAATTCTAATGAATATTGTAAATCACTCGAAAGAAGCAATTCCACTTTCCCCCTTGCACCCACTCCCTCCTTATGCTGGTGCAGCCATTTGTGAGACCATATGGTGAACTGTAGTGGGTCTGAAAAATAACCCTGGATGATATACATTGCTAGTAACTAGAGATACTCCACTTGTCATGAGCTAGCAGCTGCATTATTTCCTCAGTTTCTTATATGGAGTCACAGAGATGATTTGTTTTCTAGAAGTCTTTGTAAAATACAGTCCTCCTTGAATGCTACGCTTTGCAGTGACTAGGCAGGCTTCTGTCGGGGGAAAAGTAAAAAAATCCCTCTGGAAACAAGGAATTAGGTCATGATAGTCTTTCTTCCCCCCGCCAAGGTCTTTTGGAAGATAAGGAATTTAGACACTTCTATGCTTTGAGCCATTCTTCAAAACATCCTGCTTATCTTTCAAGTAATAATTGGTCCCTGAGCTTCTTTTATACATCTTTTTATAATATTGAGGGTGTTTTTTCACTGCAGCAGAGAAGCATCTGTTTTCTTCCAACATACTTAGAGGCCCTGTTTTGCAGCCTGTAGGTATGCTATTTTGAATTGTCTTGTATATGCATCTATGCATCTTCTGTGTCTGTTGAAAGATATTAATTTTCAAATTAACCTATGCTATGTTTACCACAGATAACTGTGCTAGGAACAGCTCTTTTTTTCTGAACTAGCCTTCACCAGTATCCCAATTGCGCACTTAGGACTCTGATGTACAGCCCTATAAGAAAATCAACATCCAGAATAAGAAAAGCACAAATTGCTTATTAATCTGTTCTCACCTATAGCAGTATTTTAACATAAATCTTAATTTCATTGAAACCATAGATATGGTTTAACTTCCATTAAAAAACAAACAAACAAACAAAACAAACGAACAAAAATTCCCATTAAAAAAATCACAGCAAAAAAATTCTGCATATCTGTAGGCCAGGAGTAAGTAAGTATACTTATCTTCCCTGAACTTTAGTTTACCTGACTAGCTTTGATAAATATGAAAATAAGGAAATCGTGGTTTTGAGCACAAGTAATTTCTTGGGGTTTCAGTAGGTGATCTCCTGAGGATGTGCTTCTCATCTAGAGAGGTTCTTTAGCTTTCCTCCCAAAGCTGCTGTTGAAGAAGAGAGGATACTGCCCTGGGAGCGTCATTGTTGATCTCACCCACTATTGCATTTTGAATGTGTAATATTTAAGATTGTATATATACTGTCTTGACCCTAGACGTTAAGATTCTGTTGTATATGCTAGACTCTTACAATACTGTAGGTCTAATTTTATCTCCAGCTTCTGTTTATATATATGCAAACAAATGCTTGGCGTGTAGACTTTAATTAGGTTTCTATTAGGAATATGTTCTGTTACTAATGGATGTCAAAATGCACGGGAGTGAAAAGGCTTGACCTCCAGAGATGGAAATGTTATTAATGCTTAAATGATTCTATTCAAATCCCAGTTAACGCATCAGTTGTTATGAATGTCAGTGTGTTTGTTTGTGCAGCGCACCCTGTGATACTGGGCTGGGATTTTCCCACAGGTATGAATGAGTTAATTTAATTAGAGACATAAGGTTTTGTGCCTATAGGGATACAGGGCCTGTTGACTGTGAACTTGCAATTGCTGACCCACACGCTTAGCTTTACCTTTTTACGCAGTTGCGTTGCTTTCAGTAGAGTCTTTTCTGTGAAAGGAGTCCCGCGTGTCGGCATTTGTGAGATGAAGACATTCACTGTTGCTTTTTAGACTGTAAGTAGCTGCTATATGGGAAACTGCCCCTTTCCCAAGAGGCGCAGCTGCAGCAGGCTGGCTTCCTTCACACACCAGTCCCTCACAGACACGACTGTTGATCTTAAAGAGGAAACATTTAGGCCCATAATGCCTAAAAGCACAAATTTACAATGTTGGCTTATGTCCCAAATTTGACCTTTGTTGTTTTGTCTTATTTTCTTCTTTATAATCTCTTTGCACAATTCATATAATTTTTTGTGTGTTCTGCTTTGTTCTTCAAAGCATAGATTAAACCAGACTTTTCTCTAAACAGATAAATTCCAGCAGTATTGGGTCCTAGAGCAACCCTCCAATTTCACAGACCAGAGAGCCACAAAAATAAATAAATATGGTTGAACAGAGATTTTTAGTCTTGGGTTTTTGCAAGGTCAGAATAACAAAAAAAGTTATGTTTGCATATATTAGTTAAAAACATTGGAGAAAAATACTTTGGCAAAAGAAAGGTTGACCCTAAGCTTATAACTGATTTTTGCAATTAAAATGTGAGTTGGGAGTCCTCGATTGTTAACTGGTGAGTTTTCTGAACAGCAGAGCTGAGGAAATCTGTCTTCTGATTGATGACTTCATTGAACTGTAGCAAAGCTGCCATGTGCATTCACCTCCATCCCGGCACAAGGGGATCCAGGCAGGAGAGCCATCCGAGTGCCTTCCCCCAGTGATGCTCCAGCCTGCGTTTCTGTTTCCATGGGCACCAGGAGCTTTGCTGACTGACCGAAACAAAACCAAGCCTGAGGATGGAGGAACTTCTGCTGAACATGGTGTGAGCTCTGCCTGGAGACTTTCTGGTAAGTGCTTGTACCCCCTTTCCGCAGCAGCACCTGAGGTTGCACCATGGTCCTACCTTCTGTAGAGGAAGGAGCAAACTCCCCTCTACCCCACTGCCTGTTTCCTCAAAACCTCTTGGTGAGGTAATATCTTTAGATTGCTTCCTCTCAGCCAAGTTTAATGAAAGTGACTGATGGTGTCAGAAATTATGAGAGACTAGTCAGGTGAAAAGCAATACAGCTTCCCATGCCTCATTCTATTCAGAAATCAGGATAAAACTGTTTTGTGGTTCAAGGTATGTAAGTCATGGATGCAATTTTATGCTTGCCTCTCCATAGGTGAGGACTCCCTAGGGGAGGATGAAGGCAATCCCCAAAGCTACTTCAGAGCAAATCCCCAGCACCATGTATCTCACCACTGCTGCGCCTCTACTTATCTTCCCACCCAGTCAGTGCCAGGAAAATACTAGAATCTCCCATCTTTATCCCATTTTGTAGCCAGCAAAATTGTTAAGGAATTATTGAAGTGAAGTAGCTTTGACTCCCTCTCTCTGCAGAAGTATATGGCTTGTGGTTCTCCAAAAGGTAGCAGGATGACTTGCAAAGAGCTGTGAGTCCATCTGTAAACACACGGTTATAAATGAAGGAAAATGAGGCTCCCACGCTCACTCAGCCTGTGCATGGTCTGTTCGCTTTCTGATGGCTCAGTTTCAGAGGTTTTGCAAAGCACCTTGAGGATTTGCTTCTGTGAGTGAATCCTGAGACCTTTGTGTCCAGTGGGAGTGGTTTGAGTGAGCCAGAGATCACAGATTGTTTGACATGAGGGACCCTCAGGGCATGCGGACAGGGTCAGGGGAGATCCACAGTGCAAAGGGCTACTCATCTGAACTAAAACTGATGCTATTGACCGTTCCTTGGGCTATTCAACTAACAGATATGGTTGTAAGCCCTTTTTGCCTGAATGGGCCATCCCAGTGGTGCTGTGGGTCCTCACAGCCTCAGCTGCCATGTTCAAGGGCAGCAGGACTAGGTACCGGCATTCAGTGCCCAGATACAAGGGTAGGAAGCTTAAAGAAATATTGAGAGGCAACACCTCAATATCTCAAGGGATTTAAGCCCAAATGACTTGCTGAGGCTTGCCAGACAGGAGTCTCTGAGGGATGACAATTCACTTCTCTCTGCCCCCTCTTCTCTTGCCCTCTGTCCCTTCTCACCCTTCGCAGCAGCAGCGTCAGCTTCTGAGTTGAAGTGCAAAGAGCTTTCAACGAGTAAAGCCAAACGTTGATTAGAAGAGGTGCCAGGGATGAGATAACACTTGGATGTGGTATGAGCAGTTCGTCCTCCCTGCAGCAGTCACACTGAATATTTTGACTTGCTACAATAATTTCCTGTGGGCTGATATCCACTGATTTGATACAAATGGTAGCAACAGGCTCCATCAGGAGCTGCCCTGAAGGGTTGTTGATTCATTTAGTCCCCACAATGAAAATTGAGTGAGCTATTATTTCAAAAGGCAAGCTGGATCCAGCATGTATTTGTATCAACACGCCAAAGATGACACAACCTGTGCCTCACCCAGCCCAGCAAAGTGGGTTTTTGCTAATGCTTTATTTGGTCTCCACGTTTGCCTGGGAGACAAGCAATGCTCTCGTGATGTGTTATCTTCATGAACAGTGAACTAAAAGCATTCTCTGTAAGGGGGTGGCCCTGCTGTGTCCTGCTAACTTGATTTCTGTGCATCTCTCTTATGCATAGATTAAAGTTAGAGATGTCACCGTGAGAATAAGGACCTTGGGCTTCCTGAGATGCTGCAGTGACTGGGACTGGTCACTCACCAAATGCAGTTGGTAGCTCCTTACAATTTCTGCCACATTTTGGATGTGATGAGGGGAGCCAGTGGGTGGCCTCACTGATGGAGTCCAGGTGGTCCTGGTACGTCAGTGTGCAGCGGCTGGCACCCACCTGCATGTGGGGTCTTCTCAGGTTCTGCACCACCACTCTCCATGGAGAGCCCACAGGCACTACCGCATATTTCCAATTATGAGGTTTAAATTTTTGTCCCTTTAGTCTTTAAGGAACATTTATGACATTGTCAGAGTTGAAGCAACTGGAGCTTCCTTTGATCCAGGAGCAAAATTGACTCAGCTCTGCTTCACCCAGTTTTATTTAAAGACCATGACTACCACTTCTGAAATGTTACTTGCGAATGCTATATTATTACATTATCTGCCTTTCCATCTGTTAAATGCCATGGTTCCAGCAGCAAAAATACCACTGTCTGACAGTAGCAGCTGTCAAAGGTCTTATTTAGCCTTCTGCAAAAAGTAGTAAAACTTGATACCACTAAAGATAAGCCAAGCTTTGTTACAATAAAACTTTCTTTGGATGTGATTTAAGGAATGTTACTATTTATAGCACCTCTGCTTTTTTACTTCTGCATAGGAGGGAGGCTGTACACATCTATAATTTTAAGTACAATTATTTGCTTTATCCTGGTTTAAAAAAATCTATGTTATTGTTTATAAACCCATGTAAAAATATATAACCCTCTATGTAAATATGGTCTCAGCCTTCTGAGTGTTTTTTCCCCAACTGTGGCAGACAGCACCCATGACCAGGCTGCTTCACAGAGGATTAAAAAAAGTATCGCTTCAGCCAAACCCACCTCCTACTTCCTGTGTAACCCCAATGACTTCACAACAAGTCAAAAGTCAGATTATAAGCATAGCTCGTGAACTAAGTCCTGTGTGTCACTTAAAAATTAAAATTACAATTCTGTAGTGAATAGTGCACTTAAATATGAGTGATAATTGGGACAACAAATTAAATGAAGCATTGTTTATATTAATTGAGTAGTTCTGAAGACTTTTTGAAGTCAAGTGTCCCATTAATAAGCATCGCCTAATGGACTGTATGTCCCTGGGGAGCCACGCAGCCTTGCCCAGCACAAGGAAACAACCGAAGAGGTTCTGCAGCGCTGCTCCATGGTGCTGCACACAGACAAGCTGCGTGCCCACAGGAGCGCTCGGCCACCCCATCCGTGGTCCTGGCTGCTCTCACGCCTCTGTCCCCATGTGCTGAGTGCCTGCTGGTCCTTCAACCTGCCTGGAAAATTACTGAAGAGTGCAGTTCTCCTGAGCACAGCCCAGCGGGGACATGGGCAATGCTGTGAGGGCCACCAGCTGCTCTCGGGGTTGGGTCTGCCCCAGTGGAGGCACAGAGGTGAGTGGTGCCCCAAGGCAGCTTCCAGTCCCACCAGAGCTGGAAGACATGGCAGCAGCACCAGTGCCTCTCCCGGCATTCCACGGGCATCTCCCTGCTCAAGGCTGAGGGTATGTAAATAATACATTGGGGCTAAAACCAGAGGTCGGAGCAGGTTGTGCTGGACTTGGGCTCTTCCTGGTGGCAACAACTGCAATTCGCTGTCAGGTAAGGCACATTTTTGGTGTGGTTTGGGTTTGGTTTTTTTCCCCCTCCCGTTAGCGCTGCGGGGGGTGGCACAGCACGTTCCCTGCATGGTACATGGTGCTCCCAGGGCCCCTCCTTGCCTGGGGCTGGCTAGGACGGGCCAACGCCTTGGTGGCATCATTGTTCATTGCCCACTGGCTGTGTGCCATGCCGAGGGCTCCCTCGCCACCCCGGGGGCTTTCCCAAGCAGCGCTGATCCTGCCTGACCCCTTGAAGCCCCTCACCAGGGGCTGGGCAGGGGGGTGACGGGGTGATTTAGGGGGAGGGCAGGCAGAGGAGTGGGAAGATGGGGCTGTTGATAAGGCTCCAACCACCAAACCGGTCTGAAACCGTGTGATTTGGCACAGCACGGGGAGCTGTAGCTAACAACACAAAAGATGAATAATTGCAGGTCGTGGCATTCATTCTCCCAATTTTAAAATGATTAAGCTCTCGGTGAGGGCAGGCAGCTGCAGGTTTGGGCTGCCTTCGTCCCCCTGTCAATGGTTAAGGCGGCGCTGGCCGTGCCTTGTCCCGCCAGCTTGCTTCCTAGGGATGACAGGAATGCCAAGGGTCTCTCTTCTCCTGCTGCTCATTTCTCCACCCGAATTGGCGGAGGGGATGTAAAGCTGCGGCGCAGGGGTAAGTCACAGCCACCGTGCGTGCCTATCTCAAGGAGATGGTGACGGGCAGGAAGGGTGAACATCAAACCTTGGCTGAAAAGGGACTTTCCCAGCCCAGCTCTCTGCTGTGCTGCTGCCTTGAGTCGCTTCCCAGGTTGTGGGGCAGAACTTTAGAGGGGTTTATAGGCTAACCCACCTGTCTAAATTGACTTTAGTTCTGTATTGGTAAATAACAGATATGTTTAACTAAAATAAAATAGCTAATGGCTGGGAGCAGGGAGTTTTGTTGTAGTGTTAGCGGAGGGGCAAGTTAAAATAAAAGGGCTGGTTTCCAATTAGAAAATTGTAAGCTACATAGAAATATCTCTTATGAGGACTGCCTCACCTAATTTTGCATTCTCCTCCAGCACTTGTGAGGTACCACATGTGCCTACAAGTGAGCATGTCCTTGAAAAAGAAACAGTAGCTGCTGTGAGTTACTGCAGAGGGCTCAGACTGAATAGAAAATCCCGAGGATACTGCTGGTAAGTGTGAAAATGTTGATTTTTGGGATTGCTGCTGTATGTTTTGAGCTAAGAGTGTGTGTGAGTCTTGCCATCTATCCACAAGCACGATGCTTTGGTACAGTTGATGTGCTACCTCAAAGTCTGAATCCTTTAAGCAGAAGGCTGAAGCTAAAACAGGAGGGAATGAAACCACCACTGTTTGCTAAATGCTCCTTTCCTCTGATTGCACAGCTCTGTTATGCAGGTTTGAAAAGCACTGAATACATCTTACTGCTAGGACTCATTCTACTGGCCAGGGCAGGTCACACCTAGCTAGCAGCTGTTTATGGCATATAAACATTAATTCAGTTTGGAGCTGAGTGCTAACAGCTTAAAATTGGACAAAGTTCTCATTCTGTAAGACTTCATGTTTCCCTTGCCTGCATTGTTCTCTCAAAGATCCCTCTGTAATTTTTTTACATTATTTTCAGTGTGATTCTCTGTACCTCTTCTTTTATTCATTTTCTTCTTTTCTTTCCTTTCCTCTGACATGTTTTTCATCTTTTTTTATAGGCTTTCTTTTTCATTTTCTGATTTCTTTCCATCAGACTCTAACTTCTTCTTTTCCCATCATCAAATTTTCATGCAGTCTTTTCCCTCTCCAACATACACATCTCCTCCCCTGCCTCACATTCCTGCCTGTGCTCAGCCACCCCAATGGCTTTGGGCATGTGGCCTAGATAAGAACAACAAAAAGATGAAGAAAGCCTTGCATTTGGAAGAAGAATCAAGTGCAAAAATAGAAAGGGCTATCACAAAACCAAACCAGTGAAAAATACTGGGTCACAATCTGGATATAAAACACTAGTGTTGGGCTGTTGCAAGCAAAGAAGAGAAATGCAAGTCTTGTCCTGAGGTACGTTAATGGGATTATTGCACCAGCAATGGGAGGCAGGTATTTTACTTTGCTGGACAGTGGAAGGGTGGGTAGAACTTTCTGGACAAACTGGGAGGTGTTCAGAGGACAGCAATACACCTGGCAGTTATAGAATATATGACCTATGAGCAAAAGCTGAAGTAATAGTGTTGAACACTAGACCTGTCTGATTAGGGAGGATAAACACTATCACTGAATGTTTTAAAAACAGAAGAATATGTGTGTGGAAGCCTCCAGATATGCTTAGGTATGTAGATTTAGACAAGAATAAGTTTCTTCCAGTACTGTGTTATTCCAGATGCCCAGTTGGGGCTGTAAAACTTTCACCCTTCTTGTTTTGCAGGATTTGGTGAGAGGAAGACAGACTGGCAGCCACAGCACAAGCCCTCACAACCGCTGCTTTTCAACTCCACTTCTGTTTCCACTGCCAGTCCTGAGCAGTGTTATCTGCAGGTAAGAAGGTTTTGATTCCTCTCCTTCTTGAAAGGGTTAACAGCTAAACTCTGTTCCCTGAAGCAAGCTGAGGTCTCTAAGTGAGTGAGGCTAAAGATCTGCAAGTAATGTTAGGTTTCTGTTAAGAAGGCACCAGGGATAAACTATCCTGGCTCACATGTAAATATTTGCAGTTATAAACAGGAACAAGAGTAACTGGAGAAAAATGTGAAAGACTCATGATTTTCTATTGTCTTTTAAACTTTGCTTTAGAGGGATGAAATGCCTTTTAAATAATTATATGGCAACTGCAGCGCAACAAACCCTACATCCCCTTCCACTCAGTTACTTTGACCAGCACCAAAACACAGGTTGGTCACTGAGTCTCGATGACTGCCAGTGTTTTAAAGAAAGCACAAGTCTCTGGGAGCTGGCTCCTGCTTCTTCCTTTGCCCAATTTAAACAAGAAAAAAATAAAAAATGTTATGGAGATCAACACTAGGCAGTTACAGCAGGGGACATAAAGAAAGAACCTTTTTTATTATTAAAAGATAGCTCTGAGCATCCAATGAGTGCTAGGCCACTCATCAATTAAAAATTACCTTAGGACCATAAAGCAAGCTGTGCACTAGACAACACATCCCATTTCAGGCAGAGAAATCATTATAAAAACCACCATACATAAAACAGATATTAAAAATAGCAGACATATGGTGTCCAGTTTTGGGCACCTCAATGCAAGAGAGATATCGAGGTGCTGGAGCAGGTACAGAGGAGGGCAACGA
Source organism: Tringa solitaria (assembly GCA_026413425.1). Lineage (NCBI taxonomy): Eukaryota > Metazoa > Chordata > Aves > Charadriiformes > Scolopacidae > Tringa > Tringa solitaria. The sequence continues at coordinate 18,618,141 of JAOXJM010000004.1, forward strand.
AGCTGGTGAAGGGCCTGAAGAATCATACGAAGAACGATTGAGGGAGCTGGGACTGTTTAGTTTGAGGAAGAGGACACTGAGGGGCGACCTCATCACTCTCTAAAACTACTTGAAAGGACATCGTAGGAAGGTTGGTGCTGGTCTTTTCTCACAAGTAATTAGCGATAGAACAAGAGGCAATGGATTCAAGCTGCAACAGGGTAGGTTTAGACCGGATATTAGGAAGAAATTCTTTACAGAAAGAGTAGTCAGGAAATGGAATAAGCTGCCAAGGGAGGTGGTTGAGTCACCATCCTTGGATGAGTTTAAGAGTCGCTTAGATGTGGTGTTGGGGGATATGGTGAAGGGAAGAACTTTGTAGAGGAGGGTAGAAGGTTCAACTCGATGATCCCAAGGGTCTTTTCCAACCTGAATGTTTCTATGATTCTATGATTAATAACCATCAGGCTTGGGTACATTAGAAAAAAAGAGGCTTGCCTATCTATTTGCATTTTTTTGTCGTGAAGAAGTGACACAGCTCACAAGCCTGTCCTCTTCAGGGCTGACAGCACTGCTAGCACAAGGCTGTGCTGGGAAATCTGCAGAGATTCCAAACTGCCAGTAGCAAATCCTGCAGAAAAAGTGAAGGCAGAGTTGTTAAGGGTTGTCTCTTCAGAACAGAAACTGGGAGTGGTGAGATCCAGAGCACCTTGTTCTTTCACCAGAGCCTCATAGGTGGGGTGGGGTGGGATGGGAGAGATGAAGACACAAGAAACATCTTGGAAGGAGAAAACACTAGTGCAGGAAATGCCCTTGCATCCCAGGACAGCATGGGCGCTTGGCTCTGGTGGTGCAGAACTGTTTTCTTGCTGCTCTCCACTGCCCAGGATGAGGCAAGTCTGGGTTTGCCCACCAAGGGGAACACAAGCAATCTCGGAGATTAAAATGGGCAGTGGGTAAATAAGACCTATCAACCGCTGCCGCCTCTGAGGCAGAGCTGTTCCCAGCAGTGTATTCCCAAGCACTTTGTTCAGTTAAATTTTAAATAACTCTCTTACTGTGGCTTTCTCTGCTTCCCCCTGGGAGGCTTGGTTCGTTAGGTCCATTAGTGCAATTAGGGATTTGACACAGCAGGCCAGTTGCAAAACATCAGTCCAAAGGGCGTTTTACCAAGGGCTAATGTGGCTTCTCTCTTACTCCACGGGAAAAGCTGCGTGAGCAAAATATGACTGCCTGAGTGTGTGGCAGAAGGAGAAAAAAAATGAAAAAACCTGGGTGTTCTTGTGGCACTGCAGTCTGGTGGCGAGTGACAACTCTGCAAGCAGAGCTGTGAGGCTCGGGCTGTGCGGCAGAGCATCCTGGGGCCCAAATGCTGTTGTGCCTCCCTGCCACCTTGGGCTCAGCCCTCGCACCCTGGGGAGACTGTCCGTGCCCGAGGAGAAAGCACAGTGCCTTACGTGGAGGTGGAACAGGAATAACTGGAATAACAGAGGCACTGCTTAATACACAAATGTGGTCGGCATGGCCCCCATCCTCAAAATGCGCTGTGGGTCAGTGGCATCACACACAGCTGTCTGCTGGAGGTGGTGGATGTGTACCATGATCCGAATCTTACCGCAGCTGCTCTCGGAGAGCAGGGTGCCTGGGAGCAACTTCCTTAGGAGGCAAGTTTCAGCCTCCCTTAAATATCACTTTTCTTCTCTCTCACCTGGAGGGGAGCTGGTCAGGGCGCGGGGCAGCTTTGGCATCATTCAGACCAAGCTGCAAGCCAGGATTGAATTATTTCTTGCTGTGTGGATTTGGAAGAGGCACATTCTCCACATTGTCCTACTAATAACCTTCTGCTGAATCAGAGGACAGTCAGTGCAATGAGAGGAAAATCACTTTTCAGGGGAAGATTGATGGCATATGCTAGAGCTGTTATGGGAATGTTGTCTGGCTTTGGACAACTAGTTTTTGTTTGATAAACGTGTGAGATGATCGTGATCCACTTTTAGATTTCAGTATGGAATAATATAAGACAGCGTCTTTTGATGTCAGTGGGAAATGAGCCTATTTATGCTAGACAGAATTTGGGCATGGAAAACCAGAACGTCCATATGCTGCACAGTATTATGCCACCCTCCCCATGTACTTTTCTAGTTAGTTCCTTATAATTCAATATGCTCAAAGCAGGGGCAGGCTGTGCTGCGCTTCTGGCACTTGAGCAAGCAGAAAAATCCTGTGAGGAGCACAAAGCTGCCTCCCTCATCGGTTGCTTGTTGCGTGCTCAGCCCCATCCATCACTGCCGTGCCACAGCGGCTGGGGAAGGTACGGGTGTGCCAGAGCGTTTTGGTGAAGAGCCGTCAGGGCTGGTGGCTGCCGTTGAGAGGTGGGGTTTTACTCCAGCAGTGAAACCACAACCCCCACAGCGCCTTCCCCACGCCATGGATGAGTGTCTCTGCCGGAGATGTGGCTGAAGGGGATGTACAGCTCCACCCCGACCACCACACTTTAAAGCCTGGCATGTTAACCTAGACCTTGAAGGGTTTCCATTTGGGTTAGTATGCAGGACCCTGAGCTACAGCAGCTGTTCAGCTGGCAGGGAAGGGACAGGACGTGCCCCTGCAGCGGCCATGCCTCCAAGGGTTGCAGCTACATCCAGCTGCTGTTCAGCCCGTAACCAGCCTGAGTACCATCAGAGGGCTGCACTGACTCCTCCATTAATTAAACACCTATGAATCTTTCAGAGGTTTGAGCATTTTTCCAACTTTATAAAATTGAGCAAATTCCTCCTTAGACCATCTGACCCATCACATCTTCAGTTTATTCAAACCACATCCTAGTGTATAAACCTGGCCAAACAACTGCACCTTGCACTGTGTATGCACAGTTTTACACGGGCTGTCACCCCCTGCCAAAGGCCAGGGAAGAAAAGGGAGAAAGCGCCTTAAAAAAAAAATAATAAAAAAATCAGGTGAAGTTTCTGACTGCAAAGGCTTGTGCTATAATTAAAACGCAGGTATTGGAATTTTCTAGACAATAAACATTCCTTAAAAAAGACTAATTTTACGAAATCTTTAATAAGAGAAATCATACAACAAAAAAAGCCCCGTAGCCCATTAATAAGATTTCTCTGCTTCATTTAGCTAAAAGCACTGCAGTGGAGACTAGTTCCTAAAAACGCGTGGATTGCCACTGCTGGATTGCCGTCAGCCATGCTCGGAACAGGAACAACTTTGCAGACGGCTGCATCTCCCGTTGCTATGGAAATGGACCTGAGCTCACTGAAAGCTGGGTAATGGGCTCTAAAATTATCACTCCTAATATTGAAAAAATGCTGGGGTGACATTAGGTAGTAGTAGTAGAAATAGTAATAATGTCTCAGCTTGTTGAATATAGTCTTTCTTTGTTTTATTTTATAGTGTGTTATGTTCATGTTTGTATTTGAATTATCTGATCAAATATAACCCATTCATTTGTATTGCACTTACTGACCACAACATCGCAGGGGTCAGACACCATCCAGACCCAGCAACAGGAAGAACATCACGAAGAAAATGGATTTCAGGAGGAGAATTGTTTGTTTTAACTAACCAGCCATGTTACACAACTGACCATTTCTTTTATCATGGCTGTCCTGTTGCACAACCACTTTCCATTAGTACATAAGTGTTTGCTTGATGCACTACCATTACAATATAGGATAAAGTTCAATATAATTAATCCCACGTTAACATCTTTTCATTTTGCTCTGTTCAGCAACCTCCAGCTTTGCCCTAGTTTCACAGGGTTCTTAGTTCCACTGAAAATATTTGCCTCTAGCATCATAGTAGCATCTTAGTAATCAAACAATACTGGCAACTGTGCTATGCAGATAAACTTGACCATGAGAATTTAAACTGTAAAAAAATTAAAACTTTGAGGGAAAAACTGTGCCTCTTATCACAGGGTGAAATGCAGGGCTGCAAACAAAGAAAATAAGAGTTAGAAGCCATCTTCTCAGCCTAAAGTTTTGTGGAAAAACCTTCTGCACTTACCAAGAGTCCTGTGAAAACAAAGTGCTCATATGCCAGTCTTAACCTTGGGGTATTTTAACAGGTTGCTCTTAAATTATTTAGCTTTATCAAATTAGCAGAAGAGTAATTTTTTACTCTAATACCAGTTCTTGAGAAACAGTATTGTACACTGGGAACTCTTGTGGGTTTTTATTACTGCAACATATTAAGATATGATCTTGAAATGCCTTTAAATCTGAGTAGTGAGCATATCAATACATTATAGCAAAATGAGATGTATGCCTTTAATTCCTGGTAAAAATCTGGCCCTCTTAGAGGATCTGAAAACATCTTACACTGAAATAATGCTGAAATTAACAGTATGTAGGTACACCCCATGTTAATTTACATACTAATGACGTGCTTATTTTTATTTACCAATCAACTGTTTTGTGGGTAGATAAATGGGTTTTGAGATAATTTGCTTCCAAAATGTCCTTTGTTGACCATCTGTTATGTTAAAGAGAAAATTCTGTAACCATTTTAAATCCATTTCCCAAAGTCTGACTTGCCTCCTTATGGTGCCTAAAGCATTACTCAGAATTATTTCCAAGCCTATGCAGAGAGTTTCTGCTATATTTGTTTAAAAAGATGCCTAAACTTTGTTCATTATAGGCAGAAGGAGCTCTGTGGCAGAGATTTAGTTTGCACATTCAGAGGGGATGCTGGTAACGAAGCGCTTCTGTAGTAAAAGCTATTAGGCATGCAGGCAGATTCAGAGCTTAGAGTCTTCCTCCAGGCCATGCTCATGAGACTCAGGGTTATTTTAATTATATTGTTTCTTTCAAGTAGATTTTATAGGAAGAGGATTGCACTGTTTTCCTTCAGTGAATTTTTTTTTTCAATCTCTGAGGCCAAGTAAAGTATCTCTGATGCTTAATTAATTTCTACATAATCTTCTCACACTCACTTTTGTATGGGTCTTGTATTTTAGAGTCAGGATTGCAATTTAGAGAGTTGAGCTTGTGCGGACTGCCACTTGCAGAATAGGCTTAAAGTTCTCCAAGCCACTGTCAAATCAGTACAGTCAATTTAGGTACTATTTACAGGCAGTGCCAAACTAACGCATGATGTTTGGATGCTCAGGAGACATTGAGGACTGGAGTGGACAGGGTAAGGGTGGTCTCCAGAGGCAAGAGTCAGTACAAAGCTGTAGGAAAAGTCTTTCACAAGATTTATCTCTTTCTGAATGATCAGAACCCTGCATTCCCTTTTCTTCATGGTAGCTTGCAGTTTCAGTGGAAATGAAGTCAATGGCAGATCTCCCACTGACTTCAAAGCAGGAAAGGTTTGGCATTTAGAGGAAAATCTCTATGAAGAATAATGATGCAATATAAACACCTCTGTTACGAATGCAGAATGTAAATAACGCTCTTCTACAGCACTTATTTAAATCCCCAGGCATGGGTGGGAAATAGGTCTCCAAATAACCTAAACAGTTTGGCACATTAAACTCTCAGCCTTTACAAATATTGGTAGTGTTTCAAAGAATGCATTTTTAAGTGAGCAGTAAAAAGCAATTAGGCATGTAATTGTTGTTTTAGAGATTTAATCCAATTCCCACTGCAGGCAGTGGGAGTCCTTACATTTACTTCAGTAGGGACTCAGTCGGGACCTTACACACTTGAAGAGAGGAAGGGAAAAAAAGGGGGGGAGGAACTTGCATAAAATCAGAATTCGGAATTTCACAAGCCTACATAAAATGCAAAAAACATTTGAGACAACAGACAACCTCTCTTAGGCAAAAAGCATCTACTAACCACCACAACAGAACAAGATTCCCCCTGTCTTTTATACAATGCTCTTTCTGTGACTCGTCAGCCATTTAATTAAATTAAAGGGTAGTAAACTTCTCTGAACTTCTCAATGAAGTTCACTCAATTTCTCTCTGTTAGATGTCACAATACAGAATTTTAATTCATTGTATTTCTGTATTTGGCAAGCAGCACAAATGTTGTCATTAAGACAATATATAAACCTGTAACAGGCTACACCCTGTACAACTTATATTTAGGATTCATATCTAGCCTAAATATAAGTTATCAAAACAGGCAGATTGAAAGCTTTGATATATATTTCATGATGTTCTTTGATTGAAAGTAAAAACTGTATTTAGTTTTTAAGGTGGAAATTGGAAAGATAAACTATTTGGAGCATTCAGAATTACTTGTGAGAATCATGGATGGTTTATCAATATCTACATTGCAGAGATCTGAATCCAGGATTATAAGTATTTAGTTTTCCCCTTGGTTGATGCACAAATATGCAATGACTGAAGATGTATAACTCAGAATCAAGTATCCTGGATGAATCTTTAAACTTTTAAGTTGTCAGGAGTATATTTGAGGGGAAGAAATATTATGCTTGTTACAAGATATAGTGTAATTTTATTGCATTTTTTTTCCTGAGGTATCATAGCATCTCATTTACAGCATTCTGTTTCCTACAGAAATGAGATTGCAGCAGACACTTTTGTCATTACCAAGTCAGGATTACGTTCATTGCTTTAGCTGAAATCTAAATGGAATAGCAGAAGATGGTTTTAAATTAGCTACTTGGAGGTTTGGTGGAGTAAATGTCCCATTTCTTTTCAGTGCAGGAGGAGATGTGATGGGCATTAAGATGATCAGCCTGGTGTGAATGGAAGCTCTCCATTCACATTTTAAAGGCGAGACTCTAAAACCCAACATGACAAATTATATTCTCCTCTTAAATTTTACTTTCAGTCTAGGAAGAAATGGTATAAAGCTACAAAGTGCAGTAATATTTTCATAATATAAATGATGGCCAGTAAGGACGCATGATGCAACTCACTTCAATGACATGGCAAAAATAAGTTTCCAAGGATTTATAGTAACCAAAGTATTACTTCTGGTGATTTATAAAGCCACACACGGATCTTCCTCTAGACAATCAGAGGAACAAAACAGAACGTAGCTGCAACGATGTATTACAGTTTGTTTGACCTCATTTGTCACAAGAACAGCGCCTTTAGATCAAATGTGTCTGCACCAAGGCCAATTCTGCCCTCCCTGCAAATGCTTGCCAACTGCAATAGGGCTTCAGAGAATTAGCTTTTTAATTATTGGACATGAGAAAATGCATTTCACTCTTTCCACTGAAGTGCAAATACACCTGATTTTAATGGAGAAGTATTATTTCCCACCACCCCCCTGAAAATAGCAATCAAGGACAGAATACAAAGTGCCTGAGCAGACGATGGTATCCCAGTGAAAATCTGGGGATGGAGTCATTTGAATTTTGCTGACTGACCACTGGATGCCACTGTTGTTCCACTGAAATAAAGTTCTATGTTGTCACGTTCTGGCTGGTTTACTACCCTTGAAGAGGGGACTCTAAATTGCACTGGTATGCACAGTTTTCTGCAGAAAATACGCAGCTAGGTTTGAAATTATTAATGGTTTTGACTGTGTTTAGACATTTGACTTTCCTCCTTGCTCGGAGCCCCTTCTCAACAGGAATCACTGCACCAGTCTCTCCCTTCAAAGGCCCTGGCAGGACACCCCTATCTTTTGACTCAAGAGAAACAATTTCAAATCCACATTCTGGTCATGCAGAATATTTAGGCATTATTTAAGAAGAGAAGAAGAGATGAATGATCTAACATTGGCCCCCAAAAAGATCGAAGCCCCAAACAGGGGAGCCCTGCAGGCAAAGTGCCAGTGAGTGGCTCATCCTGCCTCTGCCCAGGGTGCCGTGGTCCCCAGCTGACAGAGGCTGCACTGGAGCTCACAGCCTCTTTCGGTAAAAAGCTCAGAGTTGCATGTCAGAGACCTTAAGACCAGCAGAAAACAACATTAAAAAACGCGTATTCTTTTTCTCTAAATGAGTGGGTTTGTGCTACCTTGCTTTTAAAAGCTTTTACTGTTTTTAACATTAAAAAATGTACATATGTATTTGAAATCAGATCAATTCTTCCTCTGTCTGGAGAATCACGGGGTGCGGATTGCCGTATGTTTCTCAAAGGCCACAGGAACACCCCGCAGCTCTCAGGACACAGTGTAGTGCTGAGGTGTCCCCAGGGTCGCACCACGGCTCTGCAGCTTCCCCCCCTGATAGGGGAGGCCTTGCCTTTTGCCTCTGTGGTAACTCACAGGGTGTAGCGCTGCCCCAAAGCCTCCGCACGCTTGGATCCGTGTACTGTTTCACACTGGTGCTTTCCATGATTAAATTCTCATCTGGAGCTGGCACTGAGCCCTGCTCCAGTAATAGAAATCGTGAGCAACGACGCTGCTTGTGAGCCCCGCTGCTCCAGCTTTTCTTCAGGAATTCCCCTGAGCAAGCTCTCCACACACCAACACCGTTCCTCCCTCCCTGTCCGTTCCGTGCAGCCATGCTGTGGTTTTAGCCCTTTCCAGGAGACAGCCCTCCTAATGGTGCTGTCAGGAAGGAATGGATGTTCCTCTCTCAGCTCCTCTAGTTGATATTCTAGAGGCAGTCACCTCCAGCAAGAGGTGAAGACAACAGCTGCAGGTAGTAATATCTTAAGTCCTCTACTCTTAAAACTTTGCACTAAATCAGCTAATTATGTTACATACTGGCACCTAACTTTAGCACTGAACATAAGTTTTTTCCTTTCCCATATATAGTATAAAAGGGAAATTCAGAAGCTTTTTTTCTTATGAAACACACACGCATATTCCTTCTTCTATTGGCAATTTCACACACACACAAAATACTGAGTGTTTGAAATTAAAATCACAATTGCTTTATTCTGGCTGAGGGATCCCTAACCTCATTTTGTAACTGCCTTTGAAAATGCAGCAAGTGTACTTTAGTCACCAGGGAAAGGGGACTATCATCTATGTGGATATGGAGACAAAAATGACAATATAATTTATAACTGAACCTAAAACAAATCTTCACCACGGCTCATATTTTTTCTTTTGCAATTTTCAGCAGTTGAGGTGATTTCAATAGGACGAGAAACCTTTTCCACCATGCTTCTGATATTATTTATTTGAGAACACCAACACTCTCCCCCCTCCCCTTCCCCCCTTTTTTTTTTACTGTGGGTTCCTTTTATGCTCCACCCCAGCTTTAAAAAGCTTTCTTTGGCTTCATTTCAAAAGGGCCCTCTTTAACTTCTTGTAAATCCAAGTGTACAATGTAGAATATCAATTTTCATTTAACAGGCACCTGATAATGGTAATAATGTAAATGTCCTAGTAGCACGTATCACAGCCTAGACAGTGACTGAGGAGGGGCATAACACAGTTGTTACCATGCCCGCAGAACAGAATATTAGATGTTGTTTCTACAGACATTCAAAGAAATAACCTAAGCTTACGGAGTGGGATGTTCAGATATTTGCTGGAATACAACCCCTGACAACAATTTTACAAAAATTATTTCACTTAAGGATCTTTTTGAAGACCCATTTGTTGGCCTCAATCTGTTTTTTAAGCAGCTCACTTTATTTCTTCAAATAACAGAAAACCTTTCTTAAACTATTACCCTAGAGACCAGTAAGAGCAAGTTACTCATCGTTGTCTTTCCAGTTCTGGACAGAGAGCTATTATGCTAGCTCTGTTTGTCACGTTTGAACTATGTATGCAAGCGAATGAGAAGTTTCTTTGTGCAGGTTCCAGATTAAGAATTAAGGAGAAAATGACTCACATTACCAAGATTTTCTCATTATCTTTAAACATTTAGATTTTAAGCTATTTTCTTCTTTTTTTGGTTTTGTCTTTTGCTTTTCTGTTGCAGGCACAGCGTGCAGGAGGCATGCCAGCTGTCTGCAGAGACAGCATATCTTGGCAGAGCTGAGAGATACTGCTCGCTTCCATAGCTGCCCTTAAAATTTATTTTAAACAGTAAGTACTTTATTTTATTTTTAAGACATTAACTTGAATATCGCACATTTGCAAAATAGTTTCCTTTCAGCTGGCAATCAGTCAATGTCTTGATATCTTGATATTTACTTTTTTTTTCCTAATAGGTACTTGTGCATGCGGAGTTTAAGTTGTACATGGCCACTCGTGCATCAGCACTTGTCAAACCAAAGGGTGATACAGAATCAGGTACACAATTGTTTCCGTATGGTTTTCCTGAGCTCCTCCTAAAATGAGAAAGAAAGGGTTTCGATTTAAGTGCCTTTAAGCAGTAAACTCACCCTCGCTCAGACTATGCTCCAGTGGTGTGACATGAAGCACCTCTCCTGGGAGAGGCATCGTTTGAAACTAGTTGCAGCTGAGGATGCTTAAAAACCAGAGTATCAGCTGTGTTCACCCTGGGTAACTGTAGCTTAATTGCTCTGCAAGCTACTCACAGACCAGCTCGAGAGGGACAGGATTGAAATCATTATGTCATGTTGCTTTTCTGACACTGTTACTTTGTGGGCTTCAGACGGAAAGGACTGTACTATGGTAAAATACGAATCTAGAAATTTTATTTTCCTAAATATTTCCCTGCATGGTTGATAGTGGCACGGAATGGAAGCTTTAATTCTTCTCTTCTGGCGTGTATAATTCTGTTTACAGTCAATAAATGATGCTGCAGTAAATTTTCTCACGGAAGAAGATTTGTACTTGCAATGTCACTCTTGGTAGCTCTGAGGCCTGTGTTGCTCCATAGGAATGCAAAATGAATGGTAAAATTATGTGAGAGTGCCAGGGGTGTATTTCTATTGAAATTTAACGTCCTAATGATCTGAAATTGGAGCTAAGAAAATAAATTCCAGCCCTTGGTTGTGGTATAGACTTCCCCGAGAACACACTTGGTACTTTGGTGCTTCAGTTTCCACGTGTTTAAAATTGTAACGCTGCTCCTTTTTGTCTGATAATCCTTCAGAGTCTGGGATTCTGTGTATTGTTTTGGGGTGCTGAACAATGGGCACAGACATGTTTATTTGCTGACAATAAAAAATTTTTATTTTCATGACTGGGGAGAGGTCAGATAAACCAGGAACCGTTTCTGCAGACACCACACGAACACTCCTCATTCATCACTTCCCCCTGAAATGCTATTTTGCTGCTTTTCACAAGCTGTGGGAGCTTCTCTTTGTTTCCCTGATGCTACTTTTTGCTCTTCCTCCTTTTCAAACACATTACAACAATTTCAAACACTTTTGAGTGCCTTAGTGGTTGGTAATGAAATTTGCACAACTATCTCAGCAGCTGTCTGAATGAAGGAGAGCAGTTAAATGCACGAGATTTGGTGACATTTAGCCCTGCCTATAGTGACATTTCAGGAGTGTGAGATGTTGAACAAGCTTTTGTGAAACTTTTTCAGATGGAGACTGACGAAGACATGCGAAATATTGCACGTATTCCCTGAAGATGATATATGTGTCACACAGGATAGGGCGGGAAGAACAACTGTTTCATGGCATGAGTTGCTATAGCTACTAAGATCAACATTTTTCATGAAGTATCTGCATCACTGAAAGCCTTCCACACAGAGGAATTTAATGGCATCGTCTGTGCTGCTCCTTACCTCATGGAAGCAATCCCTTGAACTAGTAAGCGTCCAAAAGAATTCAGAAGTGAACCTGAGTTGCTGCAGGCACTGTAGCCATCTGGTGTTTTATCCTTCTCCAAAGGTCTTTGGGGTAAATCCAGTGAAAGCTTACCTGGTCCCTGCCTCCCAGAGTGGAAAGGAAAATCTGGGTGCCTAAGGTATGAGTATCATGAGTACTCACTTTATTTAACTATCTGCTCCTTTTCCTTACCCAGAAATAAGGCTGCAGAAACAGAAATGTGAGGGTGTAGCTCCATGAAAGCAATGAGTGATCTTATTTCTCATTGATGTTAAGATTGGGAAGTCCCATTCCTCTCCCCATTCTTTCTTTTCCCTCTCCCCTCCCCTGGATTGTCTTGTACTGGCTCTAGCGTATGTGGAACCCTCTGTGAGCCAATTCACTTGCTAAGCTGTTCTGACACTAGCCCAACAAAAAGATAAAATAAATAGAATTAGTGAGCTGAACTGACTCACACGAGGGTGCAATTATAAAAAACGTGGGCCCATGCAAAAGCATAACAGTGTAGAGAAGTTTGGAGAGGAGTGGTGAAACAGTGACAGCCTGTGGTTTAGTTGGCACCTTGTTTCTCACCCCGAGGCGCTCTTGTTCAGGAGTTTTGGCTGTAGTTTCTCTGCTGTGGAGTCAGCATCCTTTTTGTGTCGCATCGCCCCGGAGCCCTGGTGCTTAGTTTGCTTTCTGTGGCACCAGTTGGGCACAAAGACACAAAAAGTGGGGGATGCTCTGAGCAGGCAGCAACACCATCTCATCCTAGGGGTATCTTTGTGACTGCTGGTGTGCTTGGCCAGACCCCTGGGGAAAGACAGGCATCTTTTGCTCTACTTTTTTTGTGATCTAACAGGGATTTGTCTGAAATCTCACAGTCCAAGTGCAAGAGCAGAGGGAACTTTCAGACAAAAGTAGAATGTGTTTTAGATACTGAGCCAAGTGACTCTCATGTGGTGGGGCAGCGGGACAGAGGAGGGACTGGATCACACAGGTGGGCTTAAGCATGTGAAGTCCACCTAAGTCCTGCTGTAGGCCTCTGCATCTTTGGAGCCTCCAACAGGCTCCAGAGGCATCTGCTAAGATCACTGCATGGCTGGAGCTTCTAACGTGTGAGCTGGAACCCAGAACAGACCTTAAAGCGCTTACCGGTGCCCAGCACAACCCGCAGACTGGCTTACGAGGTTATTTTTATGCATCTCCACAAAGAGACGTGAAAGCCCTATGAGCTGGGCTTTGTTGAGACGCAGTTCTTACATCAAGAGACAATAAAGGAGTCACAGACTGCCACTGGCCTATTGCATAACAGGATCAGACATTTTAATGAGCTTCTGCTAGTCCACGGTTCATCAGCCCTGCTGATTTGTAATGAAGCAGGACACTGCTATAGAAACCATTCCAGCAAACAGCATTTTTGAATGTACTTAAGAAGATGAGTTTGAATTGAAATGCAAACAAATTGTGGATCTTTCTGAATTGTAGGAGCCTTTCTGCCCCCCTGTCCATGTTACAGTTTAATCCAGTCTGAATTAAAGTTTTTAGAGGTATTTTGTATATCTCATTTCCCAAAGCATCTAGTTTCCTCTGGTTCTTTAATATTTTTCCCATTACAATTCTCAATCCCACTTTTTAGCAAAGGATTACAAACAAGAAATTATAAACAGATCTTCAAAATTTCTCTAACAATTTATTCTATAAACTATATTTATAAAGAAATGGGACTAAGATTAATTTTAAGGAGAATGGTCAGTAACACAGAGAAGAACACCTATGAAATAAGAAAAGGTTTTTTTCTAAACTGTTGAATTATAAAGCAAAATAGAGTTTCCAGATAATTTCACGAATTAGATTCAATCAAACCCAAGTAAAGAAGGAAAAAAACTGTTTAAGGAGTTGTTTGCTTAAAATTCATGTTACAGTCAAAGACTTGACATACATTACAGGATATTTATGATGTTTCTTAAGAGAGCACAAGAAATACTTATGTTACTGTCTACTGTATCCTTTAGGAACCAAAACCTGCAATGACACTACCTTTTCCCTGCACCAAAATCCTACCGATATGCCACCTTGTTATGAACCACTTCAGAAAGGTTTTAATCCTCATTTTAATCCTCACTGTGGTTTATGAAGACTATGTTATTCCAAATTGGTGCATTATCAAGAAAGAACTGTGTTGGGTTACAGCTTTTCAGAAGGTAAAATTTCCTGACCCTCTTGCCTGAAAGCATCCCACAAAGGCTTCTCCTTTCCTGGCCAGCTCTTTGAAAAAAAACATAAACCAAACACAACCCATAACGCACAGGAAAGTGCTTGGGGAGTTCTCTTTTGAATAGCATCAGCTTCAGGAACAGCTGCTAAGATCAAATGGACAAAGGGAATTCAGCACCACCCACCCCATGTATAATCTTTTAAAGCACCAGGAACTTAATCCTTCCCCTGAACAAAGTCTGTTGTCCCACTTGCCATCACCACTAACATATTATACTCTGTGTAAGTCTGCTTCCTCCTAAGAGTGCACCTGCAGCAAAGCCACAGTATAAAGGTCCAAAGTCTCTGCAATTAACCTGAGTCATGAAAGGAAACATTTATTCTGCACTGCAGGGAGTGATTTCCTATGACCAAAATAACTCCAAAAAGAATGTACTGTTATTAAAAATATTTATTACTGTTACTGCAAAGGTACTAAAAGACAAAACAATAACCAGTATTTCTGCAAGCAGTGGAAGTGAGATTCCTACACAGCAAGAACCAGTCAGTTTGCTAGCCCTATATAAGGCTTTTTCATCTGCTTGGGGAAGTAATTATGGTCTGCCCATAAATGAGAGAAATAACCTTACTTCCAGTCTCGATGACAGGAGCATAGTTCATTTCTGGGAGTTTAATCTTGGTATGAATTTTGAAAGGCTGATTTTGACCTTATTCGGCATTTTTCCATTCTCAAGCTGCCCTTTGAAAACCAGAAATGTTGAATGAAAGAAAATCTGGAAGCAGAGCAAGCAGCATGGAAGAGATGTAGGGAGGTTTATCACAGCTATGTTTGTGGCAGGAAAACCTACAGGACTGATTTTCTTTTGCGCTTCCGTCCCTTGTTGCATGGAGCAGAACGTCTCTCTGCTCTGCAGATGCTCTGCATCGCTCTGTCCGCTTGGCGACCCTGACAATGAAAATGCTATTGTAGCGTCTGCATCCTGTACTACCACCTTCTTACCCTGAAAACACAGAAAAATAATCAAAATTTTCCAACTTGGGTGAATAACTGATTTTATGATTCTATATAATCTATCAAAATATTTTGTATCCCAATTGCTGCTATTTCTCTGTGATGGTGCTTTCCAGTCATAACAGCCATGCTGTCTACTGCCTCTTTTCTGACAGTAGTTGTTATGTTATTTCTTGACATGGACTACAACGCCCTAGTTTTTGACAAATTGACAAAAATAATCCTCCATCTCTTCACTTTGCTTGTTTTTGGACATTTGTGATTATTTGCACTGGATCCTCCAGCAGGACATCTCCTTAAAGTTAAATGTAAAGAGAATATTGGACCAATAAAGGTAAGTTTACAGAGAATGGAGCTGAATATTCTTTAAAGGCTCATTAATGATTAGAAATTAAAATCTTTACTGTATTAAAAATGTTATTTTACTCTGCAGAACCTGTTCTGGTCACCTCATCTTTAAAAACAAAAGCAGAATAAGGTTGCTAATACTGAAAAACGTTTACTAAGCTGGAAAGATATTAGGATGAAAATTTCAAATTATGAAAGGCGACATAAAACCTGAACTTTTCTCCTGCACGAAAATATAAGAATAGAGATGTGAGATGTCAACAAGCATAAACATGCAGGGTGGAGAATTAGATATTGCAGATATGTATACGCACAGGATTGCAGAATTCGATGTACTTGGGTATGAAGGTGGTGGGTATAAAGAAAAAAATCAATGACTGAAAAGAAGGCTGCAGGCTTGCAAACCCCAATAACGAAAGTAATCAATTCTTATGGATCGTGATTACTCAGTTAATTTTACCGACTTCTATTGGGCAGTTTTATTAAAAGCCTCACATATTCAGTGAGGTAACGCTAGACCATTTAACCGATGCTCTCTGGGCAACAAGGCATGTGCCAGTCCTGGTGGTCCTCCAGGCATGCATTTTTTGTCAGGCCTGGGCCAAAAACTTAACTTTTGGTGAGTGCCAGGAATAATATTTACCGACAAGATTTATACTTTCAAAAGTATACTTTTGTGACCCTCTCCGCCCTTCTGGCCCAGGCACTAGGTAAGAAGGCCTCTCCCCGCCCTTAGGGCCTACCGACAAGTTCCAAACCGTAACTAGATTACCCGGGGCTATGCCCTCCCTCACCGGCGGGCCGAGGGCCGGGGGCGGAGCAGGGGCCGCCACAGCGCGGGCCGCGCTGTGGCGGCACCTGCTCC
>JAOXJM010000004.1:18637596-18648081 GCA_026413425.1 Tringa solitaria
TAATAGAAATACAACAAAATGGCCACAATCTTCTAAATGTGGGAGGAAAAATCTGGGGTCTGCTTTGATTGCAAGACCATAATTAAAATTACAATATTAAATTTTAGAGGCAGGAATTCTTTCAACTATACAGTTATCACTAGATGTGATATGCATATTTTTAGTACTAATTGTAGACCATGTTATTAAAACAGGTATAGAGAGAGAATAGGCGTCAAAACTCTGAGGAAATGCATGGACTTTCATGATGATTACATGAATTAAAACAAGTATGTGTATTACGACATTATTGGGAGTATATTTGTAAACCTACAGTGTCATGATTGGAGTGTATCCTAAATTAACATAGTCTGATGTGTCTTTGAGTCTATCCGGATAAAAGCCATCTGTTTGGCATCTGTGATGTTAAAGCTTTAAGCAGGTTCACAGTTCCTTTTGGGATATAATTTTAGTAGAAGCAATCCTATTGCACTTTAAGCAAATGCTAACTACCCACCCTCCAATTTGACAAGTTGAAACATACATGTCTCAACTTGTAGCAGTATTTGAAATATACAGAGAAGGAATGTTTGACAATTTCTGGTTGATACTGCCTTTTTAAACTATTTTCCAAGACACTGCAATATTGGAGGCAGGTAGACACCACTGCTCCAAAAATGGCTTTTCCCTATCTTCTCTACCTTGTGGGAAAAAAAATTTCTGGGTTACCAGATATTGCGTTTCCCATTTATGTCACACCCTGTGTAGGTTAGAGGTGGCCAGATGGTGTAATGTGATCCCGCCACAGTGTTGTGACAAGTGATTCAGACTCTTCTGATTGTCTGAATAAGCTTTACAAAGCCAGTTATGACTACTCCTTTTCAAGTTTAAGCATGATACTAAGAAATTCTAAGTATCCTGCATTGTGTAAAGTTTATAATCCTACTTCTTAGTGCTCATGATCTTCAAGTTGTGTTATGGTTTCAACTCACGCTTGCTTAATCAGATTTCTGTCTTGAATCTTGGCACATATGTTGTCAGTCTCTCCCCGTCCCCCAAAATGCAAACCAATAACTTCTAAGAACAGCTCTTTTCAGCTCACTGGGTTTGTGAACTGTATTATTTTTGAAGTTTATCCTCAACTTGTTCTTGAAAAGAAAGACGTATTTGTTAATGAAACACGTAGGAGTTTGTGGAACTATTCCTGTAGATTTTTGTCAAAATTCCCCATGTGCATTTCTAAGAATCAAGTTCTGGTTTGTTACTACCATGATGGCCTTTTTTAAGTTCTTGGGGTTTGTTTGTACTTCATCTGTTCCAACAAGCACTTGAATGCCTTGGTTTGATTACTGCTTCCTTGGTATTAATTGAGGTCTCTGTGGTTTTAGTGTAAGCGTTTTTGGGGGTGTTTGGGATTTTTTTGTTTGGCTTTTAGATTTTTAGTTGCAGTGAGATGGCTCTGCTATTGTATTCAGGCATGTGAAATTGGGTCCCAGAGGCTCATTTTTTGACAATCCACCTAGGTCTTGTCCACCCTAAGAATTTCTTGCTTTGGACAGAATGCGGCACAGCCAATTGGCAGAATTTCATCTGGCAAGCATTGGATTGTTACAGGTTTTTGGGCAAGTCGTCAAACCTGTTGGTGAAGTAACTGCCACAAATCCCCATGGACAGAGAGTGGGCACAGAAGGAAAATCATTAAGTAGTTACAGTGGTTTTGGCTGCTTGGAGGTTCTTTTCTGTCCCACCTTCAGTCAGATTTTTGACACTAGTATGAGACCCTGTGAATCAGCAAAAATATGATTTTTATTCTTTTTTGCTTCCTACTACATGTTCTCCCAAGCAGGATTTGGGGGTTGATGTGTGGGGTGTGGCACAACAAACCCAGAAAACCTTCCTGCTGCTTTGGTTTGGTTAAAGCCTTTTAAAGCCTTTCTGTGTTAACTAGGATATCCTAGGGAGATCTCTGAAGTACTTCTCAATCTTGTGTATTATTTTATTATTCTTCCATAATTATGCAAAATACTGCTTCAGAGTTACACATATTCCTCTTCTTTGTAATACGTTCCTGGTATGTTACGGTGGTTAAAGAGAGCATTGTAGCACCCTAAAGGTGAACAGTCCCTTCTGAATATGGTGTATCTAAATTAATTTTGCATCCACACTGTCTTCATCAGGAACATTCATCTTTAGCTCTTGCATACTTCAGCGAGGCTATCTTGAGCCCTGTTGCTCCAGAGAAACTGACTAGACTGGGAAGGAAATGTATCCGATGGATCTTAATCGCTAGATAACTTTAGAAGTCGTGTCTGAGGTCCTGAACTGGCAGAAGGAGCCACGTGGAACTGATGAGATGATCTCAGCATGGGACTAAAGGCTTGTAGCATTTCCATTTACAGCTGACATGGGATTGTCTCGTTTTGTACATCTGAGTTTAATTCTGAATACAGTATGTAAAGATGATTCAAGTACAAAATGCTGACTGCTTTCTGAAATGATTACTGCTTCAAAGCTACTGCACTTGTTTGATGACACATAACAATTTAAGATACTTTGGGGTAGTGGTTTAACAGCTGAAGGAAACTTTTGAGTTTGACACTTTCCAAATCTTGAAATTGCTGAAGATGGCTTCTAATCTGATGTATTAAACAGTGTGCAGTGTACTGCAGGTGGCCTTTTGAAGACAAAAGGCTCTAGAGCTTTCAAGGTTGATTAATGTGAGAAGAATATAGTTGCATTACCTGAACTTTATTGTACTGCCTGTGTGTTCTTGCTTTCTCTGTCTTCACTAGACATCGTTATGAGCCTGAGTTTGTATGTTAATTTTCTTTGTTTCCTCCTGGTGGTGTTCCTAGAAATAGTGTCACTAGAAAGTAGTCTTGATAAAGTATTTGGACTGAATGAATCTGCATGTGGCTTGCAGGGCTCAAATTTTAAAGAAACATTTCATTCCCACACATTCCCACACCTAGTCTAGTTTCTTCTTCCAGTCAAACATTGTTTGGGGTGATAGATGCTGTGTCAGAATAGTATTGTCAGTGTAGAGACATCTGTGGGTTGGTTGAGGGAATTTGGATGATAAGATCTCATAATGGGTATGCAATCCCTTAAAGAATAAAAGCTAGTTTGTTTGAAAGTGACAGCATATGTGAAACGTATTATTTTTGAGGACCTTCCAACAGTCGTCAATGGAATTTGTGTGTCTTGAGTTTCTTAACAATGTTTTGAAACGCCTTATTAGAATGCAGGTTTGCAATGCTAATAATGAGAATATACTTGTAGCTTAATATGCCTTCTTTTCCCCCTATGCTTGCAGGTTTCTCCATCTGATGGGTCCAGCAGAAAGGAAACTAACATGTAAGAAGCTTGTCCCCTTAATCCTTAGTTTGACTTTGAATTCCATTTTTAAAAGCACAATTGTTTTGGGAGGGGGGGAGATTGCCTTGCAGACTTCTGCTCTGAAGTCAGTTCTTGTCTTTAGAATCTGAACCCTTGCTTTGTTCATTTCTGGACATTTTGGTTTTATGGGAGAAAAAAAGATGAAAAATATACATTAATAGATATGGGCAGAACCTCACATTTTTCAAACAAGAACAGCCACAAGACTGTTGCTTTGCCTGTGTCTTGTTGCTGTCTTATGTGTACTTTCTGATACGTAATTTAGTAGTTCTTGCAAGCTTTCAACTCAGATCATAGAATGGTTTCGGTTGGAAGGGACCTTAAAGGTCATTGAGTTCCAAACCCCCTGCCACGGGCAGGGACACCTCCTTCTAGATCAGGTTGCTCAAAGCCCCATCCAGCCTGGCCTTGAACACTCCAGGGGAAGGGGCATCCACAACTTCTCTAGGCAGCCTGTTCCAGTGCCTCACCACCCTCACAGTAAAGAATTTCTTCCTGATACCTAATCTAAATCTCCTCTCAGTTTAAAACCATCGCTCCTTGTCCTTTTTTTTTCCCAAGTAAATTTATGAACCTGGAGAAATATTCATCAAGCTGGATATTTCATTTTCTAGTACTGAGCATTCCATAATATTGCTATGCCCTGGTATGATCTCTTAAAAATTTGGTGTTACTTTGGGCATTGTGTTCTGCACTTTGAAGTGTTGATAAGGATTCTTGCTGCCTCTGAGCTCTCAAGAGACCTTATGGATAATAGAGCACACACACACCTTCTTTTGTCCCACAAATGATAGCTTTTTCCATGGTGATAAAAATACAAAGTTTTGGTGTCAGAAATTTAGAATTTGCTTAACTAGAGTCTGTTTATTGGAACGTAAGCAGGGGAAAGGGGGGGGAGGGGAGGGGTGTTTAGAGGAAAATATCCCTGTGCTCTAAATGTCTACAGAGTCCCTCTAAAACTGACTTGAGACTTTGTCCAAAGTGTTAATTGAAAAAAGGGGGCTGCCTTTTCTGTCAGGTGGAAAGTTTGTTTCTCTGAATTATCATTGTTCATGTGACAGCTGATGGGTTATGCTGTTCAAATCTTAAGCTTTCAAGCTGGATTTTAAGTTTCCAGCAGTGTGGTAACTCTAATGCTATTATGTGCCTTCTGACTGGGTGCTGCAGTTAGGGTGAGGGGACAATTGGATTGTTCTTTCTTACAAGTGTGTGACTTTCCTTTGGTTTCCAGAGGGCCAGTGCTGAATTGAGTGGCTGTGCCAACAGGGTAAGGCTTCTCTTATTTGTTTTCCTCAAAAATTTTAGAGATTCTGCAAAGAAGGAAGCAACTTGTCATGGAAAGTCATTATTACTAAATGTATAAGTTAGTTAAATTTAAATGGTTAAATATTTGTTAGAAGTTCCTCTGTCCTCTCTCAGCCAATATATCCTCTCTAGAGCATTTATTATCCTTAAGTAATAATCCCACTCAGACAGGTTTATGTTAAAGCTTCACATCAGTTTATCTTAATAAAATTGCTTGCTGGTTCTATGGCAGGAAAATGTTTAATATTCGGCTTACTGTGTTTTTTCTGATGTATGTCACTAGTAACAACTGAGTTATCCACAGTGCAAGTCTCTATTATTCTCATGTGTGCATGGCATTTTAGCTTTAGTTAATGGTTTACAAGACTTAGTTAAGCTTAAGGCTAACTAAATATAGATAGATGCATCATTTTTCTGTGCTTACTGTGTTTCAAATGCTGTGTAAAGAAGTAGAAAAAATTGTGTGACTCAAGTCCGATATTCACTCTCCTATGCCTGCTTTAATCTTCTAGCTATATTAGCTGCTATTGTTAATCTAAACTGCTCTTGCTATTTTAGGAGATGCCTACGTAACACGTGTTGCCAGCAATTGTACTAAATACTTCATTGCTGAACCAGTTGCTCAGGTACCCTGCCTGTCTTTGTTGCTATGGGAGATTGGAAGACTATTACTGTGCCAGTGCTGTCATCAGGTAAATTAATAATATTTTGAATATAGTGGATTTGCTGACTTCACCAGTGATGTTATAGCTGCTAAAGAGAGAGATTGGAGTTTTGTGCATGACATATTTGACTATTTAAGCACAATGTTAAATAATATGTAGTACACATAGTGCTTTGTTTTGGATTGAGTCATCGCAGAAATGCTACTGTCAAATACTGTCCTGTCACATGTATATAAAGGTTCTAAGACTTTTCAGTCACTTTTTTTTTTAATCACCCCTTTCAGGATATCTTGCATTTTCAGAGGTTTGTTTACTTGTTCTATATTCTTTTGCCTCATAAATTGATTACAAATTTATTACAGGAGTAAATTTTTTCTTTCCCACTTCTACCTAGTGGAAAAGTAAATTACAGCATATGCTTAATATGAATAAGGATATCATACATTCTATAAGAATTCTGACAGAACACACAGCTTTTGCACCTGTGTAGGAAGAAAAAAAAAAATTTTGTTGTAGCAAGCCAATTAAGAAAAAAGTTTGGGCAGTTTTTTCTTGGCAGATGTGTAAAATTTGGAAGTTATAATACCTTATAGAGTCTTTAAATCTTCAGTGGAAGCTTATCTTTTTTGTGTGTGAATAATTTAATATATATAATTCTAGATTAAATTCTAAACTTTAGAATTGTAAATTTCTGTAAATAATAATTTGATTAGTAAAGGATTTGATTTTTTTTTGTGATGTATCCTAAATGATTAGCTCTGACTTGATCTTAATGTTTTTGACTTTTAGATAGCAAAAATATTTTTGAATATACCTCAGAAAAAAAGATATCTGCCCCAAGCATGAACTCACAAGTGCTACGCTTGCCACTGCCTTCATCCAAAAACATGCACAGCTTTTTCAGTGCCTTCTGCACAGAAGAGAATATTGAACAGAGTATATCCTATCTCGATAGGGTAAGCCAGGTCGTCTTGTTTATTTATTGGAGGTTGTGTGAAGGTGACATTAAATCAATTGTGGTAGTAAAGATTCACTGGATTAAGAAGGCTTCTTTCTCCATGCCCAGAAGCCAAAGTTATTTTTCCCCTCTCCCTTTGCATAAGATTTCACCCAATACTGTTTCTCTCTTTTTGAGAATTGTGAGAGATTGATCCAGTTACTTATTTCACCCTACTTGTCTTTTACCAGGAATTGACAACGTTGGGCTTTCCTTCTATTTATATGGAGTCCAAAGAAAAAGAATTAAACTTAATATCTATCATAAATTGCATGAATGAATTACTTGTACGGCAGCACAAGAACCTTCGAGCTCAGGAAGAAGTAGAAATGCAGCATCTGAAACTGAGTAGTGATATGGACCACTTACAGAACTGCTATGCTAAACTAAAGGTAGAAACCAAGATAATTCCACCAATACTATTCAGCATTTATGTTTTACAGATACTGTACATGCTTAATAGTGAGTGCTTTTTTGTTTTTCTCCCCAGTACTAATCTGGAGTTTGTTTTATGTGCATTTGGAGTTTTTTTGATGTCTTTTTTCATTTGAAAATTCTGTAATGTTAATGAAACATGAATTAATGAGAGAACTGAAAACTTATTTAGAATTATGGCCTCTTTAATCAAGGAAGAGAGAAGATTGTTCAGAATGGAAGTGTGAATGTATGCTGTGAGTGAAAACGTTGAATACTTCATATCATTCAGTATTGCTTAAAAGGGTAGCCTGTAAAAGTGTAGGTAACATTTCTAGTGTGTGTCACAGGGTTATTATCAGTGTTTCTCCCTATCTGTAGCTTTTCCATGTTGTGAGGGGTTTTTTTGTGGTGGTGTTTTTTTTAATTCCTTGGATAGCCAATTACAAAGGGTTTTTTGTAAGAATTGCTCAAAAGCTGTTGTCAATACTGAAGCTACTAAGCTTTATTTTATCACAGGACCAGGCCAACTGTGGAGTAGCTGCTATGTTGGAAGTTCACAGCCTATGCTACTTCATGGGTACTTGCACATGTGGTTGTTATATTAGGAGAGTGGTGTCTTTCCCTTGATTCTGTCAATAAAATAATTTTTTTAAAAAACTGCAATGCTTTTTTAAGCTTTCTTTTCACTAGGGCTGGCCAGCACTATCTCTTTGGTAAATGCTGCTGCAGATTCTTAAAATCGTAACAGTCCTTCTGCTGAGATTGGTCATCCATGTAGAAGCAGTTCAGTTGTGACACTAAAAATCACACACGTAACTGCACTCATTTTTATACACACATTTTTATAATGTTAGGTTCGAGAACACTTCAGTCAGTTTCTCTAAGTAAATGGCTTTAAGGTGAGGGGAGAAAACTTATGAGTACTTAGTTCAATTCCGGGGCATTTAATTTAGCTGTCAGGTTGTAAGGTTTCTCATGTAAGTTCTTTCGGATACCATGCAGTAATCCTCTTGACTTCCACTATTCTGTTGCCTATATTCTGATGTAGTTTGCTTAGAAGTTTTTGTAGCTTAAATATCTCTACCCATTTGTTGTTTGCTACGCATACAAAGAAAAAGAGCTTGTATGTAGTGTTAGGTGCTTTCCCTTAAGTTGGCAATTTCAGGTTTGTTTCAGTCTCTCATTTGTGGAAGAAGATTTCTAAAACACTAGTTTTGCAAAATCTGTTATTGTAAGATCATCTGCCTACCCTTACTCTGTATATATGAAATGTCCCATTTGCTTTGTTATGGTCACAGTCTGCATATCTGTGTTAATTGTTCCCTTGATTATTTAACAGAAACATTCCAGTAAAACTGTAATCCCGAGTTCATACTGGTTGCTTAGTATCTGCCTCACTCTAACAGTATAGATATGCTTACAGAATCCTGACTGTAATAACTGTATAAAATAATGTCTGTTAAATACCAAGCCAGATTTTTGTTTCTTGTGAGCAGGAGAGTTTCTTGTACTGGAGAATCATACTTCTTGCTCCAGCAAATAGAACTAACTTATCAATGAGAAGGCAAGATCGTGCCCAAAGCATTAGAGACCAAATATATAGGCAAACTTGCCTCAAGTGAGGTGGCTTGGTGGTTTGTGTGGTTTGGTGGGTTGGTTTTTTTAATCCTTTGCTATTAATTCTTACTGATACTGAACTGTCAACACTTCTAGGAACAGTTGGAATTATCTAAAAGGGAAATAGTTGGACTTCAGGAAAGAGACAGACAACTGCAAAGCAAGAACAGAAATTTGCACCAGTTACTTAAAAATGAAAAGGATGAAGTGAGTTGTCTTGTACATTAACACGTCATTACATAGATATTCAATAATATGATTTTTTTTCTTTGCAAGGAGTCTTGTAATTGTTCACTTTGAATGCTTTTTTTATTAGTAAATGTTGTCTTTCACCAAAGTGAAATTGGCATGTTACATATGGATAAATGGGTTCCAAAAGGGATAGGTCCAACTTAATAGAGGAGAGTACTGCAGGAATGCACATGTGCAGCTCTCTGAGGCTGTCTGTACTTCTGAGCATAGCTTTATCTTGGAACATTAAAAATATCAAAAGGTAGGAGGGGGCAACAGGATTCAGTCACTTCTTCACATGTTTGTGTATGGGAGCTTCTCTTTCTCTGGCTATATCATAGAGGAGAGCAAAAGACCAAAGAGAAGGGAGGTGGGAGGAAACCCAGCCCAAAAGCAGTCTCATTAACTTGGGAGTCTTGAAAGAACCAAGATCAGAAAGCAGTTTGAAATCCAAGGTGCTTTGTTTTGAGATTTGTTTCCAGTGTGCTCCTTCCCCCTCCACACACTGTACTTTACACGGCTCCTAAGTTTCTGTGAGCGTTCTCTGTGTTCATGAACATATTCATACAGTTAGCAATCACAGCACTGTCTCTATATAGTGAACATCCTAAAGTTCCAGCTTAAAATATTGAATGTGCTGTATGTTTATAAGGTTAAAACTGACAATTAAAAAAATTCTAACCACAGGTATTGATAATACAGGCCAAGAATGTGCTTTATGATATATTTTAATTATTTTAATGTTGGGGTTTTTTATACTAAATTGAATAGTCTGTCTTCCAGTATCCTGCTGCTGAAAATAAGATGAATTTATGGTATCTTTTAGTGTAAACCTGAAAAGTGTATTTTAGAGTTAGAATAAAACTAAATCCTAAACATTAATTACTGAAAGTATGTCTTTCTCTGCTCTGTTCAATAAAGGCATTAAAGAAGGCTGTGTGAATGGCCAGAACGTGAGTTTAGTTGTACTTCAGAGGAACTATACTATTACAATATGTTGTTTTCTGCGGCAAAGAAACTAAGTCCCCTGGGACAAGTTTGAGGTCAGAATCAGTGAATTTGGGAGAGTTCTCCCAATTCCTGTTTTCACTTCCTTTCACCAGAAATACAGTTTAATAAAAGTGTCATTTTGCTTCACATGTTTTGGTTTCCTGAATAAATTTATGTTTATGTTTTAGTTTAAGTAACACAGCTTTTGTGGGGTTGCTTTTAGGTACAGAAGTTACAGAATGTAATTTCAAGTAGAGCTACACAGTACAATCATGATATGAAGAGGAAAGAGAGAGAATACAATAAATTAAAGGAACGTTTACATCAATTAGTCATGAACAAAAAGGACAAAAAGATAGGTAAGTAGCTCTGTGAATTTTACTGTATGTTAAAAATGCTTACATTTGGTTCTGGGTGTCTTTAAAGTCAATATGGACCTCCTCAGAGATTTTTATTTAAATGTTAAAATGTTACAAAAAGGATGTAACATTTCATGTCAGCTGACTGTGTAAAGCTTATAAATAAGCTTTTATATTGGGTTCCATGAGGTCATTTGCCAAGCGCAAACCAAATGGAGTTCTTTATGAAATGATGTTTATTTTACTAGGGAGAATTATTTGGAATCAATTCCTAAGCTAGAACTGTGTCTCCTCTACTTTTTTGATCCTGCTACTATCAGAAGACTTCGGGTAGTGTCATAAACACTGTATTATTCCCACCACCCCCAAAACACTCAGCTGTTTGCCACTTGTAGTGCATGTTGTGTTTTACGAAGCTAGTATACTTACTAAACCAGAAGAAAACTATTCATGTTGTTGCCAAGTCGGTTTTCTGCTGATGTAGTTTTATGAAAGTGCTTGTGGATAAGCCAAACCAGGTTAGTAC
>JAOXJM010000004.1:18679202-18691998 GCA_026413425.1 Tringa solitaria
ATGAGATTTATCAGTACCGCTTTAGATCAGCGCATAGACAAGAGGTGAGATTTTTCTTTCTTCAGTAAATTCAGTATGCAATATGTCACAAGTCAAATGGAAACCTTAAAGGCAACTTGTTGTCTTTGTTGAGGAAACTTACAGTGCTGGTAACATTTAGAACACCACATAAACTGTGGTGGTTCTTCTGAGATGCCTGAAGACAGAGAGCTATGTTCTCCTTTGTATCGTGCACATGATGCCATTTGTGGCTCTGCCAAGTAGCTGCAAAGCTCTGTCAAAGCAGTACAAGGGACTGGCTTTGGTCACTTGGTTTCTTGGGTTGGAATCACTGTTGATACACATCAGGATGGTACTTTAGTTCAGTGGGATATTCTTACTAGGGCGTGAGCCAGCCAGGAGCAGTGTACTTGATATTAGTGTTCCTTAAAAAGTTCAATTGTGTGTGTTCATTCAGTTGATCCTTTCCATTCAGTTGGTCCATTCAATATGTCCTCCAGTTGATCACGTTTTTCCAGAAGCATATTGAAACAGTTCTGATTTTTCATATTCAATCAAGAGGCTGGTTCAGCTTGACTTGCTCTGGTCCATTGTTTTTTCACACAGGGAATTCTCATCTAGACATGTTACTTATTTGTCTTTTCTGAAAGGTCAGATATATTTGGGTAAACAAGATTTTTTCAGAGCTAGATCACATGTATTAAGCAGGACAAAGCGTATTGCAAGTCACTGAGCTGCTCAGGGTTGGAATGCAAGTTTACCAACACCAAATGCCATGACATAGAGCATTCTGCAGCACTACCTGGTGCAATTTCTTGAGCATGATGTGTTTTCTTCTTGCAGTTCCCAAAAAGGAAGCTCCCAGCTGACCAACTTAGCAGCACGTCCTCCTCTACCAG
Organism: Tringa solitaria; assembly: GCA_026413425.1. Classification (NCBI taxonomy): domain Eukaryota; kingdom Metazoa; phylum Chordata; class Aves; order Charadriiformes; family Scolopacidae; genus Tringa; species Tringa solitaria. The sequence goes on from JAOXJM010000004.1 coordinate 18,680,102, forward strand.
GTCCAGTCGTGGCTCATCTCGAGCTGCTTCCCGGGTTAGTTGCATAATTTTTAGTGTTTTTTGACAGCTTGCAAGAATTGCAGAGTGGGTGTGCATTTGCAGTAATTGTACAGCCGGGGTAATGGGAAAAGAGAAATACTCTCAAGTCTCAGGTATCAATCAAGAGAGATATGCACCATCGTTCCCACACACACATTCCTCTGCAGTGAGGTGAGGGTCCTTCTTACCTGCACCACGACACTTCCCTCATGGGAATCCCACCCAACACATGCCTGCAGACACTATCTTAGGACCTCTGCATCCAGCAGGGAAGTTGAGGTCTGTAGTGCCAGTGCAAGGACGTTGGTGGTGGAGGCCGAGGCTAAGAGGACCCTCAGCAGAAGGCAAGCTCCAGAGGTGACATGTAGCACTTTGGCTCCTCACCACCATCCAGTCTGATGAAGCAAGTCTAATGATGGACTGAAGGAATGGCAGGCTATGACATGCTTAAGGTGCTGCTGTCCAATGGGGAGGTGCTTGATGTTGAAGACAATGTCCTGGATGATATTTTGTGCTAAGTTGCTGTGCAAACACAAAACCTGCCTGCTCCGCAGAATTCCCAGCTGAAGTGTGAGGGGAAAGCCAACAGACCAATGAGACAGTTAAACGGGAGGACACTAGCTGGGGGATGTTATTGTGAGAAAGAGCGATGAATACAACTGACGGGTGATGTTGCTAGTCAAATTGAACCACTTTCATTCACAGGCAAATGTATAGGTATTAACACTGAAGCCCAAATCGTATAATCCTTACTTATCAGCTGTAGCTCAGGAAATGGCACAAATTTTGGCTCATACAAAATTTAGTGCTACAATCCACCTGTGCATGCATAGGCACACGCACATTAAAGACATATGCATGAGAGTTTATAGGCATGTATATATATGGTACATATGCTGGTATATATTTGCAGTTCAGTTGCTTATTTTTCATTTGTCTATATAGATCTTGCATCTAAAATGTTCTATGGTAACTCTTTTATTTTTTATTTTCTTATTCTTTGCATACTTTTTCCTCCTTCTTCTTAGCCTAAGTTTTTGGGAGATGTTAAAACACCAGTATTAGCTGTTTTCCTTCATCGCATTCGCAATGATAAGAAGACAGGAGGACTCCAGCTTGTGGTATATGCTGATATTGACTCCATCAGGCCCCGGCTGCAGGTGTTTGTGTCAAACCTCACAGATTCAAGCAAGTGGAAGCTCTGTGCTGACGCTTCAGTCCTCAATGCTCACAAGGCAGTGGTAAGGCTCAAAAATAGTTATACATGGCTGTGTGCATCACAGGTAACCCATGTTCCGTGCATTTAAAAAATTATTATTTCTCTCTCCATTAAAGGCTTACCTGAAATGGGGCCGGAATTGCCAGGACTACAAGATTTCAACTGAGCTGGTAACTGGGCGGTTTGCTGCCCACCCTGCAGCACAAGTGAAACTGGAGTGGCCTAAAGTTCCTTCGAGTGTCAGATCCATAGCAGACTGGTGAGGTTTCAGTCTTCAGTGATACTCGTTCATGATATCGGTCAACTGAGAAAAATCAGTATCCACCCATGAGGTTCTAGTGGTTAAAGTACTGACTGTTATTTTACTCTCTGATCTATCTCAGTACTGCCTTTGGACATAAAAGTTGAGTGGGAGATCATAGCCATCCTATTGTAATGTACAGTAATTCTTTATATTGGACATAATTACTGAAAACTGAGGAACAGATCCTACCTTTCACTGAACACTAGATCAGTAAAGCAGAGAGTGGTCATGAGGACCTAACCAGTGATCAAGAAGACTCTGTAGCTACTTACACACAGATGTGAGACAACCTGGTTGCAATGTGTGCTGCTTTTTGCTTCTCAATTTTACCAGATCTTTCTGATTTGAATTTCTGAAGGTTTTACAAGTTTGTCCCTGGGGCTGCATTTATGCTGGGGTTCTCTGAAAAAATGGACAAGAATCCTTCTCGACAAGCCAGGGTGATCGTGGCCCTAACTTCTCCAAGGACATGTGATGTTGTTGTCAAGCTTCCTGATGTAAATATGAAATATTATTATCACTCTCCTATTTTTTCCTAGTAGAAAAATGAGACTGTTGCATTTTAATTACAGTGAGCCAATTCTTAGAACGAAAAATCAAGCAAGCATCAGTTTGGGTGAAAAAGATGAAAATAGCTTTTATTATTTTCAACCTTTTTATATTACATCCAAGAATATTCATACACTGATTTTGTTCATGGAAGTGCCGTGGGTACTCATAATGACATGCATTTCCGACTCTAGTAACTCTGTAAGTTTTCACCTGATCACCTTAGAAGGGGAGTAATTAATTCTCTCCCAAATACTGTCTGAATGGTGACCCACACCATGAGAGAAAACTGTAAGCAGAAGCAAAAAGCTCATGGACAGTGAGTCAGATGAACTGTGTTCATATAAAGTCTTTGTCAATCAAAGCAGAGAAATTAAAATCAAATTCCAAATAGGAGAAAAAGCTGATCTCAGCTGTATGCTTTGAGTACCTGGCGCATGTGTATTTTGAACATACTTTTGAATTCCTTTTCAGATGATCCTCTATGAAAAAGCCATGAGGCTTCCCCTGCCACTCCCTGTAGGTCCGAGGATACCAGCTTCAGAGCTGCAGCCTCCCATCTGGAATGTCTTTGCTGAAGCCCCCTCTGCAGTGCTCGAGAATTTGAAAGGTCAGGGTCTAATTGGGTTCAGAAGGATGCTGTCCCCAGTGCCCTGATTTACTTGAGCACCTTCTGAATTTTTCTGGGATTATTTGTCTACAGTTCATTAGGCAATGTGCTGTAATAATGTGAGGATGGTTCAACTGGGAGGCAATACTGTGCATATAGTACAGAAATCATCAGCATTTCAGGGATCAAGATAGAGGATGTTAGAGGAGTGTATTTTCCATGCCTTTTTTAGAATTTATGGGTGCTCAGAAGCCCAAAGCCCCTGTAATCCATACAAAAATATCACATGTGGAAAAGATATAAAACTAAAATTATATAGCACTAAAAATAAAATATGCCATTTAATGACTTTCTTTTATGGAAAAGAAAATACTCACTGGCATTTTATTTAACCAGCTCGCTGCTCCGTTTCCCACAACAAGATCACAACCTTTAACAATGTTCAGTTTAACTACACAATGCCGGCAAACTGCTACCACATCTTGGCTCAGGATTGCAGCTCTGACCTTAAGTTCCTGGTGATGATGAGGAATGCTGAAGAAGGCCTGAACCTGAAAGCAATCAACATCAAGCTTGGCAGTCAGTAAGTAACTCCTGCTGGGAACCACATCGTCCACATTTAACATGAGAGGAGCTTAGATCTGAGCTTTACTGCAATGGGTAGCAGCCCGTGGGATTTCAGTGTTTCCCTCATTTCCTTTCCATGCATATTGAATATGAAAATATTGATGATGATGTTCCCCTGCATCTTAGGTGACAAGAATACTCCTGATGTAATTTAAGTAGTTGAAATGAGCTTACGCAGTGATCAGTGATATTTAGTGAGCAGGAAAATGCCTTTGTTGCTGTATGTGTGTGAATGGAATACAAACAGGCTACGAATGCTCTTCTCCTCAACAGTGAAATTGATATGCACCCTGTGAACGGAGAGGTGAAACTTCTGGTAGATGGGGTTGAAAGCCCCACCACGAATGTTTCATACATATCTGCTGGTAAGTGATGCAGCATCTGTTGTTTCATTTTCACGTGTGTCTTAGGAGAAAGAAAGAAAGAAAAAAAAATCTATCAAAGAAATGCCATCAGTTTGTATTCAATAAGTATTTCCACCTTTGGTTGTAAGGCTAATATTTAAGAACATGTATTTTACTCACTTTCATAGGAAGACTTAGAAAGACTGATTAGAGTGTGAAGCTCTTGAAGTGACCACAGTAAGCAAGATATAACTAACATGAAGATCCCTCCTTTTCGTACATTACTGCAGCTCCTGCTGAGTTCCAAATTTGAGAAGTGTTTTGGTTATACTATCAAAACACTCAAATCTTGCTTGATTGAAACTGTTTGAAGTAGATTTTTCTAAAACTCACCACGCTTGTGTATCAATGTTTTTCCTAATTTGATTTGTAGGTATAGATTTTGCTAGCATTCTGAAATATGCTAGAAATACTATATGGAGAACTGGAAAAACAGCATGCTTGCTTCTCTCAAAGCAGGAATAGATTATTTTCTATGAAAGATACAGGACAACCTTGTTTCATTCTGTGCTGTGCAGTCAGGGGCTATGTACAATGCAAGTATTTCCTGACTGTAGAGCTGTAGTATATGAATTAGGCTAAATCTTGCTGAAATTGGGTTAGCATCTGCCAGTGCTGAGTTCTTTCCTATTTGTTACATACTTGGAAAGTCATAACTGCGCTAGAAATGGCTCCAGTGAGAGTCACGGTGTTCTTTATATTTCCTCACTCCAATATAGTGTACTCAGGGCCTTGTATATCTGCACAGCTGTATAATAATTTCTAGAAATAAATATGAGTGTGTTAATTACCCAAAGAAATGAGTAAATTTGTGAGCGTTAAAACTATTTTCCAACTTTTTACAAACATCTATTTTCTATACATACACATTTCTATATCATTTTGCCGTATGTTTTGTTTCTTGAATACAACAACCGAGGAATTTCAAGGAAAAGAACATTTTAGAAACATGACAGTTGCTATTTTCTTTCTTAAAGAAGCTAGGTTAGGCCTGGTTTGGTTTTGGTCTTGCTTTGCTTTATTTTGTTTTCTTTCTAGGTGCTTCTCTGTGGATCCACAGTGAAAAGCAAGGGCTTGTACTTGTTGCCCCAGCCTATGGCATTGATAAACTGTACTTTGATGGATACACATTCAGGGTATAGTTCTTCCTCTTCGTATGCTTGGGTGTGGAGAAATTGCCATAGGATTCCCTTAAATCTGTATGTGTGAGTGCAGGAGCACAGAGTGGCAAACCCAAATCTCTGCAGGGTCCAAAAAACCCAAAAGCAAAGATGAAACTACTGAATTACACAGTCCTGCTCTTTATTTCTGAGTAGGAAAAGCGACCAACAAAAATACCTTACTCTTGCAGGACAGGTGTGCGTTGGGAAACGGGCCTGTGGGCGTACACACACTGACCCAGCAGGGTATTTGTGAGAAAAAAGAGTTTCCAGCTCCTGTCCACTGTTCTGGCAGCTGCATCATTCCTTAAATCAGCAAAAAACGCAGTCGTTGTTTTAAAGGCTGCACTAAAAACAGCATGAAAGGAAAATGTAAGAAATTGATAAACCATACTGTACCTATCATCTATTCTATGGAAACAGCCATCAGACAAAAGCTTAATTATATTAATAGTCTAGACTATTAATAACTTAACATACTAGACTGGCACAGCAGGTTTTAAAGGCTTTAACAGTTAAAGACTCTGCAGCACCACAGGAGTTTAACATCTGTCTGTCAGAGCCTTTTGAATTCTTAGCAAAGAGATTTTAAATGTTTGTGAATTAACTTATAATGAGAGAGGCCTACATAGAAAAAATCTGCTCCATAGGTTGGGCATTTTTTTAACTTGAAATGGCTCTGTTTTTTGTTGTTTTTCTTGAAGATTCAAGTTGCTTTATGGATGGCAGGGAAAATGTGCGGAATATGCGGAAAATATGATGCAGAATGTGAAGAGGAATATCGGATGCCCAATGGGTATCTAGCTAAAGATGCGGTGAGCTTTGGGCATTCTTGGATTTTGGAAGAAAAGCCTTGTACAGGAGGTATGCAAGCTCTAATAAATTTAATATAATATTTCTGCAGTTGTATAGAAAATGTAGAATTTATTTTAAAAATATAAAATCCATAAACATTTTGAAGAAAACATTTTAAAAGGGTTCATTAAGTTATATTAGGTATAAAAAAATATTTGTCAGTTTAGAAGGGAATAAGAAATTACAAGTTAAACAAGCCAAAAACTACAAGTCAGTTGAAATTAAATAACCAAGCTGAAACAAAATCTTTGTTTTGGTTTTGAAGTGTTTCAGAAGATCAGAAAAAAATGTAAGAGGATAAATTCATACAGAGTGCTTTGATTTAAACTCAACAGCATTTTCCAGCCAGTATTTGATCCATCAAAAAATCAGATGGGGATTAGTAATTATTTTACCTTGGCTGACCATCTGATTTTTGAACCAGTGGAACTTGTCAAGCAGAGCACTCAAGCGCATGAGCAGTTCCAGGGACCTAATTACATGGTTGAAATAAGAAAAGGTGCATTTTAAGTGTTTCAGTAGATTAGGATCTTATGGTGCACTCAGCGCTCCCAGCTGAGGTTATGATGCAACAGCAAACCATAGTGCTGCAAGGAGATCGGGCACGTTGCCTTTGTAAAGATTTGTCCTGCTGGGAAGGACTTCCTCAGTCCCTGGAGATGGCTTCTACATGTTTAGCTGTACATCAGCTCTTATTCTGCTCTAAGTTTGTAAAGAATAGTGGGCCTCAAACTTTCTTTAGATGGATATGGAGCCCATGTGCATGTGCACAATAGTATTCCCATGGATGGTAGTAACTACATACTGTGCTTCCATTTAACACATGGTGGAAACAGCTGGAATTTTACTGAATAAAGCTTATAGTCAGGAATAAATTGTGGTCCATTTAGCTTCTCACAGATTTGTAACTGCTTGTCCAAAATGCGGTCGGTATTACCGGCTGGCAGCAATGACTTTTGGTTTCTCTTTGCAGCAATATTTTTATTTGGTCAGAAATCCCTCCTTTATTTCCACTCCTTAGTATTCAAAACTTTGAAATGTGGTTTTGCAGCTATTCAGTAAGCCAGTTTGCTTTGAAAAATGTTTATTAGAAAGTACATCAGACTATGTTTCTACATGCTAATCTAGAAATAAACCAGTTGCATTTGAAATTAACCTTCTGTAGCTCCATATCTACTGATCTACTGTATTTCTGATTTGGAAAGCTTGCCAGCCAGTGATGCTGCTTCACTTATAATCAAAATACAGTTTTCATAGAGGAAAGTTGTTTGCAAATTGGCAGTCTTGGCAGATGGGGCCTTCTGGGGAGAGCTGAAGGGTTTGAATGTAAGCAGGTAAACTGTCACCAACGATTGTGTTACAGCCTGCAAACTGCGACACTCCTTTGTGAAGCTTGAGAAGACAGTTCAGCTTGCGGGTGTCGAGTCCAAGTGCTATTCTACAGAGCCCGTGCTGCGCTGCATGAAAGGGTGCTCAGCCACCAAGACTACTCCAGTCACTGTCGGTTTCCACTGTCTGCCAGCTGGTAAGTAAACAGAAATCTTACTGAATAGGAGCTGCACAAAAGTCTAAATAGATTGTGCCTTGACTTGGTTATTCCACTAGAAGCGTATGAATAATCTGATATCCCACAGATAGGGATGGACTTACTGTGGTATTGACTGAAGATGCTTCCCTCTTTTCATTAGTATGTAAAACTTCCTTTAGTGAGAGAGATGTTTTCCTGCTGTAATTTCACTACGTTTTCTACTTATGGGAATTCAAAATCTAAACTGAACTCCCTTTGAGCGAACAAGGTGAGGGCAGGGTAACAGCACAGTCAGCATTGTGATTCAGCTGAAAATCTGTGTATTGCGGCTGGTGAGGATTCAGCCCATCAGATCCTGTGCAGCACCCTGAAACGGGCATCCTCCCCTTGTATATTTTTATATATCAGTGCCTTTGGGCGTGATCCTACTTCACTGGGCTGATTTAGGCAATAGAAGGACAGGTGTGGACGGGATTCCTACACACAGGTGCAGTGATGTAGGAGGATGTCTTTTTTACAGGTGTATTGTAGATTCTAAGATATTAGATTAGATAGATATAAATTATATAATGATGGGTTCATTTCTGTTTTCCAAGTTTGTTTTTCCTCTAAGACCACAATATCATTTCCCAAATGTATTATTAATAAAACTCTATATGGAAGTAGTAGTTTTCAAGGTCAAACTGGCTTATTAACTAAGTGGGCTTCCTGGAATATCTCTGCGTGACTTAGACAAAAATAAATATGTAAGCTAGTGAGGAGAAGACAAGCCTGCTGTAATTAATGAGTAGTGTATGGTAAATGCTGTACGTGCAAAACTGCTTCTGAAGTATACTGTTTACTTTTCATTTTCTTGTTCCCCATCAGACTCAGCTACCAGCCTGACAGACAAACAGACGAAGTTCGACCAGAAGTCAGAGGACATGCAGGACACTATTGATGCACACATAGCATGTTCTTGTGAGAACGAAGACTGCAGTGCATGAAGCTGTACTTTGCAGCACAGGAGAAAACAGAAACACTTGAATGTTTTTATTATGTGGTGTAAGAAAACTCATCTTAAGAAATAATAGGGATACTAAATTAAGTGTTTAAGGACGTGTGGAATCTTCCCAAGTAATTTAAAGTATTAAACTTTATTATTGTAGAAACTGTTATGATTGTTCATAAATATCTGATTTCATAATAAATCCATGCATGGAAAAAATTGTGAAGGCTTCCTTATTTCACTGGTTATGGAAAGAAGAGGTTTATGTTGCTTCTCCTCACCCCTATTTCATAGACTTCTTGAGTCTGTGAACGTCTTTTGTGCACCAGGCATGTGTCTGTGTTGGGCCCCATGGGGGATATGGGGTGGGTAGCTGTGGTACCACGCTTGCTTCCCCCAGTGCTTTCCTCCCTGGTGCTGGGATCCTGCACACCCGGAGCAGGAACTGATCACCTCTGTGTGATGCAGCAGCCTCTGGTGTCCTGCAATAACTGCTTGATGGGCTGGTGCTGCCATAGGGAATGGCAAGATCAGGGAATAAGCCTGAACCTCACACTACTGGATAAGGCTGCTCTGAGGGAGACAAGAACATGTTATGTTCCTGATGCACCACATGAGAAGCTAGTGGGAACCAGGGGTTTTTGAATAGGACATGGTGGACTTACCTAAGTACAGTACCTGCCAAAGGGTCCCAAACTGAGCCAGATGTTTGCACTTTGGGTGAGATGCCCCAGCCTCTCTGCCCAGCATGAGCCTTTGCTGTGGCCACCATCAGCGGGTGGGCTCTGCCTCCTGCCTACCTGCTGCGGGTCTGCATGGGCATGGTTAGGGGTGTGCTCATCTGCCATCAGCGCTGGAGCCCAAAGGATTCCAGCGGACCTGGAAGATGTTCTCTGTTTTTTCCTAAGGCTGTGCTTGCAGGCCGAGTATGCACATCAGGTGAATTTGTTTTTCATAGAATTGCCTTAGGAGATGGTGTAGACATAACCATCAATGTTAATGAGCTTGTTGGCATCACGAGTTTTGCAGCAATTTCAATAGAAATGGTATTGTATTCTCTTAAATTTATCTGCCTTAATTCATCAGCATTCTCCCAATAGATACACATACATTCAACCACTTTTATTACTGAATATTTTTTCTATTGAAGTTTGTTAATTCAAAGCAGAATGTGATCCTACCAAGTTGTTACAAATGTAGATCTTCAGTAAATTAATTAATTAATTAAAAGAGAAGCAAGGTATTTGGCTCAAAAAATCAGTAGAAACCAATGAAGAAAAATGGCACTTACCTATGACCTTCACCACCTATCACTGGCTAGTTTATGAATGCACTTGACAACATTCTGTAAAAATTGTGTCATTTGGCTTTCCCCAGCAGCTTCCATGGATGCATGTATGTGAGCTTTATGGTTTGGAAAGTCAATGTCCTTAGTACCAAAAAGAGTATGTTTGAAAGACAGGTGTAAATATGCAGTTATATACAGTTTAAATGCTGTCATGGTACCTTGTGCTGCAATTTGATGGGGAGATGGCAGCAGGCAGTGTTTGGGCACTGCCCAGCAGCAGCAGCAAAGCAGTGAGCTGGTGGGTTTGCTCCTTGCCTGGAAGTCACACTCAGCAGTGATGGGAAGCACGGGCTTCCCAGGTAACCCCTGAGGCCGAATCCAGCAGAAGTTGGGGCTTTGCATGACCCCCAGGGCTGGGCTCCATGGCAGGCTCTAGCATGAGCTCCCAGCTTCGGTGAGGCCAGCCCCTGGGTTCCTCTCTTCTCAGCCTACCAAGCCTGGAACATGGATTTGGAGATGACTCTACTCTTCCATCCTCCATGCTCAGGTGAGAGGCCTGTCATGAGCTCAGCAGTAACGCCCCAGCAGGAGACCCACAGGTGAGCATCACCCAATCACCATGGCAGCCAGAGCACCTGTGAGACTGGGGGGGCGGGATGTGGGCTGTGGGTGTTCACCTCAAAAAGGGCTGCGGTGAGGCTGTCCCTCTACCTCACTGCCCCTGTGGAAAGAGCTGAGCACAGTTCAAGGGAAATGCTGTCCAGGGCAGGCCCTGGGCACCGCAAAGTCGTTCGTCACCCTCATAATTTTCTTAGGACTTTTTCTTTTCTTTCTCTTTTTAATTCAGGTTCCATCCTTTGGAGAAATATGAAGCATGAAAGGTCTGTGAGTGTGTGTGGGGACAGGTTGGGCATTGAAATTGTTCTTGACATATTGGAGAAATGATCTAGAAAATAAGAGGGTTCAGTTCTATACAGAAACCCCCAAAGGTGAAGTCCTCACCAACAGGTTTTGCGTTCACCTGGAGCAGAAGTATGGATGGTCCCACCCTGTGGCAGCAGCACAGCTGGGGTGACCAGGTGTGCAACATTTGCTGCCCAAAGCAGTGGGGATGGGGGTGAGACTCTGCAAGGCTTTGGTTGGGAGTTTTGGGGAGACAGCTGGGCACAGCCCATAGAGTCCCCAGGGAGGACCATTATTTTGAGGAGTATTACAGTGTTATAATTTTGAGACACTGAATACAAGCATTGCTGCATTCAACCTGTCGTCACAGCAGTGCTCTTCTGCTTGCACTGCCACTGACCCCAATTCCTTGCTGCCCAAGGTGGTTTATTGGTTGGTTTTTGTTTTTTTAAATCTATGCAGCTGCATATAGTTGTGCCATAATATATTTGCTTTTGAGCTTCAGTCACCAGGAACTGACTCAAATCTTTTAGCTACATTTACCATTTACCAAATCTCCAAAGACACAGCACAACTCACTAGAGCCTGGATTCGCTCTGCTATCATGTCCCATCAGTTTTACAAGGGAAGAGGTTAAAACAAACAAGACCAAAATATAGTGCTGGTAAAAACACAGTAAAGTATTTCTCATGCTTCAAAATTCTTTTGGTTGGTTGTTGTTTTTTTTTTACACTACAGGTGCAATTTTTGATCTAGGAACAAAATCCGTAGTTTGGCAGACATTATAAATTATATCCCACCTGCCAATTATAAAAAAACATCAGCTAAAGAGCATGATGAAAACTAAACTGCCTTGGATAGGAGCCACTGTTCTGTTGCTGAGAAACTGAATCCATCCCTTCCCACAGTGAGCCGGGCAGCAGCTTCGGTTCCCCACTCGTGGAGGAGAAGGTTGGTGGGCAAACGGGGGCCGTGCAGCACCAACATGAATCCCTCAGTCCTGGGGCTGCCGTAACCCTCCTTGTGCCTGTTGCTGACGGTGCAGGTGGCTCCGTCTGCTCCGGCTGAGCCCAGCTCCATGCCCTGGCAGTGGGGAACCCCGGGACCAGGCCAAACCCTGGAACCAAGAGCAGCCTGAGGGACCCGTGGGGCTGCCTCCAAACTGTGGGCTGAAAATTGCCACCCCTTGTTGCATGATGTGAAATGAGTTTGGGCGAATCACACTTTGTAGTAGACCTTTGTAAACCAAGAGGTTTGTGTTTGTAGCACCCATCAGCCTCATCCATCTCACCTTGTGGGGGCAACCCACACCCCTCTGTGGCTAACCACGCTGGAGAAAGGGGCTGATGTGTTAGTCCTGTAAGAGAAGGGACTGTTTAGTTTGAGGAAGAGGAGGCTGAGGGGAGACCTCATCACTCTCTAC
>JAOXJM010000004.1:18692098-18714904 GCA_026413425.1 Tringa solitaria
GGACTCGATGATCTCAAGGGTCTCTTCCAACCTAGACAATTCTATGATTCTATGAGAAGGCAGGTGAGGGAAGTGTGACCATCAGCGTCATTAGGCCATGGCCTTTGTGACAAGGACGGGAGGTTTGTGTTACTGGGTGAAGTCCTGTCCCCAGAGAGCAGGGCTGCGGGTGACAGCCCGCCCCGCTGGCAGCAGGGTGGGTATCGGCACAGTGTCACAGGAGGGCTGCCCTGGGGCTTTGCACAATCCTGCTGGGGCACTATCAGTTAGATAAGCTGTGGCCATCATGGTCAGGTCAGGATAACCTGGGCAAAGTCAGCACAGACTGCAATGGCACCAGGTGCTGCCAGTGAATAAGGATAATAAGTAGTTTTTCTTACAGGATAGATGTTTTGGCTTTAACTATATTTTAATACTTATAAGCACTTGGTCAAAAAGTACTTTTAGTGCATTCAGTTGGTGAAGTGAGAACAAAAGTAGTTGTGATGGTTTTGGCAATAATATCTGGTGCCTTGTGCCCAGCCCCCTCTCCCTCAAAGGGTTTGAGTGGTTGATAAAAAGTTGATAACTCAACAAAATTCACTGTGCCTGTTAATAATTCTTCTATAAAAGCCGCACAATTTCCCCTGCAGTCTTCAGTTGCTTTTAAGATGAGGGGACTCATCCTGGCCCTGGTGCTCACCCTTGTGGGTAAGTCAAAGCTTTACCAGCACTGCTGAGCTGTGGTGGCCACCGTGGTCCTGAGCAAACTGCATCTCCTTGGGGCTTTTCAGGGATATTTACAGCTCAGCGTGCTGAAGCCCTTGTACGGCTTTGGCTGTAAACTGTTAGATTTCTGTGCCTAAGCTTAGCAGCAGGGGAAGAGCCAAGCAAGCAGCAGCTAGCCAGTGGGGCTGGCATGGGCTTGGTGTCCTGGAGGTTTGGGGTGCACCCTGGGAGCCCATTACTGGTTTTTTGCCAACCTTTAGCACGCTGAGTAAATGAATAATAAATGTAAAGTGCCTACCGATATGAAGGGGTTTCTGACACATCCTTTTCTTTCCTCCCACACAGGGGGCCAGAAGCAGGATCTCGGTAAGTGCGCTCCAGCCCCAGCGAGAAGCTCCCACACTGCCCTCCCCTATGCCATGCCTTGCCCACTGCTCGCACCCAGTCTCCGGCAGTAGCAGCCTCACCCTTCTTTGCTGGGATCATTCTTATGAGTAACATCACAACAGTCATAGCAAAGGCGGTGTTTCTGTTACATTTTATTTTTCAATAGAGCCAGTTTTTCATTCCGGCAAGACCTACCTGTATGGCTACGAGAGCTTCATCCTGCATGGGCTGCCCGGCGGAGGCCTGGCGATGGCGGGGGTGAGGCTGACCTGCAAGCTGGAGATCAGCCATGTGTCTCAAAGCGACCACCTTCTCCAGGTAAGCCACCATGGGCATGGGAACCCCCTCACTCACCCATATTATGCAGCTATAGATGTTCAGTTTATGCCTCCAGGCTGGTAAAAGAAATGGCAGTAAGATGTAGAGCACGCACACAGGCTTAGGACTCTTCCCAGTGCCAAGATGACGCTGTAAGCCCAATGTCAGACCAAGCAGCTTCACTTGGGCAGTGATGATTTCCCCAGCATGGGCAGAGGGGTAGGGATGGGCACTGAGCTTTGCACCCTGTACCCCTGAACTGTGCCAGGGGAGAGCCAACAGCACCACTGGAGTGTCTGCAGCTGTAGCCAAACTGCTTTGGGTTACGGGCAGTGAATTACAGAAAGTGCCATAGGGTTCCTTGCAGCCTGAATATCTGCGGGTGGGAGCCAGAACTGCTCCAGCTCTGCTGCCGTCAGTACCTGAGCCCCCTTGGCTAAAGCTGCCTTAGGTTCATCTCCATGAAGAAATATGGCAGACAGCTGCTCTAAAGAAATGTCCTTAAGATAGTTTTGCTAAGGTGATGCTAAGCTTGAGTATAAAAATGGGAATTCAATCATGAAATGTCCATATTTTTCAACCTGGTCGATAGTCTGAGAAAAGCTCAGTGCTTGAATTCAGATATCACATGAGAAAGTCCCATCTGTCTCCTTTATCTTCCTTTTGATGTTCTTCACATAGACATTAATTCAAATGTGAAGAATTCTAATGGTAATGCTTGTTCTTGGCATTATGATACCAGATCTGGAAGCAAAAAGATTAAACCAAACAGCTTAAAATACTGGCATGGAATGAAAGACCACAGAAAAGAGATCTAGGAGACACGACATGGGCAGAAAGCTGTAAGAGGGCACTTAGCATTCATCCTAGGAGCTTACTTAATCTGTAATCCTGTGCGTATATTACTGAAACAGTGTGAAGGAAAACTATTCTCAAACTTTACACGCTGTGGTAATTGCAGGCCCTGTGTGACCTCGCTAGAGCTGCTATAACTTTAGCAATCGTAAACAGTAGTCTTGAGTAGGATTTAGTTTGATAAAATGTGACCAGAGGCAAGCCACCCTTGCGACATTGATTATTGATGCCTAAAATAAAACAGAACCCACACCATTTCCCTCTGTGCAGGAACGTGTACTTTTACGCATGAGGGTGGGAGGTGTGCGTGTATGTGTATGTAACTAGGCATGTGTGTGCATGCAGGCACGCATTTCCCACTAGGTAGCAGTCAAGGACTTGTGTGCAAGCTTTACAGCTTGATAAGCTCGAAATGATGACAGCAGCTTCCAAAGAAAGAAACATCAGCTCCTGCTGGGCCAACTCCCGTGCAAGGTCCTGCGGTCATCTCTGCTTCCCCACCAGCTGTGCCACAGCTTTGGTGCTCTGGGATGTGCCAGATCTGGAGCAACAGCCAAAATAGCCCCCACGTGTTTAGGCAGGCAGCTCGAGCAACGGCTTGGCTGCCTTGCAGACTGAAGGGAGATCTCGCTGGACATCTGGGGAAAATGGGAGAGTATCCTTTCTATACAGATTCCTGGCAGCCGGTGTTTCACTCACCCAGCAAGCTTCACCAGACTTGCTGAAGTTTTGAATGCTGCTTACACAATTTCACTTTTCTGGCAGAAATTCCTCGTGGAAATTGCATTTTCAAAGATGCTAAGTTTTTAGGCCCGGCACAGGAGTCCAAGGAGGAAAATGTTTCCTGTGGTGTTGGACAAATGGCTTGTGTCTGGCCATGAATTGGAAGTGCCCAGCTTCCTTCTTATTGCACTATTTCAAACTGATGGTGAACAGGATTAATGTTTTCCTAATTTTGTTCACAGATCCGATCACCAAAGCTGGAGGAATTCAATGGTTTCTGGCCCACGGACCCCTTCACTCCATCTTCGAGACTCACAGACACCATTGCTGCATGCCTCAGCCAAGCCTTTAAGTTTGAATACACTGAGGGGAGGGTTGGAAGTATTTTTGCCCCTGAGGACTGTCCCATCCTGTGCACTAACCTAGTGAGAGGGATTCTGAACATGATGCAGATAACCATCAAAAAGTCACAAAATGTGTACGAACTACAGGAGGTTGGTTCTTTCCATTCTGATTTTACTTTTATCCTCATTTTACTGTTAGGTAGTAACTTGCCTGTACACAGACTTCCCAGGCAATTTTCTTTGACTTATTTATTGCTGTTTCAGCTGGAAAATTCATTGTGTTTAATCAATATTCACAGGCTGGGATTGAAGGCATCTGTCAAACCAGATATGTTATCCAGGATGACAGCAAGAATAACCGTGCCACCATTTCCAAAAGCAAGGACCTGACCAACTGCCAGGAGAAAGCGGTGAAGAACATGGGAATGGCGTACATCCGCCCCTGCCCCACCTGCCCCCTGGTAGGAGCAGCACGGAGCCCTAACGCCACGTGCGGGCATAAGCCACTGCTAAACACTCACGTGTCACACTGATGCTAGTAGGGGTTTTGGCTCATCTGTGCTAATTAACTTCCACCTGTTCTTATTTCTGAGTGGGTCTCTTTGCACTTCTAGAAAGTCAGAAACATCAAGGGCACGGTGATGTTCACTTACAAGATGAAGTATGATGACAGCGGGGCCTTGATGACATCTGCTACATCCAAGCAGGTGTACCAGGTCTCTCCCTTCAATGAACCCAACGGGGCAGCAGTCATGGAGGCAAGGTAGGCATTGTACGTGTCCTTAGCATAGCTGTGATGGTTATCAGAGACAGAAGGAGATGCCTAAAACTTATTTACTGTTGATTTGAGAGTTAACAAGAAGCATCTGCCCTGTGGGCTGCAAAGGGCCAAGGCACCATACATTCCTTGGGATGCCCTGCTAGATACCACGTCCTGCCATCTGGGGTTTTTGCTGGACCAACAATCAGACCGGGACCTGACATCCCAAACCATTTGTCCAACCTCTTAGATACTTTGGCAAACTCTAATGAAACCTCTTGCCAGTCCTGTGACATTCCCAGATAATCCTGAGCAATGCGTAAACAGAGAAGTGCACAATCCACTTGTGCTCAATGCATGGTCCTGCTGGGCACCTCTCAGTCTGCTCCAACCATTGCATGTGTCCTCCACACACAAAATGTGGTTAAAGGCTACTGATGCATTTCCTTCTTTCCCTTGAAGACAAGAACTGTCTTTGGTCGACATTAAAAGGACTCCTATCAGTGCACCAAAAACTCAGCTGCAAAACCAGGGGAGTCTTCGTTATCATTTCTCAGGAGAGCTACTCCAGATGCCAATTCCTCTAATAAGGATTAGAAATCCAGATTTACAGGTATTAGAGGCTTACTTTTCATATTCTTTCATTATTTATAAGGTTAGTAGATTATCACATAATTATTTTAGACATGGATGCTTCCAACTGTCTATTTTTTCCCACAGTTAACAGAAACACTGCAGGAATTAGCTCAGAATAACGAGGAAGCAGCCACCAAAGAAGCTTCAATCAAGTTCTTACGAATGGTCCAGCTTTTTCGTATAGTGACCCTTGACCAAATTGAGTCTTTGTGGGTGCAGTTTGCCAACGACCTTCCCTACAGGTAACTGTATTGCCTTCTGCCAGGATTTCCCATCAGACGCATACTGGGCAATGGGAATAATGACTCCTCCTCTCCCTGGCAGGCACTGGTTCCTGAGTGCCATCTGTGCTGCTGGAGCTACCGACACGTTCAGATTCCTGAAGCAAAAAATTCATGATGAGAAGCTGAACATCTGGGAAGCAGCTGCCACTCTCCCTCTCGCCTTCCATTTCGTTACGCCCAACAAGCAAACTCTAGAAGTTGCCTCAGTGAGTACAGATCATTCTTCCTTCTGTTTCCCTCTCACTCCTTTTTAAAGGTGAATTCACAGCATTATAAATGAAAGATGCAACATATTTCCGTCTAAATTTGTAAAATGCAAGGTATTAACAAAAATGGGTAATTCTTTAGAAAATGTTTCCAAACACTTGTTGCCAAAATATTTAATGGCTTTGATATTTGCTATTACATCCCACAAATCCTAAGAAAATTGCTATTGATTTCTTTTTGACAAAATAAAAACTGAAAAAAAAAATAGAACTCAAGAAAATAATATCATGTAACCAAAATCTAAGGTACATACAGTATAACTGGAGTGAGTCCATTTATTTTTATTATAGCTGAATGACTAGCATTAGATTTAACTTGAGAAAATATTTACGAAAAATCCAAATAAATTCTATTATATATTTTTCAAATGTAATTTCCACTAAATACCAGCTCTAGTTACTAGAGACATTAAAGACTGCTACTTTTTCTGCAGACTTTTCTGACCTGTCCCCAAATCCAGAAAGCACCAATGCTTCGAATAATTGTTTACCTGGCATATGGAAGCATGGTAAATAAATACTGTGCTCAGACTTCACTTTGTCCAAATGAACTTCTTCAGGTAGGTGGCTCTCATTTCTTATGCATAAGGAGTGAAGAAATTTGTAAAATGCCTCTAATTTAGCTCTCACAATGCTGGCAATTAGGTAACTTGTTGTTTACATGCCTCACTCTTAGCTGTGATTGCCTCAAAATTGCAAAGGGAGAATGAAACACTGGACTGATGCCTTTGAAAAATTTGGTCTTAACAGTTCAGAATTTCAAATGTAAGTGGTAGAAGCCCATGGGGATAATGGATCCTGTAAACAACCTGAAACTGAGTTTAGGTATGACAAATTTCAGATTAAAGCAAAACAATTATGATTCTTCTCTCTACTTTTACATCAGGTAGCGCGTACTTTAAAAAAATCCATTAAAAAGGCACTAAAGTGTGAACATAAGCAAAGCTCTATATATGTCATAGGTTAGGGCTTCCAAAGAGGCCCTGCTACATAATTACATATCACTGTCAGAAGTGATCACTATTCAGGACATTGTCCTCGGACTATGCAGCTCTGGCCCCTTTCTCAGAAGGACCACAGCACTGAGATGGGCTGCTGATGTTTGATGTGTGTTTAAATCTTCCAAAAAAGAGTGAAACAAAGCCAAGCCACGAGAAGGATAATTTGTCTCTTCAGAACAGCAAAACTGTTTAAGTAAACTTGCTATCACTAGAGGAAGTGAAAAACATGCAAGCGTAATGCTGCAGCTGTGCAGACCCTGGGGGCTGCAGGCTGGCAGGGCTGGTGGAGGTGCCCCAGGGAGCCTCTGAACCCAGTGTCAGCTTGGGGCTGCTCCTGGTGCAGGCATCCACCTGGGATTATCTCCTACACTCGGCCTCAAGTGCAATTTAAAATCAATTACAACACGGCGTAAGGAGAAAACCAAGTATGCCTGTATGTCTGAGGTTTGGGATCCTGATATTTTTCCTGGGAGAAAAATCTGAACAGCTTTACTCAGGGCTCTGCCCTGAGTTGTTTTGCTTGCTATGGCAATGTATATTTTTATGCATTATTACAAGATTGTTACCTGATAAGATGATCACAGTCTGTTGTGTTTTCAGCCACTCCATGACCTTGCTACTGAAGCCACCAGCAAAGGCGATGCCAAAGACATGGACTTGGCCCTGAAAGCCATCGGCAATGCAGGAGAGCCGGCCAGTATCAAACGCATCCTGAAGTTTTTGCCAACATTTTCCCTGGCTGCAGCTTCATTACCAAACAGAATTCATGTTGATGCCGTGTTGGCCTTGAGGAAAATTGCCAGAAAGGACCCTGCAAAAGTAACTGAAATTCTTATTTAAAAAATGTCTTAGTGAGCATGATTTGGGTTGACTTAGTGATTCAGGAATAACAAAGCCATCAGGTAGTGTTAGCAACTCTGGGCAGATTTCTCAGTTACTGGTCTTCCTCTTGTCCTGCAAGTTCCTGACATCACCCTGTCCTTGTTGATGCCCTGGGAAAGAGGTTGCTTTGGTCACTGTAACACTGGGCCCATTACTAATGGCTGTTTCTTCCAGGCCTCTTCACTGTGCACCCAGCAATATCTTGATTTTCAGTGACAGGTTCCATGCTCTCTGTTTTGGGTTTTGTTCTCCGTTCGCCGCAGATCACACATGCATGGTTTAGGAACCACTTCTCGCTGAGAAGTTATGAGGTACTTACAGGTTGTATCTTCTCTCTCTAGGTAAGGGAGATCTCCCTCCAGGTCTTTATGGACAACACACTTGCTCCTAATGTCCGAATGGCGGCTTGTGTTGTCCTCTTCGAAACTAAGCCTGCTCTTCCAACTGTAACAGCTATGGCCAGCTCGATGCTGACGGAGCCCAGCTTACAGGTAGCCAGTTTCACATACTCACACATGAAGGCTTTGGCAGTAGGCAGGATCCCACAGCTCTATAATCTGTAAGTAGAGGAAGAAGTACACTTTTTAGTAGCAAATGGTAATTTTTTTTTTCTTGCAGTTTTCTAAGAATTTGGTCACAGTTGACTATCTTCATATGACTTTAACTCTTTGTTACTCAGATCTGCTGCTTGCAACATTGCCATTAAACTACTGAGCCCCAGACTTGACAGGCTGAGCTACCGTTACAGCAAGGTCATGCATGTTGGTGATTATTCCTGTGAGTACCAGGTGCCCTGCTCACTGCTTCAGCTTGCGTAGCCAAAGGCCTCTGTTTTGTTCCATGATTTTCATCCAAAATCCAATCACAGGCTGTGAGATTAGGGCACTCTTGAAATAGAAAAAGCACAATAGCCTTTCTAAGATGCAAAATGCCCTGAGAGTGTTCTACTGCTCTCTGGGTATCTGCTGGGGAAAGCAGTGCCTGCACATGGATTTAGGTGTCATTCTTCAGCCAGTGTGGCTGTGTTGGCTCTGCACTAGAACAAAGCCCTCCTCTTGAAGTTGCAAACTTGAGGACCTGTTCCTGGCAGAACCCCTTGTGATCTACTACAGCATGTACCTGAGGTGTCATACATGCACCAGACACCTCAGACCCTAACCAAAATCTCTGCTGCTTTTTATTCCTGTGATAGTGGAGTATCAGGCTGGTGCCATTTGGAGGGTCTACCTAATGAACAGTCCCAACACCATGTTTCCATCTGATATAATCACAAAAGTAAGAGGATATTATGCAAATACTGCAACGGATATTATCGAGGTAAGTATTTAATTAAAACAGCTAGCTAGATCCAAGCCAGCTACAGTTAGTACTACTTGCTAAGTCATTTGGACTGTGATGTAGTGTTTAACTCTGTCTCTGTTTGTGAAGGCAGATGTGGAGGAGAAAATTTATATAATGATTATGATTTTACTTGGGCTTCTTCTTTTATTTGGGCTTCTTGACACATACATTCATCGATGAACGCATTCAGTATAGGCATGAAAATCTAGGAGAGCAGAGGAAAGCTTACGCAGCAGAACATTCATCTGCCTACCTAAAGTTGCATGGCATCTCGGGTATTTTGCATAAGTACAGGGAAATAGCATCTGAAATTAAATTTCAGCCAGCAGTGCAGCCAAGGCAGCATGAAGCTCCATGTAACAGCATGCAGGCTTCTTGGGCAAGCTTTGCAGCCTGGGATGAGCTCTGCGCTGCCCTAAAATTATCCCTGCTGATTAATTCAAAGCTGGCTCAGCACGGCCTCAGCATCCGCAGCCATAGCCCGCAGTCATCTGCCAGGTAGACGTAGCCTTATAAATGCAATGGCTTCATGCAGTATGTATTTAGAGTGGCCTCAGTGAGTGTGATACTAAATACAAAGGTTTTCCTGAGCTCTCTTGTGCTTGGGCTGTGACACCTGACTCTGCTTCCTACAGGTGGCTCTCCGGTCACAAAGCCTAACCGAGCTTATCAGGAAGAAAAATATTCCCTTTGCCGAGTATGATACATACAAGACACTGAAGGAACTCGGTAAAACGGTATGTCTCTGTGAGCCCTTCTGACCTGCTTGTCATACACAGTTCCTGCCAGCACTGGGGTTGCATCACCCACCCACCGAGCCCTCCCTTTGATGTTTCAGTGAGAAAGGAGTCGGTCATCCTGTTTGATCATGGAAAGATGTACTTACATTGTATTTTCACTGTCAACAGATGCTAACTTTTCATTCAACATGTGTCAGCCCTTAATGTACAGTACAAAAGGTGATGATGATACTGGTAGCCAAAATTCATGTGTTTTAAAGTGTATGTTAAAACAAAGTAAGTGGTTGTGCTTCTCTTTTAAAATGATTCTTGAATAAGAGTTTTGTCTGTGAGCCCTTAGGTGTCACCTACTACTTAGAGCAGCAGAAATTAGCAATTCCTCACCTCATCCCTTACATGGGAAATTCCCACTGAAGTCTCATGCAACATAAGAAAGTCCACATTGGTTCAGACCTGTAAGATGACTATTAGTTTTTGGCTAAGGAGCCATGGTTAGAGTGCTTCAGATGGAATCTACTCTTTGCTGATACATTAATGTCTTTGAAGTAACATTATCTGCTGCTTTTCTTTCTCCCCACCTCTCTTTAACACTGCAGCTTCTGGGATGGAAAGAACTGCCTCTTGAAGACCCTCTGGTGTCTGCTTATGTCAAAATATTGGGCCAAGAGATCGCCTTTGTTGACATTGATAAAGATGCCATTCAGCAGACCATGACGGTATTGACAAGGCTGGGGTTTTTTGTCTGTGATGCTGAATAATTTCCCTTTCTCGTCTTTTCTTATGCACTTACTCAACCTATTTCTCTGTTTTCAGAGTCTCACTGGATCATCAAACTGGCAGGTGGTGGTGAAAAAAGTGGTGGAAGAGGTCCAGAGAGGCATTTCAGGCCAATGGACCCTGCCAGTGATGGTGGCCGAGCTGCGACACATTGTCCCCACAGTGGTCGGTGTGCCACTGGAGCTCAGTCTGTGTGGCACCACGCTGGCCCAGGCTGTGGCCGACGGTGAGCTTGGGATGCCAAACCGAGCAGTTCAATAATTGTGGGTCTGAAATTAAATCTCTCCATAAACTTGAAAAATACTCTTGTAATGTGGAAACATTAGTGTTTAGCTACCTCCAAAGGGTTTGAGAATAATTAGTGTGTTTCACCTTGGACATATTTGTATAACACTGGTTTGGAGTAGCCATCCTTAAATTATCATGTAAAGTATTTCAAAATGTAAAAGCAGTGCCCATGTGTTAACTGCTATCCTTATTCAAAACATTGTATCTCCAGCATTTATTGTTTCTCTGTTCATATAATTCCTGTTTGTCTTTTGCAGTGCATATGCAGATGTCACCATCATTATCTGACAATGTTAGACCTTCACAGTTGTTGGAAACCAACATGGATATTCAAGCTGACATCAAGCCAAAGTAAAAATTACATGTATTTTCACATACATACACAAGATTTATATTTATATTCGAAATAGATATGTGATCACATGTTGTTATATAGGGGTCTTGTTCCAGATTTGGGATGGCTGTGTTAGTCCAGAGCAGTGAAGCTGTGAGAAAGCAATGCAATCACCTGATGCTTTATGTCCCTGCAAAAGCAGCAACATGCGCTGTACCCCACAGGATGCTGCGCTGCTCTGCTGTTGCTAAAAATGCTCACGTTTGTATCTGTTCAGTGACTAAATATACTAAGCTGTGATGATATATTTGCTAATGTATGAAAAGGTTTTTACAAGTTCAACATAGGATCGCATCACCACCAGATACAAGCTGGGGGGATTTGAAGAGGTCAAGGGAAATGCTTCTGGATCCGCAAGAGCAAATGCAACAGTACTAATAACAATAATAGTGATAATTATCATAATAGTAGTGATAATATTAATAAACAACTAGACACAATCTTAAGGTAGAAGAGATTCTGGCATCAGCTTTTCCTCAAGCAATGTGTCAGTAACAAAGCTGTGAGAGGGTCCATGTTAGCTTTCTTTATCAGATAAATCCCTTCGCCTTGTCTAGTGCCACTTCAGCTTTTTCTTTATCATGTTATATGATACATCTCTTTATCCATCAGCAGTGCCTCTTACAATAAAAAGAACAGCATGAAAACGCAATTTTGCATTTCAAAGTTAAATATGTGCATATTAATCTGTAATTATGCATGGTTTTATTTCCACTCTTTCAGGGCATATTTTCATATGATTGCAATGATGGGGATTAATACACAATACTTTCAGAGTGGTCTTGAATTTCACGCAGAGCTCAGTGCCAACACTACAATGAAATTTGATGCCAGGATAAATATGAAAGAGAAAAATCTGAAGCTTGAAACGCCTCCCTGCCGTCAGGAGGTTGAGCTCGCAGCTGTGAGGTACAGAAGAGCTTGTTCCATTTTACTTGTTATGTGTTACTGATTGTGAGATCCCTGTTATAAAATCATGAACATACAATTCTTTGTTAGGCTCTGCTGTACCTTGGCAGCCACATAAAGCTTAGTATTGTCTTTTTTTGCACCAGTGAGGACAGGTAAGCAAAATCAGATGCTATTTTTGTGCCATTTATCACCTCCACAGGAGTGAAGTTTATGCTATTTCAAGGAACATGGAAAAAGTAGCTTCCGAAAAGAAATCCCACCTTGTCCCTGAAGGAGAAGTACCAAGTATCTCCAACCAGCCATTTCAGCCATCAGAAAGACCTTCAAGACCTGTCAGCTGGAAGGTGAGGAGGCCTCTCACTGTATTACAGACAGGTAGAGAGCAGACTGCTCCTCAGAGGGTTGAGCACTGCCAAGACAACAGCAGGCTAACCAGGTCACAAACACAGAAACTGTGATATCCAACAGGTGCCTGTCATGTCCCAAACCAAGCCTAACGTAAGTCCCAATGGGTTCAAGACATGATCATTCACAGTCTTCTCACTCTTACCATCTCATGCACGGAGGGTTGCTTTGACAGCATGCCTTCCTGCTTCTTTACAGTCATGGGGAGGGTGTGTGAAAGTCATATCCTTTGTACAATATCCTTTTTTTTTCCAAGCCAGAACTATGTGGAAAAGATGGCTCTTGGGCAGGATATACATTTTTCTTCCCAAATCCTGAGGTAACCCCTGCAGTGGATTGCAAAAGCCCATTCTCTTATGTGCTCTCCAGCTTCTGAGGCTGGTGTGGGAAGGGTAGATTGACTTGCAACAGGAGGGCTAGTAGCCCAAAACTGATGCAGAGAAATAGCCCCTCCACAGAGCCCTGCAGGTTCTCATTGGAAAATGTGTTTGTGAAACACTGCGTGAGAGCAGGAGAGCTCTCAGGAGAGCACTTTGGAGGAAACCCCACTGCTTCCAGTGCTTGGATCTCTAATTTTAAGCAGTTCTTTCTTACATAGGCAGGACTGTCATCATTCACTTCATTAATACGAGGAAAGATTTTAGAAGCTGTGACAATTTCTTGTGGAAAATATCTTTATTTGCCATATTTTTTGTTTAATGCAGCAAAGCAATATTCCTAATGTGATATCCAAAGGATACCAGCACGGTTCAGAAGAGGCACATCACCAGAGAGTAGGAGGAAAATTTTATGCACGCATCTTCTGTAGAAAATTTGAGAGTTTGGGATCTTCTGCTTGTCTCAGCCTAAAGTCACGAAATCCTGCTTTCTTAAGAAAAACCTATCTGCACAAATTAGTTGGAGAACTTGAAGCCAAAATAGTTTTGAAGCCAGGTAAAGTCATAATAACAAGCTTTTCTGTCAATCTCTGTGAATGCTGCTCAAGCAGCACAACTCTGGAATGTAAGTATCTTGACTTTAGTTCACACAGATGCTGAAATTGACAAAATACAGCTGGAGATTCAGGCAGGATCCCAAGCAGCTTCCAAAATAACTGATGTAGGAAGCTCAGGGTCTAAGGAAGAGGATGAGCCATCTCTGTACGAGAACATACGAGCTAAACTGAAGAAGATTCTAGGCATTGAAAATATATTCAAGGTAAGAAACTTTGAGCATCAGAGAAGAAATATTTTCCTATGAATTAAGCCAGGGGTTTCCAGTGTGGAAAACTGCAATAAGAAAACAAAGTTTTTGGCCGGGTGCAGTGAGTTCTGGTGCAGCTTCTGCAGTGAGTGGGGCCAGGAAATTGTATTTCCTTGAAAGCCTGTGGTGAACAGCTTGCCTGACACCCAGAGCAATGTTACAGAATAAGCTACAAATTCATAATGCTTTGAACTGTTTTTGGAGGTTGCAAATAAAACACGGCGCCGTAAGAAACGGATTCACACAGAAGAAAAGACTGCGGCTACAGACCTCTGGGCAGTGCCCAGTGCAACCCCCCTCTCCAGTTCATCCTCTTCTTCCACTGCTTCCTCTGCTGATGGCAAAGACCCTGGAAATGAACACAAGAAAGACGAAATAAGGCAATCTGGGAAGCAGGCTGGCAGCAGCAAGAGCAGCAGCAGGAGCAGCAGTGTTAGCTCCACGAGCAGTAAAATCTGCAGCAGCAGTGAAGAGCACTCTGGAGACAGGCACTGCAGTGGGGACAGTGAATATTCCAACCCCCAGGTAATTCTCCTAGGCTGAACGTTTTTCTATTTCTTGTAGTGAATGTTTTTGTACATCAGGAAATTGTGCCCATAGAGCTTGGGCCAAAGAAAAAGAAAAGTCTGTTGAGGGTGATTGTTCGCTGCAGGATGGACGAGGCAGCCACCCAGCAAAGCTTTCTCTCCTTTTTAACCTCTCTGGTTCTCTGAAGCGTTTCAGTTCAGAAGTTTCACATTT
This sequence comes from Tringa solitaria, assembly GCA_026413425.1. Lineage (NCBI taxonomy): Eukaryota > Metazoa > Chordata > Aves > Charadriiformes > Scolopacidae > Tringa > Tringa solitaria. Next base: position 18,706,103 of record JAOXJM010000004.1, read on the forward strand.
CAGAAGATTTCAGTTTAAAATGTTTAAAAAAGATAATTTTATTTTGCCTTTTCTCCATGCTCAGTGCTGAACTTTTAATGCGTTTGTCAAAAGTTAGTTCCTTATCTTCTTACACGCTACCTGTTTTCACAGGCAAATCTACCTGTTTACCAGCTTTGGTTCAAGCCAGCAGATGAACAGGTACATTTACTGCTTATACTGTCAGCAGGGCCTACAACTGCTCTCACCAGCTTTGCTGCAATTAGAGCTTAGCTCTCTGAGAATAAAAATATGCTAAATTAATTCTCTAACAACTTCCAATGGTAAATAACTCACTTCAAGGTGATTCTGTGTTTTTGCAGGACCCAGGAAGGGAAGTCCTGAACAGCAGCATCAGCTCCTCCTCTTCTTCAGCTGGTGATGAAGGCATCTCTAGAGCCATGTCTCAGGTGAGTGTCTTAATCTACAAGAAATAAAAACATTCACTTTGATTTCCAGTTATTGTGTGTCTATAACAGAATAGGGAAAATAGGGTGATTTATCATATTAGATAATATAGAGAAAGAAAATGAATGGTTCCCTGTTTTATAAAGGTGAGCACGTTGGATAGCTATTGAATGTTTTTTTAAGATTCACTAGTACTGTAATTAGTGCTTTGCTACTGTAATTAATGGAACTGGAATGTATTGCTGTATATGTTGAAATTCGTGTTACTCAGTAAATAATTCACTATAAAAATGAGAACTTTACAAGTGCTGACCTGCTTGAACAGAAACTGGTTTCAGCTATATTTTTCATTGCATAGCTCCCTGTTAAAGTTCAGGACTTGACTCTGTCATTCTTTTGTTCATTAGATCTTCTCTGCCAAGTACTTCTGTTCATGTTAGCAGGACCATACAAGGCATTTGACAAGACCTTGGTTTTGCAGTAGTGCTCTAACTTTGAGAGCAATCCAGGTGTTTATTCAGGAACAACTCTATGGTCCACAGTTAATGGTATCTGGTCCTTCTCTAAGAACTATTGTTGATGGAATCTGAAGCAAATTCCACACATTTCAGACAATGATCCGCATGCCTACAAAACAGTAAACCTTACCTTGCTGAGGCACCCCCTCTGTACCAGCAGCTCGCAGCTGTTAGTGCAAGCAGCTTGTGGGAAATAGGCAACCAGGTCTACCTTCTCCCCAACCCATTTCCATGTAACTTGAATTCACCTCTCCTGTCCATCTTTTCACCCCATTACTACTTTCACAGAATCACATGGGGCTGGAAGGGACCTTTGGAGATCATCTAGTCCAACCCTCCAACTTTCCTGAACTCTTCCCAGTCTACTCCAATGCGCTCAGCACATATATCTTCTTCCTCGGTCACAGCCTTGCTCTTGCCCCATTTTCCCCTAAGCCTTCACCACCTCTGTCTTGCCTAATCCTTCTATGGGTCTCTGTCACTCAGACCTGGCAGCGCAGGGAGGACCTGCTGCCCCACGGCTCATCCCACCTGCAGCTCTTCCCTGGCCAGGTGGGATCTTCTGCCCCACAGCTCAGGTAGGGCAGTCACAGCCCAAGCAGATGCTGCTGCCGGGCACAAGGCTCTGACTTTGATCAGGGCCATGTGTGGCTCCTCGTGCAAGTACCACACTTTGGACTGCGCTGAGCAGATCCCTCTGTCAACACAAATTATCACAGTTTTAAACAGGAGGCTAAATGAAGTTTATCAAAAAAGACTATTAGCTAAACTACAGGTTGGTAAGGAAGCAGTGCTGAGCTGGGTAATATTGGTTCTTTATACAGTAAGGTCCTACTCTATATTTCCTTTTGTTAGACTGAAATTACTTTACAAAAATATTCCCAATGCTACTGTTTTATCTGCCCAGGTTACAACAGGTGTCCCTTGAAGGACTGTGGCAATACTGCATATGAACTGAATAGATCAAGCCATGATCTATGATGCTGTCCTATACTTTACATAAAAAGACTTTTTGAGCAAAACTTTTCCTTTACAAATGTTTTTTTTCTATGGTTTTAATATAGCATTTTTCATGCTTTTTTTTTTAATGTTTTTGGTCTCTGCTTCCTCTCTGCTGACTTAAGCCTAAGTTCTTGGGAGACAGCAAGCCACCAGTACTGGCTGCAGTCCTTCGTGCCATCCACAGAGACGGGCAGCCGACGGGATTACAGCTCGTACTGTACACGGATACACAGCCCATGAGATTGAGGACACAGATGTTTGTTTCAAGCATCACAGGATCAAGTAGATGGAAACTCTGTGCTGACGCTTCAGTAATAAATTCTCATAAAGTGTTGGTAAGTTTAAAATAATGACCAGCTCACGTACTTGGAAATATAATGATCTGACTATGTTTTATACAAAAATGTATATATTCCTCTCTACTAGGGTTATCTTAAATGGGGTAAAGATTGCCAGGACTACCAGATTGCTACTCAGATTGCAACAGGGCAATTTGCTGTTTATCCAGCTATGCAGATGAAGCTGGAGTGGCCAAAAGTACCTTCAATAGTCCGAACAACTGCAAGATGGTGAGATTTTACTTTAGTTTTTGGAAGTACCTGTGTCAATGCTCCAGATAATTAAAGATTCAGTTCTGCAATTTCTGGGCTGGAAAAATTCCCCTTAATCAATATGATATTATAAAATCAGATTACACATGTCTGGTTTTTCTGTATATTCCCTCCCTCAAAGCATAGTGCATTTTAGTTTGAGGGAAAACCTCTTGAAACAAAGGCGACAATGGGATTTACCTAATTGTAGACTTTTAATTTAAAGTGCCTTAATTAGGAAACTGGTCTCCTGATGCTTCCTAATTGATGGAGGCACAGAGCGGAATCCTAAACTTGGTTCTCTGAAGGAGTCTGTCTCTTACTGACTGTACAGGACGAGCAATTTCCTAACGTAGGCACCTTATCTCCAGCTTCTGAAGAATGTGATACAAACACTTCCTTTATAAGGCTTATTGCACACTAAACAACAAATGTTTTGTGACAGTGTAAGAAAACTGTAACTGCTGGATTCATTTCACATATATGTCTATCCATATACAAATAGTATCTATTGTATTCGTTCATGCATTTGCCCACAATAACAGAGAGATCCATATCAAAGCAGACACATACAACAACTCAGCTACATAAATATGCATGCATCACAAGCTTGCATGTTAAAGGGATAAAGGTGATTTGGTTAACAGATGTCTTCTGAAGAGGATAATTTTTTTATAAGAGATTGAATTACCTGAAGTGTTGTTATCTGCCCTTATTATAGGGGATGAATCCATCCAATTGTCTATTCTGGAGCAAAGCCATAGAACTCAGCTTTGTTCTGCTCTGAGGCTATGCCTTTTTTTAACAGAATATTTTCTGTATTTCTCTATTTGAGTTCCAAGACTATAATGGACTCTCATCACAGAGATCCTTCTGTCAACCCATTGATAATTTTAGCGGGTGAAGGATCCTTGCTAAAAGTTACCACCGCAGGACCGGCACATTAATAGGAGGTCATCTATTTCTTAGCATTTTAGTACTTCAGTTTTTATGTAACCAGTGTCTGCTTTTTAACTCTGAATGTGTCTAGAACAAGTTGACTCTGCTTTTTGTCTCATATCACTCTGCCATCCAGTCTCCTGAAGACTGTTTCACCCATTCACAGTTAAAATCTGCCTGCCTCTTCTCCTGTACACAACACCATGTATTACCAAACCCCGGTACAAACTGTGTCTAACACAGAATGCATATTGTTTTATGGGGGTATTTTGATCTGAACAAATTATAACCATTTTTTTTCAAAGATGGATCATTTTAATCACTTACTTCTTTTCCAGGTTATACTCATTTCTTCCAGGAGCTGCATATGTGCTTGGATATTCCCAAAGGCAACAGCGCAGTCCCTCTCACCAGGCAACCTTGGTTATGGCTCTGACATCTCCAAGAACCTGTGATGTGGTCCTCAAGCTACCTGAGGTAACTATTGCCACTGTCTTTTATCCTGGAGCATTCAGTACTTATGAAATCAAAGGTTAACAGCTTTTTTTTTACCCACTGGTTCAGGTTTGGATTTTTTTTTTATTTTATTGAACTATAAAAAAGTTCCCATCACAAGGACATTATACTCCTACAGCTGATTCCATTACGAAAACAGCTTACAACAAATTTCTCTTTCGCATGTAGCATGTAAACACATGAAATAAGAATCAGGTTAAAAAAAAAAACAGCACATCATGATTGACAGCACATTAACAATAACTTATTAAATAGACCACTCCTCCCCAAATCTTCAGGAAGACAATAGATACTCCTGTGTCTTGCAAAGATAATAAAACCAGGCTGTAGAGAAGCACGGTAGCCAAAGAGCAGGCCTCAACATACAGGCAAGGAGATGGTGTGCATCTCGGGTAAGGAAACTGTTCAAACTGTGAACAAATGTGATGTACAACTCCCTCGAAAGATGCAGATTGGTGAATATCAAACTTCATTTATAACATTGCTATTCTATAGACTGAAGATGTGTCAAACTGTAGAGGTAGAGCTATTTCATGCTGTAGACAGGGGATGTGACCTATTTTTAGCTCTGACCTAAATCTAGATTCTAATTTAGATTCAGTCAGTACAGTGCTCTTTGAACATTACAGGAAAATGCCATCTCATCTCTACACTGTATTTTGCATTTACAATCATGTTTGTTTTCTGACTGATTTTCAGCTCACAATTTACAACAGAGCCATCAGGCTTCCCCTGCCGTTCCCTTCGAGTCCAGGTACACCGATTTCACCACTACCAGCCCCTGAACGGAATGTCTTTTCCCAAGCAACACTTTCAGTCATTGAAAACCTTAAAGGTCAGCAATTATCTACCTGCACAAGCATTGATTGACTTTGCAGATTTTGTAAATATGATTTGTACTTTCGACATAACTTGAAATTATTTTACATTCACTTAAAAAAGCCAGTTGGCCTTCAGATAGAAATAAACCCATCTGTAAGAAAATCGTGAGGCTGCAAAGATGTAAAGAAAAGGAAACTTACATTAGTAAGATTAAATATTCACTTCCATGCCAAACAGTGATTCCAAATGCATCCATTCCCAAATGCATCTTTTTCAGCTTCACTGCAGAGATGGTTTGTGAAGAAAAAATCATTAGAAAATTTATGAGACATCTAAGTTACCTTAGATTTGGGGTGCTCTGCTTGGTTACTGCTGTTACGTAGAAGCTAAAACAGCTTCAAAAGTATACCCATTAATTTAATCTCCTGCACTTGATTTTGAAGGGATTATTATTTCATTAATGCTGTATTAAGAGCTAATCACATTATACTTACGGTAAATTTTAAGTCAAAAAGATTTATGTAATCCTGGGATAAGGAATCACAGTTACACTTTGCTTGAAACCAATGGGTTAATATCATACCTATGCATATTTCTTTGGTAAACAGCAACATTAGTCTGTATTAATTAAAATTGGTGTAAAATAATTTCTAATCAGAGATAGTAGGATTTCCAACAAAACACCATTACAGTGAAAAATGAAGAAGTTTACTCTAGTGTGGCTATTTTTCCCCCTCATCTTCTAACTATTTCTAATCCTGTTTATGACTCAGTAATTATAGCAGCATTTTAGTAAATTTCCTCCAGTACTAATGATATGTGAATTGTTAACATTTGAAAAATCCTTTTGACTACAACAAAGTTACAAAAGCCAGAAGGTGACAGAGAGTTTCACCAGCACCAGCCATGAGCAGAATTAATCTCAAACAATGATTTAATCACGAGTGGGTTGCACTAGTCTGGGGACTGGCAAAGCATTGCTCTCATGTTACCACAAATCCAGTATTTCATCTGAAGGAATCATTTTGCTTTTATGTGGGAATAAGTAAAACCAGAAAATGGTGTTGTTTTCTTTTAAATTACAAATAGAATAACTGTCTTATATAAAGCATAAAAGGCATGTTTTTTAATGATTTTTTTTTCCAGCTCGTTGTTCAGTTTTCCAAAATACAATCACAACCTTCAATGGAGTTGAATTTAACTATTCAATGCCTACAAATTGCTACCATGTCTTGGTGCAGGACTGTAGTCCAGAACTGAAGTTCCTGGTGATGATGAAAAGACTTGAAGAGTCTGATGACCTCATAGCAATAAATGTCAGACTCGCCAGCCAGTAAGTGATTGCAAACTTAATGAAAAATAGATGTCAAGGTGAATATGCTATAAATGTGAAGACCAGACTGTTAGGGCAGATTAGTACTAGCATAAGACTCATGCAAAAGTTAATGATGTCAATGGAAAGATTTCTAAGAATGTCACTGGGATTTGGGACTTCTGAAATATGTCTGAGGTTCACAGTAACCTAAAGTCTTTACTTCCCAAAATTCTTCATTAATTTGTTAGCATTTAACCATCTCATTTCAGTTCTTAGTAATTAGGTACACACATAAACTATAAATCCAGAAGGGACTATTGTAATCATTTAGTCTGGCCTCCTACACTAAGCTAATAATTAGAACTAATTACCACCCACAATCATCTCAGCAGACATGTTGAGAAGTGGACATAGCTAAAAAGGGAATTACTTACCCCAGATTAGAGGCACTCTCTTATGTCACCCCTTAGTTGGTGCACAATGTTCTAATCTATTTGAAATTAATTTAAGACACTCTTTGTTTCATCTTGGAGCAATCACCTCTGCCATCACAGGTGCTTCTTTAAAAGTATAGTCTGATACTTGAAATTGTATGGGATTATGCATACCAAACTCATTGTAGGGAGTATTCTTCAAAGCACACAAATAGGCTTTGATCTGTAAGGTTTCATTACAAGTAATTATTTATTTCTGAAAATTGTGTGCCTAACTGTGCCATGTTAAAGAAACAAGAGAGAAACTAGTATTCCCTGCACCTGTTTTGTGGAAGAACAGAAGGATGCTTGTTTTACAGATTCTATCTTTTGTGATAAAGACATTCCTCGTCAGTGTATCATTCCTGATCATTTCACACAACTGTATGATGTGCTTTTGATGTGCTTGAGCTTCGTATTTCTTCATCAGAGCAAACACTGCTCTGAAGAAAATACTACAATACACAGACTATTCAGACTGTAAGAGAGCCACCGGAGGGAATCCAATCTTCCTTTGAAATGTAAAGCACCTTCAATTTATGCAAACCTAACAGCAATTACAGTGTTCTGCAGCGAGGGTCCCTGTAGCCTGGTGTCCTCCTGCCTGAACTGTGGCCACACAGAGAGAAGTAAAGCCAGGGAAAGGCGTATTGTGACCACTCCTGGCACACTTTCCTGGGTGCTCTCAGTCTTCCTCCCAAAGGGTTGCAGGTCATTCATGCCAGAATGATATGAGCATCCTGCAGTGTCAGTTCTACCAGGACTAGAAATGGTGAGCTGAGGAGGGTGAAGAAGATGATTTGTTTATACTCATTTCCTTTACTTCAAGTGAGGTTGACATGTATGTTTCCAATGGACTCATCCAGTTGAAGATTAATGGTGTTCAAGCCCCAACAGATGTTCCATACACATCTAATTCTGGTAAGAGCCCCATCTTTATATGTTGTTTAATCCTTTCTGATTGTTTGAAGAAGGAGAGGACATGGTCCTGCAAACACCTCTCAAGATAAAGATTGCCCTAATTTGAGACACAATGAGTTGATTTTAACATACCTTCATGCTAGCTTTCACAGGGGATGGCAAGAAAGATGAGCAAAGAGATGCTGCTCACATGTATTTTTGCACAAACCAAATAATGCAGGGCTGTGGTACCCTGTGCTGATCACAGAGACTCACAGAACAAGCTTCAAGATATCTCCTGGCCATGGCCACCCTTGTCACAGGGCTTCGGCTTGTTCTAGGGCAGGGACAAGACCAGGAAATGGTCTCTCATTTTCCCCATCTCTTTCAAGGGATTTCAAGTACACTATAGTCTGCAGTAAGTCCCGAGGAGTTTAACAACTGGTTCAGGCTGGACTCTAAACAATACCTTCCTTTTAAAAGAAATCCGTTTTTGCTTTTTTGTTGCAGATGCAAGCATGCTGATCAGCAAGGAAAAGGAAGGCCTGTCACTAAAAGCCCCAGATTATGGCATAGATAAACTGTATTATGATGGGCACAGACTTGAGGTATCTTTTTAAATTATTTTCAGTGGTTTTATTTTTAGAAGGGAAACATTTAGGTGCATCTTTTTTTATCTCCACAAAGATTCAGGTTGCTTTCTGGATGGCTGGAAAAACATGTGGTATTTGCGGAAAATACGATGCTGAGAAGGAAAGGGAATATCAAATGCCCAGTGGATATTTAGCTAAAGATGCAGTGAGTTTTGGTCAGTCCTGGATCATCTCAGAAGACCCCTGTGCTGGAGGTACTAAGATTCTACCATATATCGATGTCGTTGCCTTTGACTAATTAATTAGTCACATGAATAGATCATTTATATTAACTGCAGCACAATCATCTATTTTTCACTATTTTTGTGATTAGTGGCCATAGACTAAAGAAAAAAAAAAAAATCTGTTTTTCTGAGTTTGGTAGTTTACTGCAGGTTTTGATTTTGTTGCACTTTTATATCAACTTCTTATGCTCTAAGTAGTTACCTGAAGTTTGTGTGTTCCAGATAAAATTATAAACTTAAAACTTCCTAAGATGCTAAGTTAGTATGAAAAGTGGTTAGTTTGACTGTTGACAAATGACATTTTATGTCATCCTTAATAGTTTCATTCTTTTTTTTTTCATTCTGTTATTTCCGGGCTTTTACTTTCCCAGAAAATAAAATTAAATTAAAATCTAGCCCTGGCTATCAAACTAGAGAGCAAATT